>JADAZS010000027.1:0-374592 GCA_014872975.1 Diaporthe citriasiana | reverse complement strand
AAAATAATACCTAGTTAATATATATATAATTTATATAAATATAGGGGCTAGGGGATACTTATAATATATAATATTATTAAAGGAAAGAAGAAAGAAATATTATAAGGTATAAGTGGGAGCTAAGTTAAATATATATACGGGGTATATTATACTAATACTATACTAATTGGTATATATAAATATTATAATATATCATAGAGTATATATAGAGTATATACTTAAAATCCAAGTCTGTGTTATTTTCTTCTAACTAGTACTTATATAGGCATATCCTTAGTATATCCTTACTACCCCCCGTCAGGTTTAATTGTAGCCCACAATTCCTACCCCCCGCCAAGACTTTTCTACCCCCTGTCACCTGTGACCTCAAGCTTTGGACGCTAGCTCTGAGACGAATTCTCCCATTTTCTCTTTAAGTGAGAAACAAGTTGCCCAATTGACATTGGAACGTCGCAATCAGGCCGTGTCTCGGTTGTTTCTTTCAGCCTTACTGACAGAGCTTTCAAGGGTCAAATCTGACATGGAAGGTTTAAATCCGAAGCCTACATAGAGCGGAAGTACCAGTACCATCTGGTGCAGTGCGGCAGCTACCATGTAAACTTAAAGATGCCAAGTGTGAGACGCCAAGGATAAAAGGTCGGGTTGTCTTTCTGCCGCCTGGCCTCGGATTCTTGTGCATCCGTTCCCCTTTGGCTTTCGACGCTCGCATGGTGTGACCGTTGGCCTTTCCGCATCTTGACTTACCATAACGTCAAGCATGGGACTCATTGATGGTGTCATGACAATGCTCGGCTGGGGCCCGACGAAGGTCGAACCCCAGCGCGTGCCAACCGACGAGGTGCTGCCCATGCACCATTTTGATGACCAACCGATAATCCGCTCCATCATAATGGGGTGGACTTTGCGCTTCAACGACGTTCTTGATGCTGACAAGCTCCATGAGGGGTTGGTACGCCTGTTGGAAACTGGCGACTGGCGAAAGCTCGGAGGAAGGATCAGAAAAGGCGTGAGTCCGTATTATTCGGCACTGTCTAGACCTACGTCTCTTTACACTAACTTTACCAACATGCTCTAGCCCAACGACAAGCTCGAGATTCACGTTCCTTCAGAATTCACACCAGACAGGCCTGCGGTGCGGTTCACCAAGGAGAGCTTTGGTGTCTCATTCGCCGAGCATCAACTAGCCTCACAAATGCCTAATGCGACCAGTGACATCCACATTCACGGCAACCCTGAGCAATTCCGAGAGTTCCTTGGACCCGCGGGCACGATACCTGGTAGCATCGACGACTACTTGTACAAAGATACACCTCAGCTCGGCCTGCATGTGGTCACCTTCTTAGATGGAACCTTGGTCTCACTCAACTGGCCGCACACCATGACGGATGGCCTAGGCAGACTGGAGATCATCAAGAACTGGTGCAAAGTCCTCGCCGGGAAGGAGGACGGGGTTCCTCCTCTTATGGGCACGCGTGAGGATCCCA
The DNA here is from genome assembly GCA_014872975.1 of Diaporthe citriasiana. Lineage (NCBI taxonomy): Eukaryota > Fungi > Ascomycota > Sordariomycetes > Diaporthales > Diaporthaceae > Diaporthe > Diaporthe citriasiana. The sequence goes on along the minus strand of JADAZS010000027.1, from coordinate 373,108 downwards.
TGGCGACTGTAGGAACTGGCCCGCTACACGAGAAGGAGGAGCCATATGCCCTCAGGGACAAGAACCTTGGCGGCCTCGGCATGTTGAATGTTGTTGCACACTCCATGTGGGACAAGTTCTGGGTCCCCGAGCACAAGCTAAAGATAGTCTTCCTCCCGGCAAAAGCCATCGCGGTTCTAAGGCAGCAAGCAGCAGACGATCTGTCGACGAAGAACGCGAAGGGACAGGGCACAACTGCGCCATTCGTCAGTGACGGCGACATCCTGTCGGCCTGGCTAAGCCAGATCACTGTCCGTGCGTCTGGGCCCTCAAGCCGCCCCATCGTCTTCAACAACGTCTTCGAGCTGCGCAGCCGCCTCCCGGACGTCTTCAACCCTTCCGCCGCCTATGTGGGCAACTTTGCCCTCTCAGCGCAGACCCAACTGACCGACGACGAGGCACGCTTCCTGCCTCTGGGCCAGCTCGCCTTACGTTACCGCCAGGCACTCGCGAGCCAGTCCAGCGAGGGCCAAGTCAGGGGCTTGATACGTTTCGCTCGCGAGCTCGGGAACAGCCCGGTCCTGCCGATCCAGCCCAGCAGCATCATGCTGACCTGCAGCAACTGGTCTAAGGCCAAGTTCTTCGACGCCGTCGACTTTTCCTCCGCGGTCGTCAGGCCGGGCTCAAAGAGCGACGTGGCTCCCGTTCCTGGAAGGCCGGTGTACTTCCACTCCATAAGCGCCAAGCAGGACCCGCCTATGATGAGGAACGTGTACAACTTGCTGGGCAAGGACTGCGCGGGCAATTACTGGTTAGAAGCGAAGTTGCCGCCCTTGGTCTGGCAGCACATCGACAAGGAGATCGCAAAGGTCCAATTCTGAGCTACTTGAATCGAGTTCAGTGCCAATGGGTAATGGAGGATCTGTCAAATGGTGTGGACGTACCTGACTAGGATGGGAGCAAGATTTACCGCGCGGGGACAATAGAGTTTATCCTACCCTCCATCGCGATACGGAACACCGCCGATCCCGATCATCGCCGACCCCGATGTCTCAAATGTGGACCACACTGAAAGTCCTTTGCCTATTTTTGGACTGGCAGGCTATTTCTTCTATTTCTGTCAAAGGTTGCTATACAGCAAACATTTCTCAATAGTGGAATCGGATAGATGTGGAGGAATTATTGGAGCTGAAATTGGGCCGTTTCCCACGATATTTCTGCTCGTCTCCGGAAGGAATATCAGGATAAGTGCTATGTCCGAGACCGCCACTATAGCCAGAAGCCTGAATACAAATGTCCACCCCTCAGCATGGGCCAAGCCACCACTGAGTACAGGCCCGAGGCTGGGTCCAACATCTACCGGTATACTTCCGCATCATCAGTTTAGTCCGTCAAGGTCTGAGAACATGAAAGAAATCTTGAATATACAGGAAGGAGACGACATGCCTACATGAGTTTCTGTTCGCTGTCAAGGGTATCTCACTGACAGTACCATATCCGATAATGCTCTAGGGCAATCAACCCTTTTGTATCGTCAGTATGGTGACTCAATGATGTGTTGCTTCTAGGTTTCCGCACCAGAATGTGAAGTACCTACACATAAAAATGTCACTCAAAGTTGCCTTCTCAATATTTTCGTTACCATCGCTATCGCTATCACTGTTGTCATTGCTACCAACATACCTAGCTAAAAAGTCTGCTTGTGGCAACCAATTTGTGGTCCTCCGAGCCTTGCCTTGCGAGTCCCCTCGCCAGCTGCTGGTCTTCACGGATACCTTCTCGCTCGGCATTGCTGTGTAAAGCAATATGGCTGTTACTATGATCGGCGGGCTCCAATTGGCTGGAGCCAGTGCCGGATCCTCACTCAGCAGACTTGCTTTGTGAGTAGTTGTTTTCTTTGGGAATGGTGGCAAGCGGTCTGGGGTTACTTTGGCCGAGGCAAAGAACAAAGAACCAGCTGTTCAAACCTCGGTTGAAATTTCTCGAGCACATCGTGATCATTTCTGGGCTACGACTTGAACCATCATTGAATACAACTCTACGCTGTGATTGGAGACAACGTCTAGAATTCATACATCGTCCTCCCCGTCCTCTCCCGCTTAGATCTTGTTTGAATACCCTCACAATAGAAAGCACGCGCAGATCAGGCCTGGTCCCACCTGTGAAACACTGTCTACTAAGTGCTCTTCACCGGTCTGGTTTTGCTTCCACACATATTCTTGCTATTACTAGTTGCCTCGCTTCTTCCAAGTCTCAATCTTTTGACAGCTTCCATCCCTCCGTCTGAAAGCACTTGTTGCGATGGCTGATGATCCATACATTGCGGGCCTTGTTGGCGTGTTCGACCTGTCCCCAGGCAGTGAGAATGTGGTTGTTGGCCACAGTATCCTTCAGGAGGCAACAGAAGACTCCACGTTCGAACCGGATTTCCGTACTCTCGTGGATCCGACCGAATACAAAGACGGTGGAATTTATCGATGTGAGCATCACACTGGTTTTAAATCCTGAATCATTTGTGGAAACTGACAGCAAAGTCCAACAGCCATCGTCAAGCTACAAATGCGCTATGCGGAACAAGACAAGAACAGCGATGGTTGGTACATGGGTACCGGCTGGCTTATCGCCAACGACATTATGGTTACTGCTGGCCATAACGTCTTCAATTGGGCTGGTGGATTAGGTAAAGCAACAACCATCAAATGCCACATTGGCTATCACGGCAAGGAATCTGTCGGAAAGGACGGGGTCCAGACCCGCCACGCCAAGCGCTGTGTCACTTCTGCTGAATGGCTCGCGTCCAAGGACAATCGCCATCGTGATTTTGCCTTCATTCAAGTCGACAGACCTTTCGACGGCGACTTACGACTTTTTTCATACGCCAAGACTCCGCCCAACGGGTACGAGATGCTAGGTGTTGTAGGATATCCCGGAGATCAACATATCACGGATTCTTATGGACGTCCAGATAAGGGTGCGATGATGTACAAGGAATTTGACAAAGTCAAATATGACCGAAGAACCAAATCCGACACCCAGGCTATGTTGACCTATCGAATATCGACTTACGGTGGACAGACCGGAGCCCCAGTCATCCGGGAGGGCACGCATAATAGCATCGCCACTCACGTCTACGGTCTTGGCAATGATCTCGCTAACCAGGCTAGCCCGATCACTGACTATGACAACTTCTTCAGGGCCATCAAGCAGAATTTACCCAAGGCTGGCGAGATTGTCGGCATTGCCTTGCACAGGCCTATCGAGGTAACTAGAGCTGACAACATCCTCGTTGATTTCTTCAAGGTTACTGTACCCTACGGGAAAAGGCCTTCCGACACAGAAAACAACCCAGACAACAACGATAATTTCGATGGCCAGGAAGAGAGCTTTTTGGACGTCCTCAAAGGTGTCGGCCGCGTTGTGAGCATCGTCGGCGGAGCCACTGTCCCCACATGCACAGTTGCAACAGCTCTACTGGGTCCTGCTGGGGCACCTGTGGCGGCCGTTACCAATGCAACTCTGAATGTTCTTGGAAGCATCAGCGAGTCGACTCTGGAAAAGGATTCCATTAAATCCCCGGAAGGAGCTCCAGAGCGTGCTGCATTAGCCGAGTCAGCTCTGCAGACTGTCTTGAAACTTCAAGCGGACGACCACAGCTACCCTGTCTTGCGAAAGATATTTGCAGACATGGACAAGTCCTACGGGCAGATCGCTCCGGCCATTCCAAGCCTGGCTGAGCAGCTGAAGCCAGTTTTGATAGAAAGCGCCGCCATCATCGGTAACACTGACTACATGGCCAAGAACAAAGGTCCTCGCAGCACTGGCCGGCAGAGGCTGCCCATTCAGAGGACGAGCGTTGGACCGGAGGCGGCAGGTGGTTCCAGCCCTTTCGAAGAGTGCATCTTAGGAGATACAAAGGTCGTCACCGGCGAAGAAGCCTTCTTCGAGGATATCGGCAACTTCTTCTCCAAAGGCTTCCAGGCCGCGAAGCCGATTCTATGCGCCAGTGCCGTCGCCGGGCTCAATGCCATCGCGAACCGTCTCGCTGCGTCAGGCAAGCAGGAGAGCGGGCTAGACGGCAGCGAGGCAGGTGAGGTCAGCCAGGCCGCCAAGCTGGTTGTCCAGCGGGCTGTTTTGGGCGAGTCTGCCCTCCAGGCACTTGGCAAGCTCAACTCTCGCGAGCTCAACAGCCTCACTGTCATGAGCAAGGACGGGGCCGAAGACGAGTCAATTGGCGACTTCTTCAACTCAGCCGTGCAGAAGATCGGCGGCGTGGTCAAGACTGTCGCTCCGGTTGTTGTCAAATACGTGCTACCCCATGTCATCGAGGCCATCAAAGGTTTGGGCCAAGAGTCTGGACTCGAGAGCACCCGCGGTGGGCTGGGCGCTCCCGAGACACCGGTGCCCAGCCGGGATTCGTCCCGCATCACGCTTTACGACAAGCCTCAGGATTTGAACCAGCGCATCCTCTCAGTAAGTGCTCCTCTTCCTAGCCACGTCTTCATGATGCCGGACGATGTCAAAAAGCACGCGAGAGCTCCCCTCTCTACGGACGGGACTCGAATGAGGACCTGCCGCCTTATTCCGAGTGACATTGAAACCATGGGGCATTCAGAGAAAAGCTGACCTTGTCTGGTCCTGCCTTTATCAGGCTTACTAGGGCAACCTTTCAATCACGGATGGACGCTTTCAAGCCGTTGCTGTTGTCGATTCTATTTATGAAATCTTTTTTTCACTATCTGGATCAACGCTATCCGTCTTTTGGTTCATATGTCTCTTGATTTTCATTCGTCCTGGCATTGTGGGCGCTTAGACCCCTTACTATTGGTATGATGTCTAGCCATCTGTCATTCATTTGCACGAACCAATACGCTCTTTTGAATAAGAAGGGAAAGGTTTAGCGACACAAAAAGTCAGAAGAAAAAGCACAAGAATTTTTCTTATGTTAGTGAGGGTTGCGAGTAGTAGATGGTAAGGCGGGAACGGCAGCCATGGCCAAGTATCGTATCCGCCACCCAACCCAGGGCACATATACAGTACCCCTTGCACTCTTTAGTTTTAAAAAATGAACCCATTTATTCTCTCTTTAGCCAAAAAGCTCGCAAGCACACGTATTTGTCTTGCAAACACCAAATCACAGAAATCTACGGCATTCAGACAAGAGTTCCTTCACGTATGGCATAGGCAAACAAGATTCTTGGGATAAGGTTATGCTGAAATCGGTATGCGCGGAGGTCGGGGCTCAGATTGCATAGAACACCAAGGTGACTCCCATAAAGTAGGTTGAGCAGTTAGGGTCGAATGTCGAAATCCTTACGGCCTTAGTTGCACTAGCCCATCTCACTGGCCTTAGAATTCTCACTGGCCTTAGAATTGTTTCCCAGAAGCTTGACCCAGTTCATAGTTTGCCGTATGTTTCAGCGGATCAGTCCCCTTTGCCTCCTCCCATGCCTGGGCCACATATTCGGCCTTTGCTCGAGACCTTGCCTGGAGGTCAAAGAGAAACGGCTTTGGTTGCGTATTGAAACCCGTGGTGTAGTTGTACTCCGGGGGGATGATTTCGTTACCTTGAGAATCCTTCTTCCGACTAATCCGACAGGCCCAGGCGACGCGCGAAGTGAAGATATTAAGGGAGCGCTCAGCAATGTTCATCCCTGGGCAAATCCTACGGCCAAATCCAAACGCCGAGTAGTTCTGCAGATTTGGAAACTTGGTCAGTGGCTCTCTGTAGGTCGGATATTCGGGCTTCAGCCAGCGGTCCGGATTGAAAGTTTCCGGGTCGGGGTATAATTCCGGATCGCGGTGGATTGCCCTGTCGAGAAGTGAGGTCAGAAAATCCCAACGACGGACAGCAAGGCATGGGCATAATCTCATACCGAGTGCCTTACTTACCATTGATTGGGGTGAAAGTTGGTTCCCTTCTTGAAAAAGAAACCGTTGTAAACGTCGTCCTTTGTTAGCTGGTGAGGCACACCTTCATCCCAAATCCGTCAGCTCCCTCACCACACTTACCGCAGAATGGTCAAGGGACCCGTGCAAGGTACTCACCTCCAGCTGTAACTGGTCTCCAACGGAGAACCTCTTTGATGACAGCACGGCATACCGGTAGATCGGGTGTATTGTCAAACTCGGGCAGTGTATCCCCGCACACACGGTCAATCTCCTCCCACATGCGCTGAGAATAGTCAGATTCCTGCAAGCTTGAGAAGGGAAAGCCAAATGGGAGGCCGTAATCACCTCTTGCCATTGTGGATAAAGAGCCATGGCTAACATAAAGGACATCATGGCTGATGCTGTTGTGCCACTTCCCGCTTCGAACAGGGTTCCGATCACGTATGCTGCCTCGTCCTCTGACAGTCCATAGGCATCCTGTTCTTCGAGCCAAGTATTGGTGAATGACTGTGCCGTCACTTTAGCTTCTCTTTCAGCCCGGACGTCATTGATCAGCGTCCGAAAGAATTTGAGCTCAGCCTCGTGAAGTTGGCGGCCCTCCTTTTTGAACGGGGCCATCCATTCCGGGAGATATTGCAGAATGGGTATGGTGTCGACAAGATAGGATCCAGGGGATGCGATCCGCTCCACACTATGGACAACATGGAGAGCCTTCCTCACGTGAGCTTCCTCACCGGTCACGACGGTCTTGCCGTATCCAATCCGAAAGATCAATCCGCCCGCATACCGCTCGAACCATAGCTCATATCTGGATGGGTCTCGAATCAGGTCGTAGAGCATCCGCTTTGACTCGATGCTTTGAGAAGGCTGGTATGAGATCGCCATTCTTTCCATGGTCAACTGATGCATGAGCTTTCGGCCGCGGCGCCAGCGCTCTGCGCTCGCACAACGTCCATGTCAGCCAGCTTATGCCCGAGACTCGTGCGCGCCACGAGCTACGACGCCCAACAGCCATGTAGTCAGAAATACCTTACCAGTATAGCCTAGCAGTAAGGGCCGAAGGTTATCCGAAAGCATGTCGCTCGCCATGACGAGGTGTTCGCGGGACGAGTATGTTGTTCCCCTTTCGCGCAGCAGGTCGTTGGCCGCTCGCTCGGTTGAAAGAATGACGTTTTCTCTGCCCAGGATGGTGAATCGTATGATATGGCCATACTGGTCCGCCCATTCCTTGAATTTCAACCAGGAATGATGAGGCGGGACTTGGAGCATGTTCCCTAGAATAGGGACGCCGTCTGGCCCTGGGGGGATCTTGGTACCAGGTGGGCGACGGCGATTCTCTTCCATCTGACGCCGAACAAACGCCGTAATAAGAATGAGAAAGCCCGCGATGGGAATCACCGGTAGCAAGAGTGCCATCTTGCCCAAACTTGCTTCGACTATTCTCCTGGTGGTTGTGTGTTCTGAAGGCTCAGGTCTGGAACGCGAAAAAAGATGAAAGGGCTGGAAGAAAAGATGGGTTACTCGTATAAGCCTAGAATCCCGTAAGTCCGTCCCTCTTGCGAAAACTTATCTGAATGCGATGCTGCTGTCGGTAATAGGCCTTCATTCTGTACGGTGACCTCGGCCTTGATTTGAGTCCTGGTATCACGAAAGGTGGAGAAGCGTCATCCTCCACACCCGTGTGTCAGAATTTAGCAGGCTACCTAGTTCGAGGGGATTGGAGTAATTGAAAGCAGTTGATGATTAAGCACCGGTAGCGAAGGCTTCTACGTTTCCCGATTCCACTGATTTTGATCATGTAGTCGTCTTTAATGACTGCTTACTTCTTCCTTGAATCACAACTAATCTCGGCTTTATGCGTAAATGATCTTGTCCGGGAGGCTTTATGAAGGATGTGAATACTCTCCGTTGCCCCTTTTTTGGTTCGTTTCAGTAATCACCAGCTCTGCTCAGGAATCTGGACTCTATAGCAAGCTCCTTAGCCTGACGTCAGGGGAAGGCCGCAAGATTTAGTGACTGCTTGCAACATGTGAGGAGACACAACTCGAATTTCGTCTTGGAGATTTTGTGGAAAACCTTGGCGGGATTCGAAGGAGCGTTGAATACAGTGATCAGGACGCCCCAGGAGCGATAAAGTCCAAAAGGATAGGCATTTTTACAGATACATCTGGCTGGAGCGAGCGACGACTTACGCCATCTTGGGGGCCGGCTGACACGTGCATGATTTGATACCATGACAACTTCTAGAACCTTCGCGAGAGGTAGGCGAAGTCACGAAATTTTGGGAAGTCGCACTGGCAGTCTACATACGATCTATGAATCGTGGCTATACCCGTCCATCTCGAAAACAGGTCTTCGTCCTCCAGGTGATAACGGCTGATGTCTTTCGTGCGGCAGTACTGGTCCTTCCATTTCTTGTGGCCGAACTTCGTGCGGCATCTCGGCCAACACATAGGACTTTGGATGTTCAGCAGTGTTGATTTCGGAAAGTTCCGCTGGCTGTATAGCCAGCCTCTTTCTTCTCCTTCTCCGTTTTCGTACGACCATGAAAACTGCAAAGGCGATCACAGCCAGACCAACCCCGCCGCCAACAGCGGCTCCAACGACGGTGCCAACTGAAACCGAGCTCGGACTCGCGGGTTTCAGAGGAACGACACACGACTGATTCGTCGACTGTCCAAAGACAGGTACGAGTGCGGGCTCGCCCGTATATGGAGCCGCCTGTGATAACGTGAACGTGTTCTCATCGTGGTTGACCGTCAGGTGTGCCGCGGTAAGAAAGTACCGGCCCAAGGTTGCAACCCTGTCTCCCTCGGCATTGTTGAAGAGGAAGTCAACCAGGCTATTGTTGGTGACCCGCGTGCCGTTGTCGGCAAAATCGACGTGGGGGACCAGGAACTGGCTATTGGCCACGCGGATGGATGGCCCGTCGGCTATGCGTATAGTCAAATCGCCGTCGTACCTAGAGGTATGGAGTTTCTCATGTCAAATGCTGAGCCAAAGCGTCTTGGCGAGAGTGCTAGAGCGACTGTGGGTACTTACGCGCCAATGGCTGAGTATGTGGAGGCAGAAAAGTGAAGGCCTTGCGAAAGAGTTGACCCATTCATTTTGGTTTCGTTCTCGAAATTTTGTTGGACGCTGTGTGGAACTTCGAACAGAAGCTGCCGCTGAGGGACAATACAGGCCTTGACCGATACCTGGTTCTGTAAAATGCTGGTATCCTTTCCATTCCGCTTGTTCAGGAGGATTTCATTAATGGAGACCTTCAATCCATTGAAGCAGACGTCGTAGTCTAGTGGCCAAGTATGGTTCTCGCCAATAACAAGCTTCGAGTTATAGCCTCCAAGTACGACAGACCCATCAACTTGGTCAGCTGTCCACATCCGGCCCCAGAAGATGGACCAAACGCGCGAGGCTATCTGCCCTGTGTCAACAAGGTGGTTCAGTAACGTCGAATTCCTCCCCAGACCGAGGGCGTGCAGGCTTGAGTATCCGTGGTCCCATTGTGAGCGTGGAATGCCAATTGGAAAACTTGGTAGTTGAATTGACCCTGCGCCGAAGACATCGCTGCCGTAACTTGATGAAGACAGCAGGTTCGGTATTCCCGTTTCTAGGCCATTGGCTTCGCTTGCTTCTTGCCCAGCCCCACCAGCGTCAACCATGTTGGATTCCCGATCGAATGTGCTGGACTCGTTATCGTAGAAGAGGTTGCCCCGGCGGATTTGGCAAATCAGATCGTTCCTAATGAAGTCACTATTACAGTAAGGCTCGTAGTTGTATACCCAAGTGTTGTTCAGTTCCCTGTTGATTTTCAATCAGATCTTGGTCATGGATGAGACGTGTCGAATCATCCGCCGAGAAGTTCAGATTCACAAAAAAATGGCGTGATGAGAGAAGAAAGACCTACGCCCATGGCATCATCAAGATGTCTCGAGCCGGCGAGCCGACCTGTGCACGGATGCCGAACATATAGGAGCCTTCCACTTCAGGAAGAACTTGGGTATCTTGAATGGGTAATGAGATAGGCGTAGAGTTACACCCCGTAGCGGTCGCAGTGGAGACAATGGATGAAACTAGCCATAGCAGATGGAGTGGCAACATTTTCAGCCAACACAGGGCTCCCAGTCCTGAACTGGAGTGTTCGAATGGCTGAAGAACAAGTCAAGAGAGGAAGTCAGGAACAAGAAATTTGGGGGCGCGATTGATATGGGGAGAGGTAAGTCTACCTAATACAAATCCTACCCAGGTACATAACAGATTCTGCCTGCCGCTTCCTCCCTGACACGTGTTGCGGATGCGAGCAAAACTTCCAACAGCATCCTTCGCGCTCACGATTGAAATTGAGAGTGGTTGCCTGCCGTAAAGTTTATACCAACTAAATATCGCTTCTGGTTGGTGTAGCACGCGATGAGAGGTCGTCTTACCACACCTTCTATCGATCAGACGCCTGAAGTGGCTTGGCGGTTGGACGAGGGACCCAATGATATGCGCCCGAGCCAAATCTACCCAGGCATCAACAGGGGCGGGTGTTTGGGCCCGCAGGCTGACTGCATTGAAGTGGTCTGTAGGGCTGAAAAAGGAGGGAAAGGGCCACCCTGGCACATTGAAACGCTTCCGATGCGCTGTAATGAGCTGATCGGACTGGGCGGGCCCATGTGATTTTATCGAGTCCGAAGCAAGAAGAGCACCAGCTATTCCCGGCTGACATCAGGAAATACTATGCAACCTCGCCGCATTTCAGTAATGGGAGTTAACACTGGGTCTTTGAGTGTTTACTACTGTGTGAAGGGACCGCCTACTGCTCAGAAGAGTACGTATACGGATTAAAAGCGAAACCACTTTCAGTAATGGGAGCCACTACCACGATCCATAGCGCCATCAGCTGTGCTCACTGGCAGTCCAGCCATGGACGATGCCGAGTGCAGCCGCTGGACGGCTTCTGAGGCCAAGATTCTCTTCTCCGGCTCGAATGTAAGCATGTCCCCGAACCGGCCCGCCAGGAAGTCGGGCTGCTCAGGAGGAAGCCGCGGAGCAGAGTTGATCTCCATCTGGACACGTATAACGGTGCGTGCCGGCTTCTGGACCTAAGTGGTCACCATTATTCATAGGATGGTAGCCTCCCGGGACTTATTCCTCCGCACCTTCAACGGCTTCCATCCGAGGTTGGCGATACAGAAAATCCATGATTGCGGAGGGAGAATGGGATCGTGAGGCGTGGTAGGTATCTCCGTAGTTGGACTCACAATCATCTGGAGAAGGAGCACATACAGCGGAGATGTCGAAGAGGTCGAGGTAACGGATGCGTGCCTAAATACCACGGATGATAAATCATGGGTACTGATAGTAATTCGGTCCTGTTGGTTGCTCATGCAATCACATCAACCTCTTATATGGGTCTATTTGTAAGTCAGTGCTCAGGTCACTCTCTGGTTCACAACTCCAGTTCATCTCGGTACTCAGTAAGGATGATCTCTCCGCACAGGATCGTTGTACCGGAAGACATCAGGGCCTTCTGCCTCGTCCTCCCATCGATCCAGGGGCTCCAGGACGGCCTTCCTCGCCCCTTTCGGCCGCGGCAGCACCCGCCATGCAAGATGTCCAATCTTTAGGTATTTAGTCGGACACGATTTCGCTTCAGACATGGCGGCGGCCATATCCGTCCACTTTTGTCTCCAAGTAGAGAGCAAGAATTGCTGCTCATCGACTAATGTCCCGTCCTTCATCCTGACTGCGTTTCCTTTGTGGTTGGCCTCACTCTGACCATCCACGAGCGGATAGTCCATCCCGATACGAATCCAGAGATGTTCAGTCGACGGCAGAGTCTGTGTGATCTTCCTTAGCGCGGAGGTCGTGGTCTGCTTCTGGAGACAGATTGACAGGGTTTTGATCCAAGAACAGCTCCCAAGAACGACGAGATCTTTGTGACAAGGCTTCAAGATGGACACGACAGGGGTCTTGAGGGGCAGATTCGGGTGATTCCGATACTTGTGCAGGAAGAAGGTCCTTTCCGCTATTTGGCCGATGTGCCGGTGTATGTTGTTATTGCGTACGCTCTGCAGGGACCCGTTCTCATCAATGTAGCTGAATGCGAGCTTCTCGGTGCCGATTCCCATGGCCAGGCTGTTGGCAAATGTCGGATCCGGATGCTTGCCGAGCCAGGCTTGGCTCTTGACTGACAGGCTGGTGAAAGAAAAGCGCTTGAGATTCGGCAAGAAGGACGGTGTGATCCACGACCATGCAATGCGACCCACAGAAGTGCGGATCTTGAGCGGGCAGCCGACATCCAGATCATTGTCGATGAAGAGCTCCTCGAGGTAGGCTCGATGAATAAGGGAAGAAAGGTACTCGCCCTGCTCAGGCTCCTCGTCCTGGGAATCTCCGCGCGGCGTGTTTAGAAGCACCCCGTAGCCCATCTTGAGGACGCGCAGTCTCAGCGGTTCATCCCCTTGGTCCCGGTATCGCTCCACCAGAGAAGGAAAGAAGTTCAAGAATGCCTTGGATTTCCCAGCAAGAGCATACTGTCTCTCACACTCTGTTGACAAGGAGAGACCAAGCTCTTCCAAGAATCGCGACTTGCCGAGCATGGTGGCGATCTTTGGTATCCACATATCAAGATCACCTGTGATTTCGTACAAGTAAAGCTTGCGGAGGTTCTGCAGCTCCGGGGCCGGCAGAGGTATTATCTTTGGTTTCTCATCGTCGAAAGCGCTTTTGCCGTTGCGATAGAATCTCTCAGTCCGGAAGAATTTCGCTAGATTTGGGTACACGACAGATACATCCCGCAAGGAGGGGCAGTGTTCCTCCAACATCTCGAGTACAGATTGTGATGTTGGCCAGTTGTCCCATCTGCCAGGAGGTCAGTGGAGAGGGTCAAGGTTTCCGATGATTACACTCACTCAAATCTGTAGATATTGGGGGTCAAAGACAGGATCTTGATGACGCTGTCGTTGTATCTGCCCGCCCAGTGTCTTATATCTCCCATTCGGCCATAGCCAGGAGCATCGACCAGCCGACCAACCTCACGGTGGTTACCGATAGCCCAGGAACCCTCGATGAGTTTGAATGACAGGGACTTGCAGTAAATAAGATTAGGATTGGAAGTGAACTTGTCAAGTGCGTCTGGGTCTCGGAGGATGTGAGCGTTTCCATCGTGGAAGACGATGCTGGCGTAGAGAAACTGTGAGAAAGTCTCGTTGAAGATTTTCGAGACAAGGCAAAGACTTCGCAGTGTTGCTCGAGATGGGACCTATGTCAAGTCTGTCAGGCTAGATAGAGACAGAGGGGAAGAGGGCTGATTGACGGATAGTGGCAACACTCACGTATCTGGCGACGCAATGCACCAAGTCCTCTGACGAGACAATCGCCTCGAGGGCTTTCGATGGCCCAGAAGGTAGCATCTCGAGCGTAAAACTGGAGCAGCGTCGCGCTTTGATGGAGGAATTCAAGTCATCAGCGTAGAATTTAATGACTTGTAGGCGCACTGATGGAAGCTTTTGATGTTGTGAGACATGTTTGTTCGACTTAGTAAGACCATAGGATGACGCCCAGGCAACAGTTAACAGTTCCGAGGTTGTTGCACACCCACTGCACCCTTAACCGTGGGGCTGACAGCGGTAGGGTCAGGGTCATGACAAGGATCATGATCCACAATTGATCTAATCGACCTCTATACGACAGGAGCTGTACGAGCTGATGTGTAAAAAGACCAACACGAAGGTTCTGCTCAAAGCCACGAGACATGCTAATTGTAGTATTTACTCTACGGTCACTGGGTTTTGGCTACTGCACCCTCAAATTGTTCACTCAAGCTTCCCTTTTGCTCCACCACTGACACCCGGCCAGTCACCTCATACCTCCCATAGCTGAAGGCGGTTCGAAGCGCAGGGCTGTTCCTGACAAACGCCCGCTGTTACGAACGTCCAGTCATTAGTTGATCAGCGAGATCTTGTTCCAGTTCTTTTCCATAGTCCCGTCCTTTTCTCTCAACTTCCATTCATACTATGTCCGCAGCTTGCAGACTGATTGAGCCAACTCGATTCCGGACTCGAGTCCGCTTGCCTGTCCACTTACTTGAGCTTCATGCGTTCTTTTAATCTCCTCCACTCTGGACGTTATTTGTTGGCGCTTCTCTCAGGCGGACGATCGGATTTCTGGTTGGCACATACACATTCTGGAGGGCAGAATTGAATTTCACCAACGCTTTCCCCACCACAGTAGGAGCGGCAGGGATCGGTCGTCCCGTGGCCTTCTGGTATGACTCTGATATGTTCTCCATGGTAGCTGCTTCAGATGATGTTGTGAAGGTTTTGTGCATGTATTTGTCATGTTGCTATATCTTGATCATCGGAAGTTTCCAATTTGCCCTTAGAGAGTGAGTGGTCACCCTCAGCACAGCGGCTCCAACTTTGCCAATGTCTTCTGATGCCTTGAGACTTCAGTATCTGTAATTTGAAGCCGCCACGGCGCAATCGGGTCTGAAGCCATTCGAGAACTATTTGAGACTCACCACGAGGTTGATCGTGGTATCCTTGTCTAGCCCTGCCCGCTGATCGCTGACTGCGATAGCACCTATGAAGCCATCAAAGTTCTCCCTGAAGAAGCCAGGCCGAAGGATGCTATGGGCACTTGTCAGAAAATACCGGTGATGACTCTAGGAATAAGGCATTTCTACTTGCATCCAATTCAGCCCTTTCGAGCCCAATTCCTTGCAAAAATTCTCAGTCTGTGGTTTGGCTCGGTGAGAATTATCGAGATGGTCGTCCACATCAGGGCCAACCTGAATAACACCCGAGTATACGAAAACCTCAACCTTGAACTCGAGTGCAAGATCGGCTAACAGCTACATCGAAACGAGGCATCAACGCTTCTGGCACAAAAACCTACTAAAGTGCAGCAAAGAGCCGTACCTTGGCCTGCCTGATTTCCCCGTCTGCGCTCTCGCCGAGGCCGGGATAGGCCAGCGCAACGAATACGTCCCATATCCCAAGGCCGTTTGATGACGCAGCATCTTGGAAGACCTTCCTGATGCTGTCGGGTTTGTCGAGATCTCTCCGCACCAAACTGATATTATCTGCATGCTGTTTATTTCTTTCGAGTAGTTGACGCGCAGATGCTGATGATGTATCCTGTATGAGAGCCTGGACCTTGAACTTGACCCCTGACGATCCTGGCTAATCCGGTTCGAGTAGGAACTTGACAGTACCCCTGCCCTGCTTTCCTGTTGCTTCGACGACTAGGACAGTTTGTTCATCGTCCATAATTGCAGAGGTTTTCTGATCTTCTTTATCACTCCAGCTGTGATTGTCGAGATCAATTGCCTCTCGCGTCCGGCCAGTCCGGATATTTATGTACCAATTCGAACATCACAGATCAAACTCCAAACGAAATACGGCTCGAAGTGCCAAACTCTAAATAATCCATTGATCCGTGTCTAGCTTCTGACACATGTCTGCGTGTTTTTTACTTGGGTATCGATTCAAACCTTCGGTAAATCAGAGACGAGTACATTGCCCAGACCTCAACGAGATCAGATCCACAAAGCACATGTCACGAGACTCGCTGAGCGTAAAATTTAATTTAAAATGGGAAAATTCCACACATAATTGATATCCAAAGGAGTGCCGTTCTGTTGATGGTGACGCAAGAGACTGGCTTGGATACCCCCACCTGGGGAGGGAGGGTCTGCCCAAAGCTCTCAGGGTCAGGGTTAATAACAACCAGCCACCCGTTTTTTTGCAGCCCCACCTTTCACATAGCCAACAACGTGACAACGCTCTGATCACGATTAAACTCACCCCCTGGTTGACGCGTTGGAACGCTTTGCTCTTTTGCTCCCCTCAAACACCACGCGCCATCAAACGCATCCGCACAACTGTCGTCATCACTTTCGCGTGGTACTTGGGATCTCGTCCATAAGCGCCTTCATCACTAGGCTGCTGTGCTGCGTACAGCCAAAGGTCAAAATACCGCATCGCACCCCTGCGGTAACACCCTCACGGAGGCACAGGCACCTCGCACCCTTTGCCAGGCGACAGGCTGCTGCCCATCATCGGAGTCGACAGTGGTTGCAAACCCTATCTGTCTCCTTGTTTGGCAGAGCCTGGGCTTAGGGACAACGTCTTCTCCTCCCAGAGAAGCTTCTGCTGGACTGCGAAGCCCGTGTCCCTTGGGGTGTCCTTTGGGCCAAGGCAGCGTGGACAACTCCCTCGACGCATCCTTTCACATCTCTTTCGGTTGTCGCGCCCTTCTAGCACGACGGCGCTTCTTTTAAACAGAGTCAAGGCTGCTCACCCGGTATCGAGGAAAGCCTGGGCGGGTGGGATCCTGTGTCGAGTGCACAGGTCACTGCCGACACAGGGGTTCAACTTTCAGGCACCTGCTGTTGAACAGACGGATGCGTAATCCTGTCGTTCTGACTAGTATCGCCGCTTGTCGCTAACTTCGTTTTCTATTTCTTGACAGGAACTCATAGTTTCCAATGCAATGGCGCAAGCTTCAGCTTCCGATTCGGTTGAGACCTGCCCCACCCATGTCCGTCTCGATGCAGTCTCCGCGCTCGTCGAATGGGCTGGGGCCGATGGACAGATCACCCGCCTTGGTGACTCGCTATCCTCCTCCCCGGTCTCGCTCGATATGAACTTCGATCCCACGGCGAAGCTGATATCTCTCAAGCTTCGCATCGTCGTCCAGATCCACCGAGACTCGAGCAACAAAACACCTCTGTACCTGCACATTGGGCCTGAAGACATCGAGACGATTGTCTGCCCAGGTCCAAAGCACGAGCAGACCGCTTCCATTGGGACTTGCTTCGAGGTTAGGCTAAGACGAACTGTGACTTTGATCGGCCCTCCGTTTCGGCTGCGGCCATCCAATAAGGCTCGAGCAAGTGTGGTGAACAGTACGAGAGCACTAGCCACGAAACGAGCATTTTCAGTTCATATTCAAGATGGCTTGCTATCAGAATATCAATGCAAGGCACTCCACACAGCCGTATACAGCGAGTATTCGAGTAGTGGACGTCTGGATCTTGCCTCCTTGTACGGAGGTCTTGGAGGCAAGCAGCTCATGGCAAGAGATTCTGATACCATATCTACACCTGATGACGGGACAGAAGCGCCCCCGTCTTATGACGAGGTGGAGGCGCCGCCGCCGATGGCCCCTCTTTGGCAGGGTAAGAACAGAATCCCCACCAGCCCAGCTGGCCTGCGCCAAACGCTGACTTGACACAGCGTCAGACCCAGGACCATCCAGCAAGAAGCGGCGGCTGAGTAGCCCAGCTGCCGACCCCACTGCGTCTCTGCTAGCTGTCGAGAATATCTGCAGGAAGCTCATGGCCGAGCAGCAAGCCAAGACAGAGCAGGCCTTTCGGGCCCTGGAGGACAGACTAACCACACACTTGGACAGCAGGTATGATCGTCTGCAAAGAGAGAACCAGGAAGCTCGAGACAGACTCTCGAGCGAGCTGAGCTCCAAGATGGGCGAGTTGCAAGGCCAGGTCGACGAGTTGAAACAACAAGTTGATGGGCTCAATCATGACATGGCTGAAGAGCTAGAGAAGCTTTCCGAGGAGATCCAAGTAATTAACGACGACATCGAGAGTAGGGTCGACTATAGGGTGGACGACACTGCCACGGGCTTCAGGATCGAGCTCGAAGATTTCATACGCGACGAGCTAAAAGACGTCGAGGAGGCTGTTAAGGGCAGCCTGAGGCGGGCTAACGTGAGTATAGAATTCGAAGATTAGCGGAAAATTAAATTAATATAGATTCATCTTGTTGATCTTATTGAGTTGTATTATCTGATCTACTTTCCGAGGATTGCCCCATGTGACGACTGCTTTCGTTGCTTGTCCCCATCGATTTCATCCATATCATGGCGTGCTATCTGAGACGTTCCCATGTGTTAAATCCCTTTTCACGAACTGTGGCACCGCCCAAATTTTCCATTTCTCGCCCCAAGGCGAATGTAGTCTTGTCCCTGTACACTGCGTTGAGCTTTTCTTTTCCCTACCAACCTGGAAAGCTCGATCTGCCTTCTAGCTCTTTCCCTCCAGCCCAAGCACTAAGCCTTGTCCTCAAACAAAATGTTTCCGCGCTGGCCGAAAGCGGCCCTGTCCTGGTCATCGCCTTCCACAGGGACGACTGTCACTGGGATTTCGCGGGAATTGAGCGATTGAGCCACGCGCCGTACTAAGAACGAGATAAAGGCTATACCACATAGAAGCATAATTACCATGGAGGCCACGAATCCAAAGTCAAATCGGCCCGGCGACAATCCATTGTCACTCGTCACTGGTCACCGAAGTCAGCGCGTCAATAATGCCTTATTTCTGGAAGTCAAGGATAGCTTACTCTCAGTAGTTGTGGCGACCGGGATGAGAGTCGTCGTAGTTGTTGCCGTTGCAGGCGAGATGAGTACCGTGGTCCAAGTCGGTTCGGTGGCCGGTTCGGCGACGGTCTCTGTTATCCATTTTGTGCTAGTAGTCCATGTGCCCCCATCGGAGGTCTCGGTCCAGTCCATCATTGTCGTAGTCCGGGTTTCCTCTGTCGTGGACAGCTCCACGTACACACTGGTCGACATTGTGGTCCGGGGACCGATATGGCTTGAGGGTGATTCAACCCGGATTTCCGAAGGTTCTGTGGCACTTCCGTACTTACCAGATTCGCACATCTTACCTTCGTTTTGGTCTAGCGAGGTGTGTGCCGGCGCGCTGGCCAAATTACTGCGCTCATCGGTGTTATCCATATTGGACTTGTCAATCGAAGATTCATGCAAGATTGAAGACAACTTGGGAGCTCCCTACCAAAAATGAAGTCTGGTTTGAAATTGTTTCGTAAACACTTCTGGTACCAAATGGTGCAGGGAAAGCTGCTTGTTATAAGTACTGGTCGACCGAGCTGATTTGGGCAAAATGATACACCTTCCAATCCCGTCACTGAATACGAGTGACTGCGCAGATTTACAGTGAATCGCCTGTGGGAGAAATGATCAAATAACTTGGAAAGATCAGTCATCATGAAAGACTGTTAAAACGCTGGATGGATGGAAGAATATGCCACCCAAATTTTCACGGCCACGGCCATAAGCTTCGGTAATGGCTGAAAAGGCATGACACGACCACGGGCTTGGAGGAGTGAGATACCTGTCTCCTACTCACTGAGTGCCGAAGAGTGTATTTTGACTGATGTTAGGCACTGTGATTCGATCTATGACTGAACTGTGTGCGCTGATACACTTGAAATACTGTCACACGGTGACACTAGGTTATTGCCCTGCAGTCACTGCAGGAGGTGAAAGAAGGGGGCTCTAAATCTCCTCACACCCCCCCTTCGGGGGGGAGGAGTCGTTCTGGTGGGGGAAGCTTCTAAGTGGTTGAAAATCCTTAACAGCTATGTACCCTGCAATATTGGTACACAGGCCACTTTCCTGCAAAGAAACCCCTTCTACTAACAATTTGTTAGTAAAAGTAGGATTTATGGGCGAAAATTAGTATCGTACTACCCGTAAAGAGTGGAGCAGTCCTTCAGTTATGGTATATAGATATGCTGTGGAAGCAGGTGGCCAGGTTGACGTTTCACCACTTGACATAACTGTTAGAGAAAAATTTAAACAGTTGCGTACACAGTGCTGTCGTCTCAGCCGACTTTACAATGATGATACTAACGTTTCTGCCATAATTCTCTGCCTTGGAGACTGGGCTCTGGCACGAAGTCTTTTGCACATGACCACATTTTTGGAAGGTCATTGATTCTGAAAGGAAGCCCTGCCCCTGCTTTTTGACATTGACACAGGCATTTATTACTTCAACAGCAGAACATTAGCAATATAAGTGATGAGTAATATTCTTCTGACTGGATTTTACTGATTATTTTATTCCTGTTTTGTCACATAACGGGGTTCCTTGGAACGGCGTCATGACTGAAATTTCACCTCCTGCGCCTTCAAATACGCATACGGCGTGCTGCCGGAACTCCACCTGGGGGTCGTGCCCTCATCCCCTTCGATCTTGACGACAGGGTTAAGGACACTCAGCCTCTGCCCGCCAAACGCACTATTCTCAAAGTGCTGGAACCAGCCGCCCTCGGGCTGGAGGTAGTCGCCCAGCACCTGCTTCCACCCCTTCCACACCGTCACCAGCAGGTCGAGGACGTGGTGCTGGCCCCTCATCTCGCCCCACGCGAACCGCTCCTTGCACTCCTGGACAGTGGCCTCCGGGTAGAGACCGACCTGCTCCGTCAGCGCGTACGCGTTGACACCCGCCAGGCTGGCGTGCGCGTAGTAGCTGCCGCCCTCGGTGGCCCTCCTCTTGAGCCCGAGCATGGCCCCCACGGCGCCCAGGACGCCGGTCGACATGTCTGAGATGGGCAGGCTGGGGAGCACGGCCTCGTTGTCGGGCAGCTTCAGGCTCCTGCCGGTGACATAGGCAGAGCCCGCCGCCGCGTCCGCGATCTGCTGCCAGCCGGGCCGCTCGGCGTAGTACCCGTCGGGCCCGTAGCAGTTCTCGCTGACGTACACGATGCCCTTGCCCCTGGCGCCGGCGACCTTGAGGAGGTCGTTGACGCCCAGGCCGAACTTGGGCATCTTGTTGAGGCGGAAGCCCTGGATGAACACGTCGCACTCGGCGACGAGCGACTTGAGCAGCGCCGCTTCGTCCTCCTTGCGCAGGTCGATGGCGATGGTGCGCTTGCCCGCGTTGAGCGTGACCTGCAGGATGCTGATGTCGGGCAGGTGCGGCGGGTTGACGCGGATCACGTCGGCGCCGTATGCGGCGAGGATGGTCCCGATCTGGGGGCCCGCGATCACCCGCGTCATCTCGACGACCTTGACGCCCGCGAGAGGCCGCCTGTCGCTGGGGTTCAGCGGTGGGAAGGCAACGGGGGGTGTGGGCACGGCGTGGTCCTGCGCCTTGACGTTGACGAGCGGGTGGGCGGCCAGGGAGCGGCCCATCTCCGACTCGCGCCACTGCTTGGGCGTGAAGCACACGCTGCCGCAGAAGCCGTTGAGGAGGTTCGTCATCTCGAGCTTCTCCGGGCTCAGCTTGGAAGTGTGCCCGGCGATAAGGCGAGCCGCGTCCTCGTTTGTCTTGATGGGCGCCGCCGGGTCGATGCCGACGGAGCGCAGCACGGGCTCGGCGTTGAGGCTGCCGTGGAACGAGTACCATACTTCTGGGTTGTTTGTTGGGTATAGGCCTGTGCAACGGTACTTGAGAGGTGTGTCGGTCCAGCCCATCTCCCAGTCCGGTACGAGCTTCTTGGCCTCTCCGGTCTTGCTCAGTGTCAACACATCGACGCCGTTCAGATAGGCCGTGGCGATGCAGCCGAACCATAGAGCGGTGTGTGTTGTGTTGACGGTGATGCGCCGCTCATCGTTCTTTACTCCCCTGAGGGCCAGGATTTCATCGGCCAGAACGCCCGTCATAGCGTGCAAGGCCGCAGCGACAGACACGGCTTTTATTGGGCCAGGAATGACTGGGTAGTCCTCGCCGGTGAACTGGACCTTTGAGAGGAGTGCGTCATCTTGTGTGAAGCCGGGAGTCTGGCTGGCGAGGAGGCGGAAGATGCGCTGTGTGTCTTGAGGTACTGGCGTGAACGACTTGTCCGTGAACGTGCCAGGTCCGTAGACGTCGGGGATTTTCTCAGAAGCCATGGTTGGATAATACTGTGTTGGAGTGAATCTCTCGATAGAAGAAAGAAGGTCGGCTGAATCGATGACTTGAAGGATTCACACTGAACGAGAGATGCTCGCATCATCTGAGGTTTCATCGCGTCCCCGGTTGAGGGGAAGGTCCCCTTAAGAACGATCCTTCGACCGGCCACGCACGCAGGTGCATATCACTGGGTCTGCTTGCCTCTACCTAGGTATCCTCATTATCGGAGCCCCTTGCAAGTGCAGGTATATCGGCGCTTGAATCTGTCGATTGATCGAGGCGACAGTCGATCCGGGTCGGCGGACTCTGGGCCGCCGAATGTCAAGATGCATGCATCCGAGACGCGAGTACCGAACAGCAGGAGACGGCCCCGATGGGTATGACGTTGGTGCTGGTTGTCGGCGGGTCTGCTTGGCAGGGCTGTGTGGTAAAGAACCTTTCTAGAAGCTCCACGGGCCCCTGTCACATCGATCAAGTCTTGATGCAGCCCCTGGTGATGCATGCCGAGGCCCACGAGTCAGCACTGTGAAAGCATTCCGCGCGCGGAATTGCCCCCTCGATCGGACTTTTTCTCCTCTACCTTGTGCCCGTCCATCCCTTTCTGTCCTTACCCACACATCGGGTTCCCCAGGATGCATCTACGGATCTGCTGCCGCCGATGTGGATTTGTGTGGCCATGCTTCCCAACGACTCGGAGGCTCGCCCTCGCTGGTTGAGGCGAGTCGGCCATTCGTGCCGCGTGTTAAGCATGGAACTTCTACGTACGGACGTGCGGTCGAAAAGCTTAATGGACATGGCTACGTAATATCTGATTCCACGGTGAAAAGTGTACCTACAGTAGCACATATATACGAGGCAAAGCTCGTATATACACACATACGTACACATCAACACTCCTTTCTGCCTCAATACACCACTCAGTTGACAATTCGATATCGTCGAGACAGCGAAATACACGCCTCTTCATTTGGCTTCGCATCACATAAATCATGTCCAACATCGAGAAAGTTGCCATCATCGGCTGTGGCTCCATCGGAGCTTCATGGGCGGCCCTCTTCCTCGCACAGGGCCTCACCGTGTCAGCCTTCGACATCAACCCTGCCGCCCAGAAATTCCTAGAGAATATGGTCTCAGACGCACTACCCGTGCTGTCCTCGCTAGGCCTGCTCAAGAAGGCCGATGCCAAGCCCTCAGATATACTATTCACAACCACGTTGGAGGATGCACTCAAGGGTGCCCAGCTCGTCCAAGAGAACGGGCCAGAAAGGCTGCAGTTCAAGCAGGAGCTGTTCGACAAGATCGCACAAACAGTTGCAGAAGACACCATCATAGCGACGAGCAGCAGCGGCCTGACCTGCTCCAGCATCCAGGACGGCATGCTCGAATCGTCACACCCGGAGCGCTGCGTGGTCGGCCACCCATTCAACCCCCCGCACCTGATCCCACTCGTCGAGGTCGTCGGTGGCCGACAGACATCCCCGGAAGTTGTCTCGAGGACGATGCAGTTCTACGGCCACGTGGGCAAGAAGCCCGTCGAGGTCAAGAAGGAGGTCGTGGGCCACTTGGCCAACCGGCTGCAGGCCGCTCTGATGCGGGAGATGATGCACCTGCTGCAGGAGGACGTCGCCACCGTCTCGGACCTGGACACCGCCATGAGCTTCGGGCCCGGGCTGAGGTGGGGCGTCATGGGCCCCAACACGCTATTCCACCTGGGCGGTGGGGAGGGCGGCATCAAGCACATGGCGGATCACCTGCTGGGCCCGCTGATGAGCTGGTACGCGCCTAAGGACCCTGTAGTTGACGATGACCTGCGCAAGAAGTGGGTCGATGGGACCTTGAAGGAGGTTGATGGGAGGGACTACCGCGAGCTGTCTAGGCAGCGGGACGAGGAGCTGGTGAGGTTGTTGAATGTCCGGAATGAGTGGGACGACTTTGCGGAAAAGAAGAAGTCAACATAATTGTTGAAATCGTATGACTTTATGATTAATTTTTTTTGCTACAAGTTATCATCTAGCGCCTTTAATCCATTTATGAATAAGGTCCGAAATACACGTGCTAAATTTCGTGAGACACTGCTCCAGCTTGCTTATGTGTTGATCGAGAACGTCTTCTAAGAATAAGGGGCTCTTAGCTCTACGCATACATAAGCCGAGGGTTAATCGAGGAAAGATATACGCCATTGACTTCAACATCGTCAACCAAGCTCGGGCATTGGAACGCGTGACAGAAGTTTGCCAGATTGGGCCTAGACCCTCCGTATAAAAGGCAAATTGCTTCAGTCTCGATCAAGCATTGTCTGGGGACATACACCCACGCTAAAACTGTGGTTCGAGAACGAGTTGCCGAGGTGTTCGCTGGTTCCAGCCAAGTGGAATCACCGACGTTGAGCAACGATCACAGGGGATGCCTGTCCTCGTGCGCATTCCGCTGTGGTGGTACGAATTCCGCGCCAGATCGACAGTCCCGGTGTTATGACATGGTCTGCGGGTCGTCCCGTGTCAAGCACTCCTGGCTGTCGAAAGAGCGAGAGAAAGCCGAATTGTGGACCTCTTCGCCGCTCAACCGGCCATTTCGCTATCCCGCCGCCTGGCGAGGGTGCGAGGTAAAACAAACCGGGTAGAATGAGATAATCTGGTGTCCACCAAAACTAGGCTGGAAAAGGATTTTCAACAAGAAAGGGTCCTCTGTGATGTCAGGAAACATGCGAAATAAAAACACAGCAGTAGACCCTCAATCCCAACACCCGGAGGTAGATGAGTTTAGCCTTGAGATTTCGCCGCCATCCGACGCAGGTAAAGAGACATCATCTAAACTCGTGTCAATACATACTGAAAAAATATGGGTTCCCAATCACAAGCCCACAGACATCTATACATCCTCGACACCGACTTGTCACAGCCCCACCCGCGATGTGGTCGCATTTTATCATGCCTGACCGACGGCAGCGACCGGAAGACGGTCATAGATAACATTGCCACAATGCCAGATGGGATTACCATCGACCACGAAAATGGCCACATGTACTGGACAAACATGGGCCGCAGCCTCAAGACAAAAGGCGGATCCATCGAGCGGGCCAACCTGGACGGCTCGGACCGCAAGGTCATCGTGCCAGCGGGTTCGCTCGGCGTCTTCACGCCCAAGCAGATCACAATCGCGAGACAGAGCCGGAAGCTGTACTGGTGCGACAGAGAGGGTATGAAGGTGATGCGTGCCAACCTCGACGGCTCGGACGCCGAGGTGCTCGTCTCGACGGGGGACACAGAGGACGACAGGCTCGATCAGCGCAGGTGGTGCGTCGGCATTGCGGTCGACGAGCGCCACGGGTTCTTCTACTGGACGCAGAAGGGGCCATCCAAAGGCGAGCAGGGCCGGATCCTCCGGGCTCCTATCGAAGGCCCGCCGGGGTTCTTCCCGGACAAGCGGTGGGACATCGAGGTCGTCTTTGACAAGCTCCCCGAGCCCATCGACCTCGAGATGGACGCGGAGTCGCAGACGCTGTACTGGACTGATCGTGGCGATCCGCCCAGCGGCAACTCGCTGAACCGGGCTGCTATCGGTATGGGAGGCGTGCCGCAGGTCTTGGCGACGCGGCTGCATGAGACCATTGGCCTGGCCTTGGACAGGGAGGAGGACGTGGCGTATGTGACGGACCTGGCAGGAGGCGTGTATGCGATCGATATTAAGAAGCGGACAAAGAAGGTTTTGTTCCCAGAGTTGGGAGATCTCACAGGTATTGCGTTGGTTTAAAGCATGTAAATAGTGGTGTTAATTTGGGAGCGTCTGGATAAAAGGGCTGGGAATAGACGCGAGTCTTGGACGATGCCGGCATTGCGAATTTACAACGGACCTGTTGTCGTGGTTTCATAATACAACGCACCCACTATATTCCGGTCTCGTGAGGCCCACTGGCAGTGCTTATTGTGATACGAAGCTCGGCATATTTGGTCTCGCGGAATCAAGTCCAATATGCTAATCTACACACCTCCAAGAGTTTGGTGACCATGGATCTAGAATCTTCTCTAAATGCATGACTGAACCTCGAGTCGCCAGACAACCTGAACTCAGGCGTACATATCGAAGACAGATGGCCATGGCTTTGCAGACTTTATGCCAACCGGGCTGCGTATATCTGGCAGACTGAACGAATTCCAATCGCATTAGTAGCGGATCATTTGATTATAAGGAAACGATGCGTTGACGTACCCGAAGACAGTAGGGCCCGCTCTCTTCAATCCTTCCTCCGTGTACCAGACTGACGGGGCGGGCATCGCGATGATATCTACTCGCAAGCCGTATCGAACTTCTGTGACACCGATAGGCATTCCATCGGCCCCGTCAAGCATCTGTGGTAGATATTAGCTACGTGCCTGGAAACATCAACCATGTCCGGTCACTCCTTACGCATATCAAATCTGGGCTTGCAGCCAAGTATTTTTCAACGTAGCCTCCTCCGTTCCTCGTCTTAAGGACTGCAGCTGAAAATTCGTTGGTGAAGATCAGTTCAAGAAACTCATCATCATCATCAGTCTCGAGACCAGATGATCCTTCAGACCGAATCACACAGATCCCCTTCGTTAGGCTGTCAGCCACCTTTCTCGACACCGAATGGATCTTCCCTGAGAACAGGACGTCCCCATTGGCTGGCTCGACAATCGCCGGTGCAACATTGCTTTTGGACTGGCGCGCGAGACGCATTCGACGACCAATTTCCCAGGCTTTTCAACATGTCGACAACATCGGGTCAGCTTGGAAAGTGCCCAGGAAAAGTTTTCCGTCGGGAGATCTCTTACCGACAGAGTAACTGTTCTGGACAAATAGCTTGGTCTCTTCACCAAGCACTGGGGACAAGCACATGCCAGCAATGGACTTCATGGCCCCGCAAGCAGCCCGCGCCAAATTCTCTAGTTGCCAATCGTCCTTGGCCGTTCTAATTTGCTGTAGAGCCATTTGAATTAGTCTCCCTCATTCCCTCCAATATCACAAGCTTCGTGTACTCGGGAATCTTGGTGTATTCACAAACGTACCACGACAGAGCCATTTCCATCCGACAGAGCTGCAGGGGTCAGGCTCTTTCCCTGGGCACCCAGCACAGTCATGTATACGTGGGGAAATGCTCGTCCCATAAGATCTGCATCCAGGACTATCTTATCCAATAGTGCGCCCGATAATAAGGCCTCGAGGGCATTTATGCCGCCGATCTCGGTCGGAACGATGTGCGAGAAGTTGGAGACGCCAGCACAATGCAGTGTAGCATTCATTGCTTCCTTCGTCCTAAAACACAGTCAGAACCCACCAAATAGAGGTTCACAGCAGGCTGCAGAGTTCAAATTAACCCTAGATCTAGTGAAGTGTACTTACTCATTACCGCCTGGCAGCCTTTCCACAAATACTGATGGCGATCCCTTTTAGGCGGTCTTGTCAGTCTAAGCTCTGAAAGCTGGTGATTTCAGTTGATATCATAATGGTTCGATGACAGAAGATTCGATTTTGGAAATTTGGAATCGCCATACTGACCATGTAAAGAGGAGGACAGATCACGTCGTCAGCACGAACAGAGCTGCAAGACACGATACGGATGCTTCGGCCTTCCTTGAGGCACCGGTTCAGCGATAGAAGATAGTTGGTTGCTTCTCCGATGCAGCCAACTCCTAGTACTCCAGTACCAGCTATCAAGAACTCGATGTCTGTCTCCGAGACATTCCAAATGCCGTTCTTGATATCCGGGCGGTATTCTTCCGCGTCTATTTGGATAGACCGCTCTATGCTGTCAGCAGGTATGCTTTTGGTAATGTGCAAGTCATTAGATGTTGTAAAAGATATATCTTGGTCATGGCCTGTGTCATCAGTCTCAGTGTGGTTGCGGCCAAGTGCGGCGACATCTTTTATGCTGGAGACAACGCGGACCACTAGACGAAAAGTGCCATCCATGGCATACGGCTCGGGAATGGTTTCTAGCTCCACAATCTCGACATCCAATGGGTCACCACCGGCCTGTTCGCACATTGCAATGGCCTGCAGCTTTCCATCCGCCACAATGTCCCGGACATTGAGGTCGCCTGGTTTAATGAGACAGTCGAAGGTGCTACTGATCTTGCCGATCTGGATTTTGATTGTTTGTTAGTACTTTGGCTCGTCGAATAGCCTATAATGTGGCTAGAGCTCACTTACTGCAGCTCCCACCGCATTAGCTACCTGATAGAAAGGCGGCCGTACAACAGAATCAGTTCCCTCGATACGATCAGGGAGGATGAAACTGCCCCCACCTACGAGAAGGACGGTAGCATCCTCCACCTTCGTTTTAGAGGCAGTCACCGAATCTTCTATCAGCTTTTGAATCGCTTCTTTGGCCGATTCGATTGTTTCCGCAGTGATGCCTCGCTGATGCAGTTGATCAGGTCGGAGGTGTTTGAGGTCTCCTGCCTACGCACGTGGCGCAAAGGACATGATTAGCATACTACGATACGGATTATCAGCTGCATTAAGCATACCGTGAAAACAGGGCCGCCGGCGTGGAGAGCCTTTGTTGACTCTTCCAAGGCCACGGAGTCAGGGCCAACCAAAGTCTGCGGGCCTTCGCCTCGGACGACGGAACCGGCGCCTAGAGCGATACTGTGAACATCCGGCATCGAGAAGTTTGTCTTGACACCGGCAACCCTTACGCAGGCTGCCGATTGTCGAGGGTAACCGTTCGGAAGAAGACTGCATACATCCGTGGTGGTCCCTCCCACGTCGATGACTAGCAGGTCACGGCCATCTTCATCCCTGGTGGATACCATTTCTTGAGCCAGAAATGCGGCGCCTCTCGCACTGTTTGTTGGCCCGGAAGAGAAACATCTGAGTGGATTTGCAGCAGCATACGACGCGCGTGCAAGTGTCCCATCGTTAAGGGTAATGTACAACCCGGCATTTGCAAGAAACTTGGTTGCTTTGTCAAGGCTGTGGACGACGTGGCGGGAGAAACGGCGGATGCTGGCATTCAGGATGGCGGCGTTTTCTCGTTCTAGGAAGCCGGCTTGCCCAATGGAATGGGAGCAGGAGATGTCGAACCCGGGTCCCAGTTCTTCGGCCAGAAATGACGCGGCGTCGTCTTCTTGCTTCCTGTATGATGGCGAGTAGACTCCCACTATTGTGACGGCGTGAATCTCTAGCTCCTTGATCTTGCGTGCCTGGGCTCGGAGTTGGTCATTGGATACTGCGCATATTTCCTGTCCGTCAACTGAAAGTATGTTAGCTTCCAGTCACTTGATGGAGAAGATGGACGGTTGCATAAGACTTACTGTGATATCCACCGTCCAGGAAGGCATAGTAGCCTTCCATGACAGATCTCAGGGCATGGGGAAATCCATCTTTCACATTTTAGAGTTAGACTGAGACCTATTTTGGCTCTCCCGGAATCTCTTACTCACCAAAAGGAATGACGCTTCTTGTGTATGGCCCACAAAGACGTAATACTGCAACCTTGTCCAATTTCTTTCTGTCCAACTCTAGAATTGCGTTGACAAATTGCTGGGGTTACCATGTTAGCAGCAGATTTGAAACGGAACTCCGGTCACATCAGAAGCCTCCCAGCGTACCGTTGTCCCAATCTTGATGGCCATAATGGAGGCATCTGGCACATTGGCCATTTTGAGAGCCTCTGTGACAGACTCGGTAACCCCAGAGTGGATGTCTTTGGTCGTTGGTGCTTTGTGCCATCCAAGAACTCTGTCCCCATCTAAAATGACTGCATCCGTGTTCGTTCCCCCTACATCCACCCCAACTACCCTGACCTCTGTGGGAGCTGACATGACTTGACTTGGCTGGTGAGTTCATGCATACAGACCGAATTCGATATCCAAGGGGAGAGAGTCACCTGGGAAATCGAAGAGTACTTCACAGGTTCATGACAAACTCGAATTTTGTTTGTGCTGCCATTGTAT
Organism: Diaporthe citriasiana; assembly: GCA_014872975.1. Lineage (NCBI taxonomy): Eukaryota > Fungi > Ascomycota > Sordariomycetes > Diaporthales > Diaporthaceae > Diaporthe > Diaporthe citriasiana. The sequence continues at coordinate 343,672 of JADAZS010000027.1, read as the reverse complement.
ATCAGTGTCAGTCTTGGCTTCCCCGTTCAATGTTGTGCATGCCGAAGTCAAGCCGATGCCAATCAATAGCCAAGATAACATCCAACATGAGGGGGTCTGCGGTATTTACGCAGCGATTGAGACATCGTTGACCCCTCTCGGGAACTGTCAAGCTATTAGATAGGGGTGTGGTGCAGGATATGACGTTTTTCCAGTTCGGGACGAAGCTACGGGAATGATCTTCAACCCAGACTGTTCTGTCAATACATAAGGACAGGCTTGTTTGACTCGAGAACGGTAAGCGTAGCTTATCATTTGGTAGCAATCAAATTCGCTGCCGTTGCTATTGGTTATTTCGGTCTTGAGGCAAGGGTTCGGACCTGACGTGAGCCTCTAAGTGTGTCGGTAGATGCATCTGTTGAAGCCAGTAGATGCACCCTGCAGCGTGACATCGTGTCTCAATTTGTTCTGCCCCCCTCTATTTCAGCTCTCTCTCAACACGCCACGTTCTCTCCTTTATATGCCCTTCCTGCAACGCTTGTAATTGATCCTTCGTACATCCACATGCAACTTACTCAAAAATGGAGCGCCAGACTGATCATGACAAAAGTCCTGGGACGGCGCAGGAAGAAATTGCGCAGGAAACAGATGAGCAGGGAAATGTGGATGCAAAGGGCGTAAGGGCTGAAAAATACGCGTACTACAGTCTCTTCGCTGCGAATAATGGCATCGGCCCATACCAGTAGTGAGTACATCGATTCATCAACTGCGCTTCTGTTTGAGATGAGTTGACCTCATACCTGAGTAAAATAGTGCCTACTCTCTATTCCAAACATTGATATACCAAGCCGCTTTCAATCCAAACATACTGCCATGGGGCAGCGCTTCTTGCGACGAGGACCCAGATGCACCTTGCCATGTTAATTGGGCAGGTGGTACCAAATCCTACGAATCGGTGGCATTGATCGCCTCAGCTTTGGTATTTGTCGGGCAATCTATTCTCTTCATATTCATCGGAAGCACAGCGGACTACGGGTCGTGGGCCCCCTGGATTCTGCGCATCTCCGTCTTGATCTACGGCGGCTTGTCGTTGGGGTTCTTTGGCCTGCAGACGCCAGATGCTTGGCCAGCAGCTATGGCATTGTATACTCTCACAAGTAAGTGACCCTGATATACAAGAAGAGCGTCGCCTCCGCATATTGTTGCTGAAACAGGATTACAGACATCGGCTTTTACGTCGTGTTCACCTTTAGTTATGCGCTGTTCCCAAGGATAGCGGATGACCAGCCTGAAGCGAGAAAAGCTCGACTCGCCTTACAAAACCAGGAGATCAAAGACTCGGAATACGACACTACGATCGAGCACATTCGCTCAACTATCGCCAACCACGCTTGGGCGGCTAATAACGTTGGATTTGCACTCAGCGCCTGCCTATGCCTGGCCATTCTGAAAGGAATCGACGCAGATTCCTCGGCAATAAAGAACAATTTGGGCTACGCGCTGTCTACCGGCGTGGTGGGGATAGTTGTGCTTGTCTTTTCAGTGCCCTGGGTGTTCCTCGAAAAGCGCAGACCAAGACTCCTAGTCCCGGAAGGCCGAAACATAGTCGGCTACGGATTACAACAAACATGGCACAGCTTCAAGTACTGCAGGAGGATCTCGCAGACGTTCCTATATCTCTTTGTCTACTTCTGGCTCAACGACGGGGTCAGCACACTGTTCACGATGCTCATCATCTCGCAGACTGCCGTTGCTCAATTTTCAGCAACACAGAACAGCTACTTCCTCATTGTGCAGGGGGTATCGGTATTCTTCTTCACAGTATTTGCGGTTTGGGCTCAAAAGAAATGGTCTCTGCGGACTAAGACGATCCTCCACATCACTAACTGGTCATGCTTTTTCCTTGCTATCTGGGGCATGGTTGGCCTATGGACCAAGAAGATCGGGTACCACAACCTATGGGAGTTCTGGGCCGTAAGTGTGTTCTACGGACCAAGTGTCGGCCTGCAGATGTCATACTCGCAGGTGTTCCTCGGCCAAGTGATACCCCGCGGCGAGGAGAACAGATACTTCGCCCTGCTCGGCTTCATCGGTCGTGTTGGATCGTGGATTGGGCCGCTCATTTGTAGTGCCATAGTCGATCGAACAGGTTCTCAGAATGCATCCTACGGCTTCTTGGCAGCTCTGATCGGCGCATCGTCATTGGGGCTGATGTTTGTGGATGAGGGGAAGAGCAAACGAGAGTGCGCAGAATATGCGGCCACGGAGCATCGCGTTGAGGCAGAGCAAGAGTCACCAGCGCAGGGAACGGAAAATATCTGGGAGACCAAGTCATGAGAGGTTAATAGGATCTTGAAAATTTGCAGCCTGAGTATTACAATCACAGTACTTTGCCATATTAAGCTAGCGATCAAATAGAAAGTCAAGACGCATTGCCTCTGCGTTGGATGCTGAAGGACATAAGACACTTGTCTTTCCGGATCTCGATAGAATACTGGAAGACAACAGAACCAACGCATGCGCTTCAGTTGTACGCAGTCGCACTCCATCTTCAACAACAGGCGAGGCCAGATGGCAACCCCTGCATGAGCTGGAAGATCAAACTCCTGGAGTGAAACTGTTGAGTGGCAGATTTAGATTCGACCCTCAGCAGACCAAGCCTTAGTCGCAACGGATATAGGAGCGTGGGCACCGTTCCTCGGGGTCTCACCTTCCCTGGGGTTGTCTCTCTGATCAGATCAAACAGCGATTGGGAAAGATCTTAACAGGGAAGCTGCTACTGAAGTCTCTGTTTTCCCCTATCTGCAGTTCCCCAGCCTCAAATTTTGACAAAGCACAAGCAATCTACAGTCTGTCTTCATCTCGTGGTCTTTCACATCTCACTCTAACCCCTTCAAACCTTCAGTTTGTCACTGTCTCCATTCCCCAATTAATCATACACTACTAAAAATAGCGAAGGAATGCGCCAATAACGACGAAACAGAAGACCAGAGACGAAAAGCCGAGACCCCTGTTTTGACAACACAAATATTGCGTGCCCCCCAAGACCAGCCGGCAAGCATGGACGATCACACCGAGGACGCTCACCCACATGGCGCAACGCAACAGGAGCCGTCGGAAGCAGCAAATGAGGTTCATCCGGAACACACACTGCATAGGGAAGAATGGAGTGGCCACAAAAACGGTGATGCCAAGAGTCCACCCGAGCAACGAGCGGCTCCAGAAGCAGCAAGCGAAGGAGACAATGACCGGGAAAAGTTTCGTCGAGCACTCAACAGCGGAATCGAATTCCATCCCTGTGCGAGCAGCTCTGTCGATACAACACATCCTACGACGAACGTGAAATCGAGAAGGCGACGCCGCAAGTCCAGGAAATTGCTTGAGCAAGAGGTGGAAGCTCTCGATGAATCTCGTTCTCATGAAAGCACCGCTGTCGGCTCAACGACGTCTGAGACAAAGGTTGAAGCGGGAAACGAGGAGCAGTGCTTCGACTGCTCCGAAAGCCTCCCGTTGTCCGGGCTAGAGAGATTTCAGTGTGGCCACTAGTTGTGCAACAGATGTCTGATTGCCAAATTTGAACGAGTTCTCGGCGACGAACGCCATTTTCCTCCAAGTTGCTGCCACCAACCAATTTTCCCCGAAGGACGGGTTTATCAATCACTGCCACACGATCTGCTCAGTCGGTTCCTGGACAGAGAAGACGAGTTGATCACGAAGCCACAAAGGCGCAAGTACTGTTATGCCAGAGAATGTCGCGCATATATCCCTCGGCGATATATTATTGGGAAGAGAGGGTCGTGTCCCGAATGCCGGCGCTTGACCTGTGTCATTTGCCAGGAAGGGTATCATGGTAAGGCAAGGGAAATCACACCACAGGAGCTTCACTTTTCCTCAGGGGCACGAGGATGGCAGAAGTGCTACTCTTGTCAATCGGTTATCGAGCGCAGCAGCACTCGTTGCTCGTTTGTGGGTTGGTCATCAAAATTCTTCCATCACCAGACGTGGTATAACATGCTGACAGCATGCGTAGCATGCATCTGTGGACAGGATTTCTGCTACACATGTGGAGAACTCTGGAAGACTTGCAACTGCCCGAACATAACAGAGACACCGCAATTTGCATGGCCTCCGGAGCCGGAAGATAGTGTTCAGCCACAGTGTGTACACGAGGTGTTGAGTATTGTCTCCGACCCTCAAGTTTGCCATTGGTGCCATACGCCGAGTACATCGCGGCTCTTCCTTGGCTGCACGCAGTGCGACCTGAGAGTCTGCTGGTCATGCTTTCACACTTTGCGATCTTGGATGACACGACGCGCACCAAGTGCGATCCCTGGAAGCGCTTGAAATTGCTGTTCGAAGGTCTAAGGCTAGGCGACTGGCTTATATGACTGGAATTGAATACATAGCGAACACGAAATAGGACCGGAATCCTAGATACCCAATGACCAAAAGCGGGTGCAGACTAGAGCGGGTAGACCCTGGACGAAACCAAGGGCCAGGCAGATAGATCAAAATGACCAGTCTAAACCATATAGCGAAAATGAGGGTTCTGACGTGCACATGGTCAGCAAGAGTGACTTGAGGGATGGGAAAAGAAGCCCGATTTGCCTGCCTAAGACTTACCTTCATGTCAGTTAGATCATCCTCGTAGGCGTGCTCAAAGCTCTCCATAAATCCAGCCCGATCCCTCTTGCGATTATGGTGCAGGCAGACGTAGCGGTAGGCCAGTAGCAGCAGCGCAGCAGCGAGCGTGGAAGCGACCACGACGATGAAGCCGACCTTGTAGCGCGGCGCGTCCTGCTCCCGGAACACGAGGGGCCCGATGATGTTGCCGATGCAGTACGCGACGTAGATGCCCGCTGACGACGTGGCGCGCTTGGTGTACCCGGCCGTGTTGGCCAGATGCGTACTGAGCATGAGAAGGTACGCCGGAACACCGAAGCCGATGGTATAGCAGGCGAAGAGGAGGCCGCCGCGGTCAGAGAGCGGTAGGAGCCACAGCAGCAGGGCAGCCAGGCAGGAGACGAACTCGCAGGCGATGGTGATCCAGCAGCGCCACATGGGGCGCTTGAGGGCCAGCCACGATATGCCGATGATCTGCAGGAAGAAGACGGCCCCGGAGGGCATGTTGAGCAGCAGCGACTCGAAGGTGCTGTAGCCGAAGCCTTGGATTATGATGGGGACGAAGGACGATGTGGGCCCGTTGCTGATGAGGATGAAGACGGTGAAGAAGAAGCAGAGCCAGAACTTGAGGTCCGTCAGGGTCTCTTTCACCTGCTCGGGCTTGAGGTGCGTGTTGCGCACGCCCGCGTTGTTGGACCGGATGCGCGCAACGGCGATGTACCGCTCCCTCGCCGTGAGGCCGCGGGCGCTGATCGGGTCCGCAGGGAGGATGAATGAGATCAGCAGGCCCCATGCGACGGTGACGGCGCCGGCGAACAGGAACATTATCTTCCAGGGGGCGAGGCTTCCCTCGATCTTGCCGAAGCCGTAGTTGAGCAGTATTGACATTATGACGGCGGGGCCGACGAAGGCGCCGAAAGCTCCTACTCGCATCGGCTGCTCCACCTTCTTATACCAGCTGCCCTGTATAGTAATTTAGTGAGAGGAGTCAGACGGAGATGGTTTGGTACGCATAAACCTACACTGATGAGGATGAAAATTGGAGAGACACCACTTTCTAGAAACCCGAGAAAGAAACGTTGGGTATAGAGACCACGATAATTGTAACAGGCAGCTGTGAGTAATACGCAAACGCCCCACATCGTGACTAACGCCGAAACAACGCGTGCCGTGGGGAATCTTTGGGCCAACATTGTGATGGGCCAGCATCCAATGAGATATCCAATGTAGAATATTGCGGACGAGAAAGAATAACGGTTTCCAACTTCGAGCTTCAGGTCGTCTCTCAGACCGAAGATGGCCTACCGTTGGGGAAAGTGTTAGCCAGCAGATTCTGATGGTGGGTCAAAAGGATGTGCGAGGCTGAGGTAGGGAACAGATGCTCACTGCTTGTGACAGTATCCCTTTGTCATACCACGTCAGGAAGAAAGTAAAGGCCAGGACCGGGAGCAGCCTCCGGTCTATCTTCCTTATCAAGTTCTTCTCTTCAAGTGAGCTCCATTCCTCTGGCCCTCCCGTGGCCACATAGTCGGCAAGGACTCCCGCGGCCTCATCGTGATGGAAGCTATCAATCGATTCCGCGTTTCTCAGAGTCTTGCTGAGGGGGATATCATGGTCATTCTTTGTCGTGACTACCTCAACGTCTTTGTGTTCTGCTTCAGACATGATTTCACGGCGAGAATTAGATCTCCTCGGGCAAGCAATATAGTGGTGGATGTCAGATTGTGGCCTTGTCAATTCTCAGCCACAAAATGGTGGTCGACAATCGGCCTTTAAAGTGACAAGAGTATTGTGTCCCCTATAGTTCTGCCGAGGTCCATTCCGCATGTCAATGAAGCCGGAAGGGACGGGGGTTTTCGAAAGTCCATCTGAAAATTCAGGAGTGACATCCGGTAGATCCTTTGCGGGTGATGCGGCACCTGCATTTTTTGACATGTCACTCTGTTGCAATCATGCAGCCGTCCAAACCTAAAGGCCCATGACCAAACGGTGGCCTTCGATAACAGTGCGGCCGGTATGGTTTGAACACAGTACCGCCGCAATAGGCAGTTCACAACCCTTCCGAACCGGTAAGCAGAAAATATACTGCTCATTTCAACAAGCAGCTTATTCTGTTGAGCCGCTCAATCTGAATAAGCCGCTTATCTCCGGTAGGGAGCAAATGTTCTGCTCACTGGGCCGAGCAGCTTATACAGGCATATGTACCGCTTGATTGGGGAATGAGCGGCTTGTATACGGCTCACAGAATCCTTAAGACGTCGGTACTGTGCAATGTTGGTTTAGCTTTTCAGGCGCCAACATTGTATGCGAACGTGGCCTGTCGAAGAGCACATGGTTCTCTGGTTGAATACTGTACCATGGCTGGTCAGTCTTCTTTCGAAATTAGACTCGTGTAAGAAAAGGAGAGCATTTGATGGGTCGCACTTATACGCGCCGAGCGCATTCCAATTGCTTACGTGCTGTTTTATGAGAGTCCTGGCCAGAATGCTACTTTGGTGCTTGGTACATCCCTGCATGGTCATCGAATGGCATTGGTGAATCATGCTGGTAAATAAGAGGTCAGGCCGTTATGCACTGCGACCTGCCCATCTTTGGAATCTGCACCGAAAAAGCGTTGCGACAGGCGGCTCCTAGCCAAGCTTGTAGCCTCGTCGCAAGGTTGAGCACACGTATATTTGAATGCTTGTCCGCGTGCGGGTGACCGATTGGCCCGCCCTGTGCCTTGTCCCTATTGGGACCATGGGTGGAATTTGGAGAAGGTTTCGGCGCCGACCGGTGGACTGCAGCATGTCTCCCACTTTCTGCAGACACGGAAATACAGTGCGGCGGTAGTTGAGTATTTAAGATTCAGTGTTGCTTGCTGTCCCGGTTGGGCCACCTGGGAAGAACTTGGCAGTGTGCGGCGGCATGAGCATCGACCCAATCTTTCAATCCAAGCTTTCAATTCACAGTTTTGCTCGGAGCAATGCGGGCATTCTGCGCTGGACCTCGGGGCCGTTGGATGCATGCATCCTTGTTTGACTTTCGGATTCTTCCACCAGAAAGTGAGTTGTCTCGCGGGCAGGCAGAGAACAGACGAAAGTGATGTAAACAATGGTCCGTGAGCAGCACTGATGTTGGTTGTTTGCTTTCCGTTTCGGAGGGTTACGAGGAAGTTGGTCGGTTTGGGGGGGGGGTGTCTCAATCCCTGCTGCTGACATAATTCGTGGTGGGGCGAGCAGACGTCAAGACAAATTCCAGCTTGATGAATCGTGCTGTGCCGGACCAGTGAGAATGTCGCCCCAGAAAAGCTCACCTTACCGTACCAGAGACCATCCTTTGCATTCAACAAAGCAAGGCACCACGTTCGTTCGTTCGTCTGTCAAATCATAGCAGCTCTACATCTGCTTATTGTTTGCACTGGATGGCTCAGATGAAGTAGAGCTCAGTTCCCGCCCAGTGCCTGGTGCGAATGAGCAATGGCCACGGCGCTGAGCCCCGAGGTCCAGTTGATGCGACGCCGTGTCCGTCACATCCATATACCTGACCTCCCTCCAACATATGCCCCACGCAGACTCGCCCCTGACATTCGTGATCACATTCAGGGCCAGATCACCCGCCAACGTGCACTCAGAGAAGAGCCGCCGCATACTGAGACCAACTATGGCTTTGCCAAGATCACGTCCAAAGCGCTGACCTCGTTCACTTCTTGGGTCAAACGAGCCGGGCCGCCGCCTACCGTTCTGTCCTTCACTCGTCGCCCTACTTACATCCTGCCAAAACATCAGGTGGAAACACAGGAACCATGGCAGGTCGAGTACCTCACAAAGGCTCTCAAGAGCAGGATGGATATTCATTTCCCCGAGCCACCCGGGTGGTCCTCGCTGCCCTGGAGGCCGTTTTGGGAACAGAAAATGGCTGAGTCTGGGTGGAAACACGACCCTCTCAATCACCAATGGCCTGATGTTGGCGTTCTCGTCATGCCCTGCGCAGAAGCAATATTCCTGGGGCCCGGCCAGGTATCCATTTGGCCGATCATCGATTTAAAGGATGACATCCAACGGGGTCGCGCGCGAATGACGACAAAGTATCAGTTTGAGAGAATACTCGAGGACACTACAATCGAACTTCTGAAGCGAGAATTCGGCATTGCAGCTTTCGCGATACCAGGGTCGTCTGGTGTCTGGGTCGAGTCAAGGATTCCGCCCCCGGAGGTTGACATGGAACACACTGAGGGACACGACGAAACGAGCCAGCCAGAGGATGCTTTCTCACAACGCCGCAAGGACTTGCGACGCATAGCAACCGTTCACGCTTCCATCACCGACGACATAACCCAGTGGGGTGTGTCAATCCATGTCGGTCAGCCGGACCCCACGTCGGATCATGCCTGGGCACGCTCCACGAACCCATGGACACCTATACGCCAGAATCATACCACGACAAGCATATCAGCCGAACTCTCTTACATGAAGAGCACTTCGAGCCCCCTGGGCCCCAGCAAGTATCTCGTGACGCACTTCAATCAAGATGCCATGCCCGCCAGAGCTGGGCAAGGGGCCATGCCATACAGCCGCATAAAGGCGGAATCCGGCCGAAGATGCCCGGCGCCCCTGGGCATGGACAACAGAGACATATCCACCGCATGGACCTATGAATTTGCCAGACAGCTGGGGATGAACGATGGCCATGTAGACCATTACAGCATGGTCGACACAAACGAGACTAACGCGACCCACTTGCCCACAAAGACCTCTGGGGCGGGTTTCAGGTTCAAGGGAGTCTTCTCGGAGGATGTGATGAACAGCACATACCGACAGGTTGATGTACCGAGCATCGCCGTAGGGAGGAACGAGACCGTGACTCCGGGCATCGTGGAGGAAACAATGCGCATAGAGCAGCACGATGGGAGGGTCGACTCTGCCAGCCACGAAGGATGGCTACTCTCCTGGCCCCTCTGGAGAGCAACCCTCCTCCGGAAACTCGACGAGGCCATCTGCGGCGGGCCATGCGATACCCGCGTGAAGGTCTACGAGATGCAGAAGCAGGTCTCCTCGAGGCTACAGCGCCGCAGGACCGAGCTCCAGCAAGTCAAGGAGGTCGAGGAGGAGTGGCGTAAGGATATGCCGCACCTCATCCGGCGGCCTCTTTCGGACGGCATTATTCGGGAATTGGCCGACCGATCACGCGAGATGGAGATGATCCTCAAGACGGTGCGAATTGGCAACAAATCTGCCAAGTTGCTTGATAGCACTATCCAGATGCGGAGACTGATCGAGAGACGCTTCGCGGGTGCTTTCAGCGGGAACGCAGGTGACCCGGAGCCTCGACAGCTTGACCATCTTTCTCCGTTGGGAAAGATATCTGACGTGGCCTCAACTGCCCAAGTCAACACTTCAGCTGGAGAACCCCAAGCCAGAAATTGCGAGACGGTTGACACGATGGAGACAGAGGCCAGAGTGGAGCGCATAAGAATGGCCCAGGAGCGTGTAGAGGGCCTCGTGGCACTGCGGCAGCCTCGTTCCTTTGTGGAACTTACCAAGCCAAAGGGCCAGATACGACGGGAACGCGAGGAGAGGATCATGCGACGAGCGATAGAGGCCCACGAGCTCCTCGAAGCCAACAGAAGACTCGACCCGCAACGAGGGCCATTTGGACAACAACGCCCGGAAGCGGCCAAGGAGCGCTGGACTGCTGCCAGTGAGGAAACAGGGGCCTGGAGGGCCTCGCAGTTCTTGCCGAAGACGCAACAGGTTGGAGGAGCATCAGCGGCCTCGGAGTTCTTGCCGAAGACGCAACAGGTTGGAGGCACTTGAACCCGTGGGATCTAACGGAGTCTGTACTATATCAGCCGGGTGTACAAGCGAGCGTAGACTGATGCAACCTGCGAGATAACTTGCACATAGAACATTGTCGTCTTATCATCTGAATTCAGCCTCTCCAAAATCTGGTCCACAGCAATGGGTTCCGTACCTCGCTCGCTTCAAGCGCCCATGACCGTGGAGCCTCGCCAGGTTGCGAACTGGGAGGGGTACCAATTTAACCAGGGAGGGTAGTGGTGTCTCGGAGATCCTCGTCTCTGCCCTCCGTGAGACAGAGTGGTACGCGACTCGGCACGGCGCGTGTTGACCCCCCACCAGAGGAACACAGATGGTCGGTGCCAGACGAAGCAACAGCAGTGACACTAATTAAACAGGCATTTCGCGATGTCATCCCGGACCACTGCCTTGCGGCCGAGACATGCCGAGGAACATTGAATTAAGCGCAACGCTGTCGTCCATTGATCTTGAATTAACTAAGTCATCGATTATACCCGCAATCTGACGCAGGACTGGTTTAATACATTGAGGAAAGAGAATGTCACGATATAAGGGCTACGCTATTGCAGAGCAATAGCGGTTCCGCTTTTGCGTCACAGAGAATGTATCGAATTTCTTCTTCCCCCGAGATTATCGGAAAATGGGGAATTCCTTGCACGGGTTCTATCATACCGTCACACTCCTCGCTCTACCCTTCCTTTCCAAGGTGGTCTGCCCGGACGTACCTGGACCGTGGAAAGCTCATATGACAGCCCGAAATCGCCCTTGGTAGTGTACATTACACGGACAAGTGTGCAGATTGAATATTATCCTCCTACTTCCACCGGCCGAGACACAAACACCGCCTTGGTCAATTGGCTCCCCCCACAGCCACAGCCCCTCTAGCACTGTGGTTTATCTCCACTCTGGATTGAGCCGCTTTATTGAGTGGTATTGGGTGCGTCGTTGAGCCTCTCCACCTCCAGCGAGGCCAGGGTAAAGGCGGCGGCGCCGAGGACGCTGTTGGGGGCGATTGGCTGTTGTATGTAGTACTGCAAATCACATATTGCAACATTAGCACGACATTGATCCCGTCCACGGAAAAGACTTAAGAACGGCTGACAGCAGGGGAGGATAGGGACAGAGGATCGGATGGGAACCCACATCGTACGTCGCACTCGAGTTCAAGCTGCACACAGCGACCGTGCCGCTCCAATCGAGATGACCGTCGTCCTCCTCGGTGACGAAATCGCGGACCAACAAAGCATGCGCGGCGCGGGCGGCGTCCCTCGCGGCGGCCAGGTCATTGGGATTCAGATACCTGAGGCGGGCGCCCTTCAAGAGAGCGTAGGCAAACATGGCGGTGGCGCTGGACTCGATGTAGTTCCCCCCACGGCCGGCCATATCGACGACCTGGAACCATCCCCCGGATTCCTCATCGGCAAAGCTGACGACCGCCGGCGCCAGGCTCTGAAACATCCCCAGGAGGTCGTCGTGCAAGACCTCAGGCGGAGGCGCAGGCGCGCCGTGCCCGACCACATCCACCGAAAGCAGCTCGAGCGTGTCGACGAGCGCCATCATGAACCAGCCCAGGCTGCGGCCCCAGACGACTGCGGAGGCGCCGCTGGTCTTGCTGGCCCACGGGGCACTGCGGCTCGCGTCGTACCCGTGTACGAGCAGGCGGGTGGTTTGGTTGTAGCAGTGGGCCCACAGCAGGCGGAACTGCAGGTGCATGTCCTCGAGGGTTTTGTTTGCGGCGGCGGCCCCCACAATGTTGTCGCCTCCGTCACTGCTGCTGATCTCTGCCGTGCCCAGGCGGGCGTCGAGGGTGATGAATGGCCCAAGAGAGTACATGCCGTCCAGGTAGCTCCAGTTCGGGTAGCTCTCCCAATACCACAGGCCGAAGTCATTGTTGCGCCGGTTGAGGCGGACGCTATCGCGCAGGGCGACGAGCGCGAGCCTGTTAGAGGTATCGTTGTCGCTGCCGCTAAGCATGGCGTTGCCGTTGGAGAGGCGGTCGAGCGGCCACTTCTTGATGTTGGCGATGGTGTCGACCATGTACTTGGCTGCAGAGGCGGTGCTGTCGTCGATGTACTCTTGTATCTCGGGGTGTGGGCCGTAATAGGCATTATGGGCAGCAAAGGCCTTCTGGACGATGCCCGCCTGGAGTGCTGAGGCTGGCTCAGTGTTGATTGTCATGATGCCCTGCTGGCGGGCGATTATACTGAGGGCCATGCTTGTCGAATATCTGCCAAAGCCTCCAGGGGTGCTAGGAGCTGCTTGGCTGGACTTTCCTGGATCATTGGCATTGTTATGCTGGAGGCTGGCGACGCCTGAGATGGCACCAACAGCAAGGAACGAAACGAGGAAAAGTATGGCCAGCATGGTGTGCCTTGAAAACTTGGGGAGGTTTTCGTATTTTTGTTGGAGGTGATGAGAAGCGTTGGTGACAGGGGAAATCGGAGCGGTGAGGATGTGGTGGAGATAAGTGAAAAGCTTCATGAACCTGGATAGCGTAAGACTCGTGTCTTCGAGGCTTGCTGAAATGGAAGAAAGGTGTCGCAAGTGTCACGTCCTTAGCGGCCAAAGACTGCAATGAAATCTGACACAGCTCATTAACCCGGTGAGGACAATGTGGATGGGGTGTGGCTAACCTGCAGGTGTGTGGTTGTCAAACGTTTGCAAGCTGGCAGCTTCGAGTGAGGGAACAGCAGATGGTAAGAGATTTGCATTTGGAAGTTTGATCAACCAGAGGAATAGTATTCACTCAACTTTGCGCCACTCAAAAGTGCAACCCGTCAACTAAAATTCCACTGATATTTGTGATGATACAGTCTACTTAGGCATAGAGTAATCTACCATCACTGAGCAGTAAATTTGTCCCCCTTGGTGATAAAACGGTTCTACAGGCCTCGGGAGAAAGCATCTCAGCAATCAAAAGGCTCGCTCTATTTCAAAATCTCTGTGACAGGGTGATTTAAATTTGCAGTTTTGTGATCTTGGCCAACACGTGGATGTTGTCTCACCAAACCAAGCAGCTCAGATTGGTTACAAATTGGGAACGATGTCATGACCGCTGCTATTTGAGAGATAGAGGAGTCTACATTTGAGTTATGGAAGAGATCGAGTCTTTTGTCTAGGTAGCTCTCCACGTTCTAATTTGCAAACACTTTCTGCAGAGCAGTAAGTCCCTATCACCTAGTCCTGAGTCGCCATTGTTTTGTTTGTTTCTTGTTTCCTATTGCTAGAGGCCTCGAAGGCCTGTTTTGGAGCCAACACCGTTATTCTGAAATAAGTAGTTTTGAGGAGAGATCTGCTGCAAGGTTGCATGGGAAGAGCAGCTGGAAACTAGACGACAGCTTCTCTGCCAAGTCTATCCAAAAGTGCTGCCAAAGGCAAGACAAATTTACAGCACCAAGCTTCCAATTTAGTGATTACCTAGAAATATGTGTGAAATCTGGAAGATGATGGTTGAGTAGGCATTTGGGCTGGGCGGTAGAGGCGGGCCAAGAAATGAGGAAGCACATAAGCCCAAACGGGAAGCCTTGATCACGCAGACTGGGTGGCTTCCAGTTTCATTTGCCTAGCCCAACTTGTCTGCCATCCTTAGCTGCAGAATGCATCGAGACTCAACTTAATTTCACATCAGACCTTCACACAGTCCGTCTTCCACCAAGCCTTCAGCCTCTGCAGTCTCGTCCAGTTCGTCCAATCTCCTCCCAACATTTCCCAATCATACCTCCATTCTCTCCCAAGTTCATCATCTCGCCGTTTCAGTGCCAGGTACGCTGTGGCCTCACTCATCGTTTTATCCTCTTCAAGCATCCCAGCAACATTCACAGCACAACAGCCCTAGACTTTCAGCCCACTACTGTCCATCATCGCCATCATGCAGTCCGAGGTCCAACAGGCCAAATCAAGCCTGATAGCTGCAATGTCTGTCTTTCTTGTTGTAGACACCATCGTCATCGCAGCGAGGGTCTACGTCCGAGCCTTTACGATCAGGGCATTCGGCTGGGATGACGCCACGCTATGCCTTTCATATGTGCGTGCCAGTATTCACCTTCCTTGTTCCTTCACTTAGGCGAGCACGGCCGACCCTAACGCGTCTGTGAAGTTTGGGTACATCATAGCCTGCATCATGGGCTTCACCGCCATCTACTACGGGTACGCTTACGACGGACCACCACGAGACTGGCCCAACTATGACGAGCGCAAGGCCCAGCAGGTCAGTCAACATCTTGAGGGAAGAAGCATGAGATCGGATGCTGATGCCTGCTGTGGGTGGTAGTACCTCTATGCCAATCAACTGGTCCTGTATCTCACGTCTGGCGTTGCCAAGCTCGGAGTGGCCCTGGTATTGTGCCGCCTCGCCATCAATAAACGCTTCAAAGTCATTCTCGCAGTGTCAATTGTCGTCGTGTTAGCCTGGACGTTTACCACCACGCTCTTCTCATCCTGGCTCTGCCTTACCAACGGCTCCACCAGCTATGTTAGCAGCTCGACCTGCACCGCCATGGGCTTGTTTCGCACGATTTCCAACATTTTCATTGATTACTTCTATGCCCTTCTTCCGATACCGATCGTCAGAAAAGCCAAGATGAACACGCAGACGAAGATTTCAGTCTGTATCCTGCTGGGTCTCGGCATGTTGTGAGTTGAACCCCTATCAGTCAGCTCTGCCTGTCTGACTTGCCTGTCTGACTTTCCGGTTTGCCAAGCTGATCTAGAACACAATTGCAGCGCGAGCGCCGCCACCATTGCCAAGTTGGTCATCATTGTCCGTCTCTCGACCGTGGACAAGAGTTCACAGGAGATCCTCCACTACCAGCTGCTCATATGGGCCGACATCGAGTTGGGCCTAGCCATCTTTTGCGCCTCGGCCGCCGCCCTCCGTCCCCTGCTCCGCCGATCCCCCATGATCTGGGGTACTGCCGACGCCGAGGACAGCCACACGCAGTACGGGAACCCCGTCGATGCAAGTCCTTCTTTTGATCACTCCAGCGCCATCGAGCCATTGGACGCAAACGAGCGCGAGCCGTCACATGCTCCGAGCAGTTCGAGTGGGCCCTCTGGCATCCAAGGGTATGAGCTGAGCCAGATGAACTCGGACCTGTCTCTAGATCAGCAGAAACGATACAAACACCAAATACAGAGCTTGAAGAGTTGAAGTGGTCGAAATTATCTATAGTCTGCCAAGGGAGCAGTCGAATCCGGGCCTGAGGCAACAGCGCATCATCACTCTGCAAACAATGGAGAGAAAAGAATAGAGAAAGGAAGAAGAAAAAAAGGAAACAACCTACACAGATATGGGGCCAAGGAGTTGCAAGGCATGTGTTTGAACTTGATGTAAAAATTGGCGATGTGATCTACTCTGGCAGTAGGTGCCACTTTGTTAAGCTGTGTTCACGTCCTCCCAGGAAGACACTGTGGAACTTTTGCTGGCGACAGGAGGCCGAAGCCAGGTCGTATCGAACGGATCTGTCCAACAGTAAAGTTATGAAAGCTTCACCGCTACGAAGCCTCAAGGCCCCTGCATCCCCGTCTGAGATCTAGGAGAAAGGCTCGTGAGGTGGAGGGTGCTGTGGCCAAACTCATCATCTCTTGCCCGCAAAAAAGTCCCTCCAAGTCCCGTGGTGCAACTTGGCCGACAAATACCCGAATTGTGACACTGACTCGGACTCTGATCGTTCGAAAGTTCAATACAAGGCAGAACCAAGACTGTAAATTACTGCTTGTGGGACAAGAAACCCAGCGGAGTTGTAAGCCCAGAAAGTGACGAAGAGTCTAGGCCGGCCTTTGATGTTCAAAAGTCTGGGTCTGAGATCACCCAAGTCCTATCTATAAACACTGAGGCGATCGAGGGCTCGGTCCCAAGATTCAGATTGAGAATCATTCTAGAAAAGGTCTAAAGCATTGGTATGGTTCGTCCTATGAAAATTGGAGCGCGCTCATCGATGAGCCGCGCTTGGCAGCCGAGGACGGACTGGGAGTAGTGCAGCTGCGGAACGGCATGCCACGAGGCTTTTGGTGTCCTGCGCATGCGCTACTCCTGCTCGAGCGCCCGTGAGGAAACAACGGCCGGGCGAATGTGAGATCGGCCCGTTGGATCGGCAATACTGAGCCAAGCCTTCCACGATAATCGTCAACGGGTGATTCTCTTGTCCGCCTACCCCGTGGAGCATTGTTGATAAGGCTGTTCACGTATACTCGAAACCAGTAGCGGTTGTCCGGAACCTGATTTTCATGAAAGTAACGTACGTTGACTGAAGAATTGTTATCTCGTCCGGGCCTCACGAAGCAGAAACGACCCATAAGGTGCCTTGATGCAACAAGTCCTGCGCTCTTGGCATGTCAATGTTGACACCAACGCCTTAGGCCTATAGCATGAGGGTCTCAATCTTCTTGCCAACCTGACTATGGATACTGACACAGATCCATCGGCGCCAGGTAGGGTCAGTCTTGAACGCGATGTCTGGTCTTGCAATCTGGAACCGTGGCCAACCTCTTTGCCAAACCATCCAAGCAGCACCAGAATGCGTTCTTGAACCTTGTCTGCGAGCCATCCTCCCGAGCGGAATCAAGGAATATTGACGGACGAGGGGTTTGGAGACACGAGGCACGTCAAGAGGCGCAGAGCCTCTGAAGATGATCAGTATCTCAAGAATATAAGTATCGACCAAGTCTGTCTGCCTGTCTGGCCCGTCATCTATTCCAGCAGTCAACTCATCCTTATCACAGTAACAAGAAACTCTTCACCTTAGAACTATCTGTCCCTCTTCTGTCGCCTTCTGAAACCCGTGAAAAGTAAACAACCCAACAACAACAATGAAGGCAAACCTCGCAGTCCTCTCCGTCCTCGCAGCCATCGCGGCTGCGCAGACCACCACTGTGGTCAACAACAACCCCCAGGCATCTACCGTAGTCAACAACAATCCCCCAGCATCTACTGTGACCGTCAACGCGCGCCAGGAGGAGAGCGGCATCGTCGTCGTCCCCCACCAGGAAGAGAGCGGTATCGTCGTCGTCCCGCGGCAGACCCAGGAGGTCGGCGGCCCCAGACCCTCCCCGACTGTTGTTGTCGCCCGCCAGGAGGAGAGTAGAATCAGTGTCATCCCACGCCAGGAGAGCAGCGGGTTTGTCGTTGTCCCGCGCCACACTTGGGCCACGCGCCGGGGCGTGGCTATCCCCACCGACGTCGCCGGCTAAGAAGCAGACACTGGCAGCTTTTTTGATGGGAGCTGGCGGGAGAAGAAGCGTGGGAGGCAACAAGGAGAGAGCGCGGCGAGACAACGGGGCTGAGGGAAGCAGAGAGTTGTAGATAGGCAGAGATGTTGGGTTCGACTAACGGAGGAAGAAAATAGATGTCAGGGAGATCATGTCTTTCAACTTGTCCCACACGGTTTGCAATATGTAGAACATTGCCTCTTAGATTTAGAGTTGTCGTGTCAATAGACTGTATTCGTGGCGTCATCAATATGTACAAAGTGCCCGAGTCTAGCAACGAAGCGCTCAAAAGAGAGTGTTACAGCCCCCGCAGAGGGCTAGAACGAGTGTGTGGAAGAGAAGAGAAAAGACCGTGATCGACCAAGTGAAAGCGACCGTCAAAGGGCACTGCCCTCGGGGAAAAAGGCGCCTCTCGTGCGCTCGGCAAAGACAACACATCGCTCGTAAATCCAAAAGGGGACATGAATCATCAAACTCATCAAACATGAATCACAACGTCAGCAAGCAAATCCCGAAGCGCATATATCAAGCACCTAAGATCCTCCCTTCTGCTTAGGATTGGCAGGACACCCGTCGTCCGTGGTGCCGATACAGCACGTCACCTCGGCCTGCTGGCACTTGCCCTCGGAGTTTGCGTTGTCGCGCGGCCAAGTGAAGGCGGCGCCCTCGCAGGGCGAGAAGAAGCTCGTGGCGGTCAGCTTTTCCGAGTTGTCGGGTCGCAGCGGGTTGACGCACGCGCCCTTCCCATTGTCGGTGCCGCTGTCGCCCGAGCAGGAGCCCATGCTCCAGAGGTCCAGCGAGCAGCCCGAGAGGACGGCCTTGTCGGCGTTGCAGGAGCAGGTTATCGGGACGGAGAAGCCGTTGCTATATGCGTGGGCACAAGCGTCAGTCGATGGTTTCTTCCCACCCTGTGTTGGGGGGAAAGAGAGGGCGAGAGGTTGTGATTCATTGAGAGCTTACACATATGACACGTCCATATCCACACGGTAGCCGACATCGCCCCACGACATCAACGACCCCTCCAGCAGCGAGCCGTCCCCGTTCATGGGATACTTCTCGAGGTTCACGGCAACATTGCCCGCCCAGTCCTGTGGAGCAACGAGGGTGGCAGTCTGGCCCGGCGTCAGAGTACCGGTGCCAGTTCCGCCGGAGACGGGGCCCGGCACGCCCGCGTTGCCGACGTACGAGGTGCTCACTTTTTCAGACATCTTGTTAACGACAGTGATAGTCAACTGGTCTGGACCCGCGGTGACGCTGGCCTGTCGGGGTTTCCGGGCGTGATAGGCGCGGAAGGCATTCTCACGCTGTTCCAGCGACGGCGGAGGTGTTTCTTTTGGGCCGCTTGGGAGTGCACTCGTGAGAGTGAGTAAGCCCATGAGGGCAAGGAGTGTGGTGCTCGTTCTAGCGAACATGTTGATCTGTTCTGATATAATGAAGGAGTGGAAGGCTGTTTGCTGGGATCAGTGAAAGAGAAGGCCTGCTTGTGATCTCGAATTTGGGGTGAAGGAAGGACTGGAGATGAGCAGTGGTTTTATTTAAGGAGAGACTGGTGTGAGAAGTTTCTTTTTGTTCGGAGTACGCGGACACAACGTGGTTTAAGAAGTCAAGAGATGGCACCACGTTCTCGACGCTGGCCGGCCCTGTTGGCCCTGGAAGACGGCCGCCATCATATCAACTCGATGTCAGCAGGGCCCTGCCATCCACTCATTGTCCGAACAAGCCCACGGCCTGTTTTACTGTCCACCTAGGATTTGCCAAGAGCAAATAAAGTGAAAGTCTAGAATGCCGCACCGAGGCGGGACGGTCAGCGACCAGGAGAAGAGGTGAACTGTAAGCCACAAGAATAGACATTGGGCCATGGTTGAAATGTGTTTTCGTACGCCCATTCTCGGAACGCACAAGACAAAGAATCTAGAACTTTATGTTGGTGTAGTAGAGGGAAGCCATCCCGTCACCATTGGTGGGCCGACGACTTCGAGGGTCTGGCGGTGTTGGAGATACATTACCCCCTGCCTAATGTCTCAGTCTTGATGAAGTTCCCAGATCTCGAGTCTCCAACCAGATGCAGCCCGAGAATGTAAGAGAACGAACACGTATGCACGTCAGCTTGAACTGCCGCGAGACACTCCGAGCATGTGCAGCAGATCCGCCATGCGTGCCTTGCATGCAAGTGCTGCCGAGCAGCCGGCCCATTCCGATGGCCCAACCCACCATAAGCAAGCCACATCTGGAATCTAGAGCCCCCAAAAGGAGGCCGCGATGGCTCGAGCAGCCCAGGAACAGGCCCGCGGGGGGGAACGCTCTCGACAAATGAAAATGCACCGACACAATGGAAGGATGCACAACCATGAAACTGGGAGGATCAGCTAGGGCCCAGGTCAGCAACGCCCAGGGCGGTTTCTTGTCACACGCGATCTCGAAAAGTCCGGAAGACGGCAAACATGGTATGATGAGATTATTGGTATTCGACAGTCGAGGGGTAATCGCACTAAATTCCCCAACGCCAAACAATGCTCCAGCGGATCAGAAAAGTGGACAGAAATGCGAATATCGCAGAATTTAGCAGGGCTCAGCCGCTAATATGAACAAGGGATACGTATGCTCTATCAGAAGCCTGTTATTCGCTCAGCTTGCGCCCAAGGTCTCGAGCGCCCGCCTCAGCTCGCGCACAGCGGTGGACACATCCTCGAAGTTGAGTGCCGAGATAGCCCACTTCGCATGTTTCTGTGCCTGAGCCATGGCCGCATCATCAGCTGTAAACGTGGCCGGGGCCTGCTGGCCGGGCCCGCCCAGAGCCGTGGGGACCGCGGCCGAGTTGCCGAAGCTGGTTGGAGCAGGGACGACGGGCCGCGGGACGACGGCCGGAGGTGGCATGTTTTTCGGGGTGGGGGCTGCCGGTGGTGGGGAGAACGTAGGTGGTGGAGCGACGGCTGCGGTCGTGGACGGGCTCGGGGCAAAGGTTGGAGGACCCGATGGGGCAGATGGTGGTGGGAAGGACGAGGAGGCCGGTGGAGGTGTCGGCGTCCATGCTTGAGGGGCCGAATGGGCATCGCCACCGGGGGTATTGTTAGTCGGTTGGTTCGTTGGCGGCGAAATAGGAGAGGGTAAAGTCGGCGGAGGATCGAAGTAGCCGGGCGAGGCAGCAGAGCCAGCCTCGTCACCGTAGCCCGGCGCGCTTGGGAGCTTCAGTTCCCCGTCGTCGGGTACAGCGGCCGGGGGGTCTGGTAGGACCGGGGTATGCGGCAAAGAGACTCCCGCTGAGTCCCTCTTGAGGTCCGGGTCTGGCGCATCCTCCACCGTCGCAGCCCTCGGCGTCTGATCTTGCCCCTGACCCTGGCCATGTGGCTGTTCCTGTGCCTGTCCAGATGGACTGCCAAGCGCCTGGACGTCGGGATCTGTAGGGTCAAGTTCTTGCTGGGGCGGTGGCAGGTCCTCCTTCTTTGGGTTTGTCTCGTTGGGATCCTTGCCCTCCTTTATGGCCCTGGTTATGCGTGCGGCATTCCACTTGGCGTACTTGATCTTCTGCTGTGTCTCCGTGTCGGGTGGTCCCCAGATGTTGACGAGGTTGAAGAAGGTAAGGGCAGCGTCGAAGGTGCTTGCTGTCTGCTGGGTGACCTTGTTTGCCTTGATTACGCGCTCCGCCCTATCTAACGTCTCCTGCGCAAACTGCTCGATGTATGCCTGGGCTGTAGCATCGTCCATGATGGCGTCCTCGTTCGCGTATTCGTTCTTGGTCTGGATAAGAGCCCTATTGTCAGCCCACGCTCCTTCTTGCGACTCCATGGGGAGGATGAGTTCAAAACCAGCGGACACGCACCTGTTCAAGCTTGTCCATCAGGTTTGTTGTGTAATTGAGAATATCTGCATCGGTACTGTGGAGGTTCCTCGCGAGGATCTGGTTGACCACCCAGTACTCGCCTGCTAATAATCAGCCATGTGCATTCGGAGCCATTGCAAGATGACATACACCAGTATGCGATGATAGGCTTGACTGTCGAAAGTTGCGCAGCCCTGGTAGCCGTCTTGTAGAGGTTGATGTCGGCCTGCTTGAGGCCCTGCGGTATTTCGTCCGCCATGGCTGGGGAAGGCTTCTTTCTTTTGCGCCTCGAAGATCTATGACCCGGTTATAGTCGATGGCACTGAATGCACTCGGTTGAGTCTACCACTATCAGGTACTCCAGCTGTGTTGCTCGAGTCGCAGGGGAAAATAAATGGCAATTATCAGAGTCGGGCAGTGGCTGGGAGAAGAGAGTGCGTATGTGCCTGGGAGCTTGTGACTGTGCTTGTGACGGCAGAACGGACGGGCAGCTGTTGCTCTTGGCTGGCTTGGCGGGGACGTAACGTAATGCGCACTCTTTGGGCAGGTGGGCAGGCAGGCGCGCAGTTGGAGAAGAGAAGGAAATGATCGCCCTGCCCGCTACTACTGCAGCTGCTGCCCGCCTGCTAGGACTCCTCCCTGGTCTCTCTATCCGCCTTTCTAATCGACGAAGCAAGCTCACGCCACAGATTGTTCGTTAGGTGTGGCTGAAGCTGTCCAAAGTGGCATCCCAATTAATTTACCCCGGATTTCTGATCTTTGCTACCGTCGCTTCTAGAAGCCCTCGCCGTCTCCTCACCTCACCAATTAATTCCCCCCCTCTCTAGGGACTGCCCAGCCCCTCGTATAGGTCGCCTTGCAATTAGGATTTCCTCCACCGTGGCCTTTTCGAAAAAAGGAAACAACATTCAATGTGACACCTTTCACTTTCGCCCCTCTTATTAAAGGTGTCAACAACACAAGGAAATCGACTTCAACACACGTTTGTATTGCTTCCCAAGTTCCTCTCCCACCTGGACATGCCTCTCCTTCAACTTTGAAGTCTAAATACATCTCGAGAGGCACCTCAAATTGATTTCACACAACGTAAAGCCAATCAGTTGAGTTGGCTCGGATCTGCTCTCCTCTTATAATCCCTCTGCCCCGCCCAATTCGAGCTCCACGGACGAGTCAACGTCTGTCTAGCAATCCAACATGCATCACCCCACACTCTCGACAGCAGCCGTCGCCCTTTTGGCTGCCCTGCCCGCCGCAAATGCAGGCCTCTATCCTAAGAGCTCTGCCGTACTCTCGGTCGATGCAAAGAATTACGACAGCTTGATCGCCAAGTCCAACCACACCTCCGTAAAGCTCCCTCCCTCCTTGCCCAGACTCGCATGCAGGCCCTGCCCATCATCTGCCACCTTTGATGCTCCTAGGTCGACCTTGGCTGATGTTTTTGTTCTCCCTCCAGATCGTCGAGTTCTACGCCCCCTGGTGCGGCCACTGCAAGAACCTCCAACCCGCCTACGAGAAAGCCGCCAAGAACCTCGCCGGCCTGGCCAAGGTCGCCGCCGTCGACTGCGATGATGACGCCAACAAGCCGTTCTGCGGCACCATGGGTGTTCAGGGCTTCCCGACCCTGAAGATCGTGCGCCCCGGCGCCAAGAAGGGCAGGCCCGTCGTCGAGGATTACCAGGGCCCCCGTACCGCGAAGGGGATCGTGGACGCCGTCGTGGACAAGATCAACAATCACGTTCAACGCGTCTCTGACAAGGAGATTGACAACTTCTTGTCCACCAAGAACGAGTCCGCCAAAGCCATCCTCTTCACGGAGAAGGGCACCACTAGCGCGCTTCTGAAGAGCTTGGCCATTGACTTCCTCGATGTCATCACCGTGGGACAAGTCCGCAACACACAGAAGAAGGCGGTTGAGATGTTCGGCATTGAAAAGTTCCCGACCTTGGTTCTCCTCCCAGGCGGCGACCAGGATAGCATCGTTTACGACGGCGAGCTCAAGAAGGAGGGCATGTTCAAGTTCCTGTCCAAGGCCGGATCTCCCAACCCGGACCCTGCGCCTAAGAAGAGCAAGGCCAAGTCCTCCACCCCAAAGAAGGCAGCCACAAGCGCAGAGACCAAGCCCGACACAGAGCCCTCCGCCGAGGCAGAGGAGAAGGTCACAGAGCCGGTGGGCGACGAGAACATCCAAAAGCCGGTTGTATTCGACGGCCCCCTCCCAATCCCCATCATCAACTCGGCCGAGAAGTTGGTTTCGAACTGCCTCAGCGCCAAGTCGCACACCTGTGTCCTGGCCTTCGTCCCCAAGGAGAACCGCGGCGAGTCGGCTGACAAGGCCTTGTCTTCGCTTGCGCAGCTTGCCCACAAGCACGCCCAGGGCAAGCGCCAGCTGTTCCCCATGTACGAGGTGCACACCGACGACGCGCACTCCAAGGATGTTCTCAAGGCCCTCGAGCTGTCCGGGGACGTCCAGGTCCTGGCCGTTAACGCCCGTCGCGGCTGGTGGAGACTGTACGAGGGCGAGGACTTTGGCCACGAGAGCATCGAGAGCTGGGTAGACCAGATCCGCTTGGGCGAGGGTGTCAAGCGGAAGCTGCCAGAGGCCGTCGTCGCTGCGGCTGCGGAGGAGACCGAGGCTTCTTCCGAGGCTACCCCGGAGCCTTCCCCGGAGCCCACGCCCGAGGCCACAGACGGTGAGGCGGCTGATAGCAGCGCTACACCTGAGCCGGAGGTCACCCCGGACGCGGAGAAGGTCTCGGACAGCAACACTGAGGAGGAGACGTCTTGGAAGGGTGCAGACCCTACCATTCAGGAGGAGACTGCGGAGGAGAAGCCGACGGAGTCGGTCCATGACGAGCTTTGAGGGGGCCATAGTCACTGAGGAGTGAATGTAATGTTAGCCGGCGTCTTGGTTTGGGATCGATCCTTTTGTTTGTATTAAAATCCAATCGGCGGAACGCCTTGTGACCTGAAGGGATGAATGAGGTGATGTTTCGAGTCGAAATCGAAATCGGAAGGCTTTCTTACCTGACATCTACCCATGCTTTCCGGGGTATCATGACCCAGACCAAACAATCGTCCCTCGTAACGAACAACCAACTATCAGGAAGCCCTCGAAACTTTGTCCCCTCCTCTTCAGCGCAATCACCCATCAATCTCCATTTCCTCCACACCAACACCCTTCTCAACCGCCCCCTCGCGAATCATCCTCGCGCCCCTCTCCCTTATACACCTATCCAGGATCTGCCGCACCTGCTTGCACCCATCAACCCCAACAGCCAGCATGCCCTCAATCCTTGAGACCTGCACCCGGCTCTCGCACACCAGCACGGCGACGCGGTCCCCCTGGGCGCCCAGCGTCGCCACCGTCAGGCTGGGGAGCTCCTGCTCCTCCTGGTGGTTGAGGTCCAGCAGCGGGTCGGCGCCCTCGTCCCCCGCGGCGTGGGTCGAGGTGGACCCCGCCGTGCACGCCGCCACGTAGTCCGTCATGGGGATGCCCGCGTCCACGGCGGCGAGGGTGCAGGCGTTTATCAGGGCCGCGAGGAGGGAGCCGTCCTGCGAGAGGACGTGCAGCGAGAAGGTTATCGTGCTGTGTGGGTAGAGGTGCGTGTGGAGGGTTGATGAGAGGGCGTGGCTTAAGGTCGATTGCATTTCTGAGATGCGTCTGTGTGTTTGCGCCTTGTCAGTCTTGGCCTTCTTCGATTCGTCCCTGGTACTCTTCTGCTCGTTGTTGGAGTGCCCTGTTGTGATTATGTGATGAGGGTGATGATACATACTTATCACCCCGTCCCCTCCGTTTCCGGTCCACGCTGCTGAACCCAGCAATCACTATGCTCACTGCCACCTCGGCCTCCTTGTCCTGCTCGGACCGCTGTCCTCCTCCTCCACCGCCTCCTCCTGCGCGCCGAGCCGACTGCTGGTCAGTGGGGCCCGTCACCACGCACATGACCTTCGTGTTGCCCATCTCGAGGTAGCTGGACCCGTCGGCGGCGGCCTGGGTTCTGATCTGGGCGTGGCATCGGCGCAGCTCGTTCCATCGCCGGCCGTCGACGCGCAGCAGTGCGAGCGAGTAGGAGGATGTGTCGAGGGGCATTGCGCTGGCGGTGGTGTGGTTTGATGTCGATGCAAGTTTATTCTGGGTTGCCCTGTGGAGATGAAAGAGGACACGCTGGGTTCTGAGGTTCGTAGAGTGTGGCTGATATGGATCGGAGGATTCTGTGTCTCTGGCAACTGCAGGCGTGTAAACGGCGGCGATGCAGATGATGGTTGAAGCTCTGGAAGCTTGATGGAAATTGGAAATTTTGGTGGGGCTGCCTTTGGTGCAGGGGTGCCCCGCCTGAGCAGGGTCAGGGGTATGCTCTCTTATATCATCGACATGACGTGGGTAAAGCATCGACGAGGCGATGTGATGTTCGTGCTCGAGTTCTTCTCATCATCGTCTTTTAGAAAGCGTATATTCTCTCATGCTGTCCAGATTATTCTCTCCAGCAATCCTCGCTCAAAGCAGAAAGTTCACAACACTCAAAATGCCCAACCCTGTTGATACCAGCTTAGAACCTCACACCTCGGGCCTTGCTGCCAAATTCGCAGCAGCCCACTCGGCAGAGCACCCCCTCAAGCTGTACGGTGGCTGGTTCTGCCCTTTTGTGCAGCGGTCTTGGATTGTGCTCCACGAGAAGAAGATCCCTCACCAATACATCGAGATCAACCCGTATCACAAGGCGCCGGAGTTCCTGGCCCTCAACCCACGCGGTCTCGTCCCTACCCTCGGTGTCCCAGTCGGCAGCAACGGCAAGGAGCAGAAGCCACTGTACGAGAGCCTAGTGCTTTGCGAGTATCTGGACGAGGCCTACGCGGAGGAGGGCAAATTCGGGCAGAGTCTGCTCCCGGAGGATGCATATGAGCGGGCGAGGTGTCGACTGTGGATCGACCACATCAGCACCAAGATCATCCCGGGATTCTACAAGCTCCTCCAGCACACGCCGGACAAGGCTTACACTATCGGACATGCAAGGAATGAGTTCCTTGGAAATATCAAGACTCTATTACAGCAGATGGACGATAGTGGACCGTGGTTTCTTGGGGAGCGTTTCAGCCTTGTCGACGTGATGCTCGCGCCATGGGCTAAGAGGTTGTTCTTGATCGATCATTATAAGCCTGGAGGTGTGGGAATCGAAGAGGCCAGGGCCAAGGACCACGATATTTGGGCGAGGTGGCAGAAGTGGTTCGATGCCATCACCTCTAGACAGAGCGTGAAGGAGACGTGGAGCGATGATGAGCAGTACATTGCGGCGTACAAGCGATATGCCGAGGATACAACTGGATCGATGGTCGGACAGGCCACACGCAAGGGAGAAAGGCTACCTTAAGGGTATGCAATTGGATTTTGAGCGGCCTGGTCATCCTACTCCATGCTTGATGTGCTGTACGAATACAATCCCGTCGCCTAAATGTGGTGGCAAGATGTTTGCATTTTCATGAGCCTGTAAGCGACAAAAACATATTTGATACTAGACACCTTGCAGCTTGTCAAATATGCATCTCAGTATTCGTGTATGCTGTGGGTCGCAATGCTTAGAGCACCCTTGTTGAGTGTATATGTAACATATTTTTATGGAATCCAGTCTGAAAGGCTTCTATAATCGAATTGTAAGTATAACTAAGCGGTATTGAGCTTTGTAGGGGATTAGCAGTCTGGATTTTCCTCCGGGTTAGCTTTGACTTAGATAGGAGTCATTAATTTCCAAAGGTAATTTGTGTACCAGAAAGTGTTACTTGCATTAAATTCGTAGAACCCTCTTTTCACTTACAATTACTGAGAGCATTGCTCGAATCTTTACAGCGCACATATAATCGTGCCGCGACAGGCCTGTAGTTTTGGACATGCCGAAGTGGTTACATCCGTAAAGATTCAATGTTCAACGCCGAGGTTCTTTCTCGTCAACGATAAATGGATGCAGTGTAATTGCCCATTTCTTATCTTCCCAGAACTCTATGCAGAGGGAAAGTACGTCGGCTCCCATGAAATCCACGGAACGATTGTTATGGAAAGGTGCATCATATCCAACACTGGGAACTTTTATTCATCAGAACTACCGAGAATTATCACTTCCATCCAAGTCAGACTAGTTCACAATTGTCCGAGCTGTGACACTGACAACCCAAGGCCATCAACGTCATTCCCTCGGACTGGACATCCGGCCCAAATTGAATGTTGCCTTGCCGTGTTAATTATGGGCTCACGACTGTCACGAGCTTCTTAACTTGTGTCAGTCCATTTTGGAGACAAGGGAGGCCTTTGGGACGCCGAAACCTGTCAGTAAGGAGCTGTTCGTGGCCTGTAACAGGGTCCCGTTCTTAGAACCACGCACAAGCCCTTGGGAGAGTGAATTGTATATTGTGTGTATCATTCACAGGCTACATACTCGAGTTTAGTCACTGACATGGCGATTGCTCGGGACGTAGTGAATCACAATTGCTTCCTACGAAACCCCGAGAAACTTCCAGTCCATGACCACAACTGTCTGCTTGCACAACAAAAACACAACCACAACGTTCAAATCAACAGAAGATTCAAAATCACACGTTCCACTTGTCGAACACTCAACGGATCAACAGAACACTCACATCATCCATATCTGTCAAGATGCACTCTACTAGTACAACTAGGACTACACATATCGTCCAGCGGGAGACCTGTCCGGTATGCTACGGGGACCGCAATAAGTGCACATGCGTCGGGGGAAATTAGTCAGAGGCACCGATGGTCGGATTCATTCAAGTGAGCTCGGCAAACTGGAAATGGAGGATATCTTGGTCTGTGCTTATCGTTAGAACCGAATGAGGTCTTCATTACAAACTTTGTAGACCAGACATCAATCAAATCTCAGTTTCAAATCTTACATTACTATGGGAACGATCCCAACGTCAAGTATCAGACTGACTTTGCATTTGAAGCTGGGAAGATGTGCTTCCGAGGGAGCACTATACCTCCTACATATCAATGCCCGTACCCACTTCTCGGGACACCGATAGCCCTGAAGCCTCCTTTGACACACAAGATGCATCCCAACTTACACATCCCAACTCCTAAACAGCCCAGAAATATTTCAAATCCCCTGTCTGCATCCAAAGACTCAACAGCATCATCTGACTTGCTCATATGGTGATAGGACGAGCGATACTATAGAACAGACCATGCCCTACTCGGCCCAGTGGACCGACAACGTCCCTTTCCCTGCCTCGGTGTCCCCGGGACGTCCTCGACCCGCAACCCCACAACGGCACCCGTGATCCACCCACGATACCCACAAACAGAAAATTTTCTCCTTGAGAGCCACCACCAGGCCCGGAATCATCACAGGGCGTCTAGCTCAAATGGTAGAGCGCGCGCTTAGCATTGATCTTCTCTCTTCTCTTCTCACGAGAGAGAGATCCTCTTGCGCGAGGCACACGGTTCGATCCCGTGGTCGTCCATGAAGCCTAGATATCACCATCCCCGAGTGGGCGACTGAGTTTCTCGGGGGTGGGATCACTTTTGCATATCCAGACGACTCTCCCGAGAGCTCCAGGGCAGCTGGACTTGTATGCATTCGATGGGAGTGGGCATAATTTTTGCCTCCTTCTACTGCCGATATGCATGGTGCCTGTCCGCACATAAGCCGGCTTGGGAGCTCGTCGTTTCTCAAACTATTATACTTGTCCTCGGGCTTCGGCCACCGAACCGGTTGCCTTCGAGGTATGCGATTCGTCCCAAGGAACATGCAGAATCGAACACTTGCTGATCTCAAATCTGGTTATTTAGCTTTTGGAAAGCCTTTCAGCACGGCGGCCAGGTTCACTGTGATGTTAATACCCTGCAGCAAGGGCAAGCCTGTTGGAAGACAGCTGCGATTGGTCTTGAACGTTAATCGGCAACCTGTGACGCCTTCGAAATGCAGTCCCAATCGGCCAACCTGGGGATGGATCTCAAACATCAGTGGTTGGTAGCAGATGACGATGTTCGGGAGATCCTCCTATAGGGCTTAGGAAGTTGGCCTATAGTTGGCTGTCCTATAGCAGCTAGTAGTCGTTAGTAGTGTACCGGCGTACCTGTTTCCTGTCAGCCTGTCAGTGTTCGAGACGGCCCTCCCACGGGAGTTAATCCTATAGGGAGAGTTCTGTCAACCACATCACGCGCTAATGTTTGAGCTGCCCGCGGGCCACGGCCTGCATTCGCATACGTTACAGGTAGATCTCTCCGTAGCGCGGCCGACAGGGCCGTTGCGCGCATGAGGATTGGGCGCCCGCCTGGCCCCCGGGGCCCCGGGCTGATGAGCCTGGGACCCGCATAAATTCCCCGAGAAACGTGGGCATCCGTGTTGGCGGCTGGTGTCAGATAGAGTTGGCAACAAGACAGGCTGCACACGAATTACGTAGCAGCAACCTGTGCCTCTGCTTGCCAGCACTTGAGGCTTGCCCTCTCTCTGCAGAGGCCCTCCGGTAAGATGTGTAGAGGGTGACGACGACTTTTACACGAGAGTCAGCAGTGATGATATATAAGCCTCGCTGTTGTTATCACCGTCGCATGTCCGTGGGAAAAGATGGGTGGCGTCGCGCAAATTCTTTATAGTTTGGGACACCGAGCCTATCCACCGGCGGCACCGGCCAAGAGCCTGCTGCACGTCAGGTGTTGCCGGAGTCATGTCTGAACCCGCTCGGGCGCTCCCAGGCTTGCATTGACGCAACACTGCTTGTCCTCCTGACGGCGAGCCAGGGCGGCGAACACGCCAATTAAGCTCTGACCCTGCAGGTGGCGTACAAGTGCGTGCGATCAGCAACTGGGGAAGAGGGAGGCGCGTCGTCGTCCATTCCTTTTCGTGTGCATGACGGATTGGATGACACCTGTCCCTTATCTGGTCTAAGGTACCGCCCCGGTCGCCGGCGCCAGTGCCAGGAGAGAGATCCTTTTCGTCTCGAGTTGTTGTTGTTGTCTTGCCTTTTACCCCAGGTTGCATTGCGGAAGTGACGCTTTCCACCTCTAACCAAACCCCTGAATCACTGGTCTCGACTGCTCACTCACAGCGACTTGTTAAACAATAGGTGCTGCTGCCCCACAGCCACCTGAGAGTCAGTCTGGGCTCTTCTTCCCTGGCTCTTGCGCAGCACTCGTTTAAGCGTAGTCAATGTTGTTATAATCTTCATTCTTTCTTGTCCCTGACGCACATGGCCGCCTCCAAGGGGGCTCGCGCAGTCATGAGTACCGGGAATGCGACACTGGATGCAGTGGGTGCCGCTTCCGGGGCAGCTACCATCGAGCTGGCGGTCGAATGGATCACATATCTCGTCATAATAATAGTTATCACGGCCTTGCGCACCTACGCGCGGGCAAGCATCCCAGGAAGGAGTGGTTTTGGCTGGGACGACTACCTCGTCTGGATCGCAGTGGTAAGACCCCGTCTTTTACTTTAAAAAGTCCGCCCTTCACTTGGTTGGCGGCATGAGGCTTTCGTTGTTGCTGACAGCTTATAGGTCGGGTATGTTATCCTCACTGCCGAAGTCTACGTAATTGGCGTCAAGGCCGTTGGCATCGCGAACGACTCCATGTCAAACGAATACCGCGCTCGGCTCGCAAACGACGGCCCTGGTAGCCAAGAATTCGGTCTTCGAGTCTTGGGATCCAAGGTGCAGCTAGCTGCATGGATATCGTATTCTCTCGTCTTGTGGCTACTGAAAGGGTCTCTCCTTTGTTTCTTCGTGGTCCGGCTCACTGTAAGCTGCCCAAGTCTCATTCGTTTGTCTCGTTATTCTCTTTCAGGTGGCTGGAAATACTAATTTAGCGCAGGAAGGCATCACCGGAGCGAGAAGGAGGGCTTGGGCTGGTACGATCCTTCTGGTCGTCACCTGGGTTTCTATCGTAGTTACAGTCCTCGCTAGTTGTCGGCCACTCAACAAGATGTGGCAAATCTTTCCCGATCCCGGGCCAACCTGCTATGCTGGCGTCTCACCGATCTTGATCGGAGTCACGCTCGCTGGCAATATCCTGACAGACATTTACCTGATTTCCATACCGGTTCCCGCGCTATTGCGGGCCTCGCTTGGCAGGGTCCAGAAGGTCTCCCTCGTCAGTCTTTTCAGCTGCAGCAGTCTTATCACAGCTATGGCGATCGTGAGAGTTGTTGTTATTGTTGTGGTAAGGTGTCCTCGGGCGCTATCCTTGGTCCTTCGTCGCTAACATGCTTCAGAATTCGAATAGTAATGGCGACGGTGCGTGGGCCCTACGGGAATGCTTCGTGGGTATGGTGACGACCAATTTGGCACCTATAATTCCGCTGTTCAGGAAATGGCTATCGCCCTGGCTGGGAAGATTCGAGTCCACCTCCGACGGCAATATGAATCAGGGCACCGGAGCTGGGGGCAGTCGCACGATGAAATCCAGGAACCGAGACCCTAAAAGCCCAGGACTCAAGCTGATGACGGCTGGGCGCCATCACAGTTCAGATAGCTCGGAGCATATCATAGATGCCAACGACGTCGAGATGCAATCGTACAACAGTCCGAACGAGCGCGATGCACCATTCGGTTTTGGCGTCGCCAGGAAACAAGCAGGAATGTCGGCACGTGGAAATAGGTCAGACAGCCCGACGCTGATCATCCAGAGGAACGGCGAGGTTCTCGAAACGGGAAAAGACGCCGGCGATGCGGCATTCCACAGGGACAGGCCTGCTCGAGGCGTGCAAGTTCAAAACTCATCGATGCAGGAAAGGGATTTTACGAATTAACGAATTTATATGATATTTGATTTGAGCATAAGCACCAAGCGTTGCAACAAAGTTTCCAGCCTGACATGAACCCCAAGTTGAGGTGCATCGAATAAAGGTGGACCGGCTGCAGTCTTCCTTTAGACGCTCTGGGCATGCGGCTGCAAGCCGACGTCGCGCGGTGAGTCAATAATGCAACATGCAGGATGATAGACGTCCTGAGTCGGGTAGTAAGTGCGGAAAACCGAAACGCATGAGCAACAGGTTAAATCCGTCCGCATTGCGCGTACTTGCGCATGTTTTCGAAAAAGTTTAATCCGACCCCGAGTTGGTAGCGCCTCTTTGCGTTGCCCTCCACCTTTCCGGACCAAGTCTTAACGGCGAGATCTCCGAGGCCCGAGATGACGGCCGGCTCCCCTTTTTTTTTGGCACTTTCCGACCTTTTTTAAGCATCCGGGACCCATGTAGTCTACTCGGGTTGCGCGGATGGGATAACTTGACCCAGATTTCCGTCATCTTATCAATCTCATCAGTCGTTGATATTCACCGTATCCGCGCCCTGTAACCGTTGTGAGACAGGTCGCTTGACTATTTAAGACATCACTGCTATTCCTTACTCTCGGCATTTTTGCATCATATTTATTAGGATTTTCTCTCGACGCGAGACCCCCTTCGAACATGGCCGTCGGACTGAGGAACGTTGTGGTGATCGGTGGATCATATGTTGGGATTGTGAGCAAGCCTGCAGACCCGCCAGGCGTGCTGGCGTATGCTGTGAGACGCTTCGTCACTAACAGGGACGACGAGGTAGAACGCAGCCAAAGAACTCGCCAACGTGCTGCCTGCAACGCATCGTGTGAGTGCAATTATATCCCAAATGGTTTGCAAGCTGCTAAACGCACATTACAGGTACTCCTCATCGACCCTCATAGCCATTTTAATCACCTCTTTGCATTTGTAAGTTAACTCTCTGGTCCCTTTACGTGTTCTAGTTCCGTGATCGGAGCAGCGTCCTTTCAAGGAGCCTCCGAGTCTGGCGTATGTCATATGGCAAAGGACCAAACCCAACGCGAATTCTTAGCGAGGGCGTGGGCGTATTTCTTCGTACCCGCTTTACGTATCTACTCTTGCAGAAATACTGCCCGCTGCCTAATTGCAGAATAATGTAATACTAACGACACAAGCCACGATTCGCCATCCTGCCTGACTATGAGCACAAGGCATTCATCCCATACTCGGGGTTGTTCAATGCATCGCCGAACAAAGACCTGCACGCAATCGTACAAGCAAAAGTCGTATCACTCAAACCGAAGGAGTTGACCCTAGACCGAGAATGGCAGGGCTCAAAGCAGCTGTCATTTGAATATCTCGTCGCCTCGACGGGCACACGCCTTGCCTCACCCGGCTCCATGCCTTCGGATGAGAAGGCACCCGCGACGGAGTACCTCAAGAAGTACAATCAAGGCATCAAGAACTCAAATTCAGTGATCCTGGTCGGCGGTGGCGCAGTCGGCGTCCAGATGGCGTGTGATCTCAAGGAGATCTACCCGGACAAGGAGGTCACGCTGGTGCACTCGCGGGAGCACATTATGCCGGTCTATCACGAGAAGCTGAGCGACATGATCAAGCAGAGGTTCGCAGAGCTAGGCGTCAAGTTTGTTGGCGGCTCACGCGTCAACATCCCGGCCGACGGATACCCCCTCGGTGGGACAGGCGAGCCCATCACCGTGAGCCTCCAGGACGGACGAACCCTCACCGCCGACTTTGTCGTCCAAGCGACCGGGCAGATCCCAAATACACAGTTCCTCAAAGACCTCGCGCCGTCCTCAAATGATTCGCTCATTAACCCGAAGAACGGATTCATCCGGGTCAAGCCGACTTTGCAGTTCCAAGACGAGGCGTACCCTCACCTCTTCGCCCTTGGAGATGTTGCTGATTCCGGGGCTCACAAGGCGGCACGCCCGGGTTTTGCGCAGGCTCAGGCTGTAGCGAAGAATATCCAAGCGATGGTCGAAGGCAGGCAGCCCAGCGAGGAGATTGTGGTCGGACCCGCCGGGATTCACTTGACTCTTGGATTGGTAGGTCACAACAAAACAGGGCTCGATGAGTATTCCGCTTCTACTGACAGATTGTGGCACAGACAAAGAATACCATTTTCAGGAACCCAGATCCTAAGGCAGGAGATACGGAGCCCTTCATCAACCTCAAGGATGATGGCAGTGCCGACATGAATATCGATGCTGTATGGGAGAGGCGCGGCGTCAAAGTGACGGACCCATCTGATTATCATTTGTGAGAGGGCATCGCATTTAGCTATGACTTGCTCCGTGACCTTCATAGAGCCAAGAGCCGTTCTATAGATAGGTAGACTCATCAATTGTGGGCTACGCTCTTTCTCGAAAGGAGGGCTTCTACGCATCGTTTCCGGTCGGCTGGTTGAATTTCTATCCCATTTTCATTCGGAGGCCTTTTCAAATCTGCTCTTGCTGCATGTGGATAATATTTGTCAGAAGAGAGAGCCAACATGGACAGCTGGGTCATGTGCCCACACTGACATCCAACATAAGTCGCTCCATTGATTCTCGTTAATATATTGCCGTGGGAGTGTTTCAGGAACCTAGTATAGGCTTCAGGAAGACAGAAATCCGGTCAAGAACACGGACGTCCCAACTCCCCTGTGGCCTGTCATTTTAGAGTTCTTCGTACAGATCCAGAATCCGCGAACCCCAAAACTTCCGCCTTTGTGCTTTATTTTGCTCACCTCACACTGTGCGTCGCTGAAAGCGAAAGCCTGACAGTCAAGAAGGGGGCAGAATATTCCACCGGATCCTGTTATGAGGAGGGTTTTTGGGTGCTATTGTAAATAAGAAGAGTTACATCGGCAAGCTGATGGTAATCTCGCCTGCTTCATTGATGACAGCTTCCTCTAGACCACGACTCAATTCTTCCCGGAGCCGGACTTCATCCTCAGCTTCATCCTCAGCCCTTTGATTCTTTGCTCGCCCCTCTGCTTCATCCTGAGTTTCTTGATTCTTTGTCTGCTCATCTTCCGGTTTCAATGACTGCCTGTAACCATCACCCAATTCCTCAGCTATGGTGAGCTGACTATACTTGATGGCCAAAGAGTCTAGTCCGTTTACCTCAGCAGCCATCTTTGCTTGATAGTAGGCTGAAGCCATTGGATGCCCAGTGAGTTTCTCTTCCTGGTGGAGAAGCACAAACTCTATGGCCAGGTCCAAAGCACATTGCGTATCATTCGCGGTCCATAAGTTCTCGCAAGTGTTTGAGATTTCTCTGATGCGTCCGATACGCTGGTCCGACTGATCAATCTCTGTCAAGGGAAGACTACAGTGAGAGCAGGTGCACTTGAAGCCCCACCCGCTCTGCAGCGCATGGACCCGTTCATGTCGCGGTTGTACGATATTCACGTCTGTCCCGGGTTATCAGTATTTAGCAAGTGCTGCCGCGAGAACACTGACGGATGACGTTAAATCGACTTACATGCGATGGTGAGCTCCTCACCTGGATGGATGGTGTGAGTGGCAATCAGAGACTGACTGAGTGTCTCGCTGTCAAATGAATAACCGACACTACAATAGTGGTTAGCGGTCTTAGCAATTCAGCATTAGACAGTAGACTTACTTGGGACGGCAAGCGTGGTTGAAGCGCTTCTCAATCGTTAGTGTTCGGGATGTGTGATGTGTGATAGGATGTACATACGGAGACTTCTGGAAAGTTCGCGGTGGTTCCTCTGGGGAGTCCTCCAAATGATTGGAACATGAATGCATTGGTCACCATGATGTCACTTGCATGGTGTCCACCCCATTGTCTATGCTGTGAAAGAAACATCGACTTCTGCTCTTCACTCATGCGCTCAACAGCAACATCCCGCAGCTCTCCTACGACCTCTGGATCAAGAGCGTAAGCGCTGTCATGCTCCACGAGTAGAGGGGTCGAGGACATGAGAGTTTCGCCCTTCGCAAAGGCACGGTCAGCCACCAAGCCCATCCCCTTTCCAGGTATCAGGGCTTCTCGGAATCCCTCCGCTCGGTTGAGGCCATCCGCGTTGCTGTGTCTCGTAAAGAGCTCGTTCCAATCAATATCTGCAATGTCTTTTGAATCCGCGATGATGGAAAGTCCTCGGCCATTCCTGAAGTTGCTGTTTGTGAATACACAAATCTCGGAGTCGTTCGCTTTGGCACATTCTGGTGGGTGTGTCCAGTTGCTCGTGAGAGCGCCAATTGGCATGTCAAAGTTCCCATACACAGGATCAGCAACGCTGCTGGCATTGGCTTTGTGATCTCGAGCTAGAGCAAGTAGCGGGAGTGACAAAAGGAAAGTAATAGAGAACATCGTGATGTACTGAGCAGAGAGTTGAAAGCGTTGAGGTTTTTGATGCCGTACAAAATGCGACTGTGAAATGTACACCTAATATATATATGAACGATTACAGTATAAGCTTTGAAAACTGGCTCTATCCGCCTTGTTTAAAAACAATCAATAAACAGCTATTAGATAAACTTTCCATGCTTAAGGTTCAACCGCCAAGTTTCAAGAGAACGTGTTAGTGTAGTTTTCCCTACCTATGTATAGAAAATATCAGAAGAGTGACTTAGTGGAAAGGTAAGCTATTAAGAAACTAGCGGATGAGCCTATGTGGGGCTTGTGATCAGGCTAACAGTATGATCTCGAAGGCTTAGTCCTTTGGTGAGACAGCGGCGGAGTGCTAGCCTAACATTTATGGTTAACAGACTTTCTCGTCTCTTATTTACTACCGACATTAAGCTTGGCTGTTACATGAAGAGGTCAACTTTTCATACTCATTGTTCAAGGAGTTTGAAACTCTATACTTTTGAGAAATGCCCACAAGACCTGGTCGAAAGTTGATGTATTGTGTGCGTGAAAGAAAAATAATTACAAGCGATCTGTACTCTAACTCAAACCATATTCCAGATTTCTCTTCCCTGTGGGACTTACCAGGTCGATCAAGTAGTTCATGCAACATCACTCCCGCTGCCGAGGAAGCCGTTCTTGAGCAAAAGACATGGAACCAGTTGGAGCACCAGCCGGAGCTTCTCCTATGGCCCAAGGGTTTGAGAGGTTGTGTGCCTTCGCAACATCGGTTTTCAGACGGTACACGCGGTCTTGTGGCGGATCGACATCCAACAGGGTGCCTGGTCCTTCCTCCCACTCTCCTGGCTCGGCCAGCACGTAAACAGTCTCTTCGGCACCATCATCTTGACCATCATCATTGAAGTTGAGGGGTGGGTATTCTGCATGAGGATCATATGGGTTGCCCTCGAAAACCATCGAGATGTCTTCAGCAAGTGAAGAATTTGCCACGTTGTAATTGGTCTATGAAACAGTTAAAACTTGTGCAGCCAACTTCAGTCAGAAACTTACCCAGCAGGATGGAAGAGCACAAAGCTTCATTCTCAGCGTCAAAAGGATTCGCTCGTCGTTCACCTGGACCACCTCGAGTCCATCGCTGGGTTTATCATGCCATCCTCCCACATAAGTGACCTCGCCCTTTTCTTCTATGTTCTGGTCAATCAGGACAAAATCGCCAGTCTTGGGATTTTCGCGGTCTAGGATTTCGCGGATCTCCTCGGCGGAACGTCCATGAAAGCGTTCTTCTGCCTTGATGACAAGAGCACCGCAACCACGAGTGCCGGTTTCGAAAATTTCGCAAGCTTTAGCCCGTATCGCTTCTGGAATAGCATAGTTCGGATAGGCTAGAAGAGCCATCGGGTCTGCCGTTAGGATTTGCATGATTCATGTAGGTAGGTGAAGGGTGTAGATTGTAAAGGATTGCTTCCTGAACGAGATGGCCTCTACCGTATATGTAGTTTCCTTCTTGAGCTTGGTCATGTCCACCCGCAGGTCAATTCCGCCAAGAAATACCCATTTTGCAGAACGTGAAACAACCAGTTTGACATCCATAAATAAATTACGCTCGGCACTTACTAAGCTAGTAACGTTAGTGAATTCTTGAGCGATTACACTTCCTACTATCCCCTTGGGCTTGGATGTATCTGGGAAGTTTTGCGGGTTGCAGCTGGAAATACTTCTCCTTAGTAGTCGGAGCCTTAGAAGCTACGAACACAGTGAGCATTGTTTCCAACATTGATGACGTACTTCTACAACAAAAAACCTTGCAGGATGCTTGGTAACAGCACAATTAGTATCAAAGCAATAGGGCGGATGACGCCTCGCATAATTGTCATCTAAGTGTAAGTTTGTACCACTCATCATCGCCAATGTTGCGTCACCGGCAATGCACACAGTTTGGCCATTCTGGAATAGAGAGAAGTAATCCGTACTATTGATGCTAACTCAAAGCTAACTAGGTGCCCAGGCGCTTGTTTAATGGTTTCACACGAACCCCCAAATCTGACTGCAAGATGCTGACACAGCCCTTCCTTGGCTCGAAAGAACAATAGCTAGGTGCAAGAAACAGAAGAGAGGACGCTGGATGCAGAGGGCCATAGCTGAGTCTGGGGTACTAAACTTTCTAGGAGCAAGATGTCCAATTCTTCAGCGGAATGCCGCAGCAGAAATCGCAGGGGTAATTGTTGCACCCCTTTCTGACAGGGCACTGGCCACCCACAGGCACGGTGCAACACTAGGTAAGGACGAGTTAGTTCATGATCGGAGATGGCTGTCAAAAAAAAAAAAATTCTTTACTTACCCCCTGGGGACCGCTGCACCTCTCGCGGTCACACTTGCGCGGATTGGATTTTCCGTTTTTGCCGTTGCTTTGGCCTCCGCCCGGGATTACAGGAACGACAGGGGCTCCGCCGCCGCCCCCTCCGCCGCCTCCTCCGCCTCCTCCGCCCCCACCGCCCCCGCCGCCCTTGCCCTTGCCGCCCCCCAGGGTGCAGGGACCTCCGTGTCCCACAGTCCAACCATCGAACACTGAATCCGGGAGTCGGGATTGACGACTGACGATGCCCAGACCACAAGTGTCAGAAGCGGATACGCGGAAGGTGGCTGGCCCAAAATCAGGGAGTACAAGTTCCCCTTGGCCCTTATACGGAGCACAGCCGGTGCCCATGATGGCTCCATTGATGTTGATAATGTTGAAGGTACAGTTTGCCGAAACGAGGGACGTGAAAATGGTAACTACCGCCAAGGCAGTCTTAGTGAGGGCGACCATGATTGAGAGATTGCTGGTTGGTTGTGAACATTGAATATGATAAGTCTTTGTACTGGGGATTGATACGGGAACTTCTCTGGACTGATGGAAATAATGGGCATTCCTGGACTATTTAACCTGGTGCTTCCAGAGCTGTAGACGTAGTGATTCCAGATGTGGTCTTAGAGAAAGGCATTTTACGTTGTGGTGGCACCACTTATCGCTGAATCGGCCAGGCGTCTTCTGGATAGCCTGAAGACCTCTCAAGTGCGATGTGTCTAATTTAATCAAGCCGCTTCATGCGCACCGCCCTTCGTGGCATGGCAATCGACCGACCAATCCGAAAGCGACAGCTTTTCCAACTATAGGGGCTTGAGCCTTTTCCCTTTTAATTTAGAATTAAGACGGATCCAGTTGACTGCTCGCCTCAAAGGACTGCTCGCCTCAACGGACTGCTTGGCCAAGAGACTAGAATTCCAATTTGCTAGATTTGGCCTTCCAGGCAGTGCAGAAGACCTAAACCGTCACAGGGAAAGGTAAACACTAGACCTCAACCTTAGTTGAGCAGCATTGGATCTTTGTCTCTTCTTGCTGAAACAAGACTACACTATATTTGTTTAATTGCTGAATTTAGGATGTTGACTACGGGAAAATAGGATCTGGACGTTAGAATTGTAATTTATTCAACTTGAACTGGCCTGAATCTACCTGGGTCGGAGCGGTGCTTGTGAATCTTAGGTAGATAAGACTACTGATTCGAGCGTCAGCGTGAAAGGAACCTATTCTGTTCTATATCTTAAACGCGACTATTGTGCTATGCCTTAAACGCGACCATTATAATGTATCAACGCACCCCGATCTCCCTCGGAAAGGGCTGGTTTTGCGAGCTCACAGTTAGCACCTATGTTGCTAATTTCGACTTCAATTTAATTTGTTTTATTACAGGCTTTGGGGCTTACAAGTGCAAAATTAGACAGAAGGTAACTGGAGAACGTGTCTCAGAGCGATTTCAATACATAAAGGAAGACTTCCTGCCCATCATATATCATATGCGCA
Organism: Diaporthe citriasiana; assembly: GCA_014872975.1. Classification (NCBI taxonomy): domain Eukaryota; kingdom Fungi; phylum Ascomycota; class Sordariomycetes; order Diaporthales; family Diaporthaceae; genus Diaporthe; species Diaporthe citriasiana. The sequence continues at coordinate 303,319 of JADAZS010000027.1, read as the reverse complement.
AACCACTCTCAGTTTCAAGCACTGCTCAGTAGATTCACATTCATTCTTCCTCACTACCATTCCTAGCCCTACTCTGAATACCACGCTCATTCAATTCTCAAAATGAAGCTTACCACCATCCTTCTGGTTCCCTTCATCCTCGGCACGCCTGCCCTTTGCGCAAGGGTGAAGCTTGCCAACCTCGGCACCATTACCTTTGACTGTGCGAGAATGCCTGGTATGTATATCTCTGTAAAGGCCACACACGATTCACATATTTACACTCAAACAGAGGTTTGCAAGAACATGTGCTGGGGAGTTCACTGTAGGGATGGTAAATTCGGCAAAACTTTCACGTACGACCCCAACGGACCGGTGAACGTACGCCGTGTGGCTGCTGGATGTGGCCCCAATAACCGCTGCTCAACGACTCCTCCCTGGAAGGGTACAAATCTGTCTTGCGATGAGTTTCCATTCGCAAACAGCAGGGAGGCGGACTTAGGTGGACAAAACAACCGCTGTGTTCCTTATGTCGAGAACAACCGTAAGTGAAATACAGAGCCCGGATCTTGTCGCATTTCTGATCTTCAAAATAGGTCAGGGAGGTACCCTATCAGCCTTCATCAACTCGAAGACACAATTTATCAAAAATCAGCCGCCTTGGCAGTACAACGTTGCTTTCGCGAACGCAGGGAAGGTGGAATACTGTTTCGACGCTGGGGCCGGTACGTGTGATACTGATCCAAACATGTTCATAGGGAGGACACCAGCTGTCAACGGGGGTAAATGGGTCACTCCGTTCCGCAGGAGGGAGGAGCTTGTGCCGACATCCTTCAACCAATACATGTCGAAGAGAGGAGAGCTCTTCACTTCAGCCAGAAGGATGTCGCCGGGGGAAAAGCTCTACCATGCCAAGCTCGACCCGGTTATGGAGGCAGCGGCTCTCGAGAACCCAGACGAAGATGCTCGGAATGCATTTTTCGCCAACCCAGACAACTATGAGTTGGTCGAGGATGAGGTGGAGCGTTCCGTAAGTCGTGAGGAAGCCGCTACTTTGGCTTGAGCTTGGAAGTCGTTTCTATACTTTCTTGTGAAGAGCTGTCTCCTTGAATGCTGGCTGTGGTATTGGCTTACTGTGTGTGTGCGTGTGTGGGGGGGGGGGGGCTGGGGAAGTTGTGTGATAGCGATAGGCTAATCTTGTAGCTGGATCGCTTTGAGACTATCTTGCTTCTCGCTGTATAACTCATCACGGTTGCTTTGCGTTTTTTCACGTCCTTCACGAGCAGAAAATCCCAGACTGGGACGGGAGCTGCAATGAGTTCAGGATCAGGACCAAAGTGATTCAAAAGCAAATTGGAAGTTCACAGTTGACACATTGACCGAGACGGACTGCTGTTTTGGTGAAGGTCTACTGGCTCAGGATGAAGAAGCTTCGCGCGGTGTTGCTCGATAGTACAGAGAAACACAAGGCTAAAACGACTCCTTTCAACAATTCACTAGGATCTGGTGCACCGATGACAGGAAACTGAAATTAAGAGGCTTTCGACGGACTGGAAAGTGTTTGACTTGCCTTACATTGTCCGAGCCCCGAGGTGCTTCATCGTACATGATTGTTTACCTCTATCCCGCGTTTCGCGCTATTGTGAAGTAACAATTGCTATACGGGGCGTGTTGTGAGCAGATACAGGTGTTGCTGACGTGTTGATGAGCGAGCGTGCTGAACATCGATAACGCATCTGAGTGAGGGACCTGAAGAGCAGTCTGAAGAGACATCACAGATTGCCCCGGGAAAGTGAGAAGCTTTACATCAATTATTGAGTGGCATTCTTGTTATGGAGGCTGTGGTCGCAGACCCATACCCATTGTAACCACTCATCCAGGAAAGGACCAAGCTGTCTAAAAGCAAAATGGGCCTGTATCTACATTTGGGACATCGATAAATCCAGTCAGGGATTTCAAGCATCGATTTTTTCCCACATTCGAATCTATGATGGGCTCCGGAGTGTGTCAGATCCCCGAGGCATGGATTCGAGGTCGCACAGCACTTCCTAGCTCTTTCCGGCTGGCAGTTCTATGCGAAGAAACAGGTCCAGATGAACTGCCACAGCGCTGGTAATGACTCCTAAGCATTCAGCCCCGAGGATAAATTATCGCCCAACGGGGTTTATTCTTACCTACACCGGCGGGAGCCTTGTTAGGACAGCCAAATAACCAATTACCAGTCCACAACGAGGGTTCCATCCATTATCTGGCAAAAACCGATGCGCCCTTGCGTTCGCCATCCTCCAGATACCGAGCCTTACGAGGCACCTCGAAGTTGGTACGATCTCCGGCCGTCATGCAAGGCTCCGAGCAACGAGGACAACAGTCGAATCGCTCACATTTACTACCCGCTTTCATAGCAGTCCGGAGGGCCTTTAAGAGTGAACACTGCTTAGGTTGATTCATTCTGTCCCAAGTTCGCAACAAATGGGATACGAGAAACCTGGGGGAACATAATCTAATACATCATGGCGTGTCTAAGCGAGCAGCACTGCATGTGCTGCATGTCAGTCGAGTGCTACCGTGTGCTTTTGTGTTAAGCATCAAAATATCATTCTCTCGGCATCGCTTCCCAAAATAGTTATAAGATTCCCTTAAAATACATAACACATATATCTAAAGGGCCTTACGAGCGCTAGCGGCAAAATATGTGTTATGCGAGTCGTGGTGTACCTAGGTATCAAATACACAGAGAAGGCACTTTTGAACCGCATTGAGGCCTTGTCATATACCTACCCTGTGAAGTACCGAATTCCGGGCTGCGCAGACATCATCCAGGCACAGCTAATGCATTTACTTACCAATACACCTGCATGCTTACATAGACAGACAGGCAGGTAGCACGAGAATGCGGGCTAGGGGGAATGGTGTGTGCCCCGCGGCTTTTTGCATCTCCATTCAGTTGAATCGGCGATAGTGAAGCGCGTGATACTCTCCGATCGGAGATCAGCGCGCAACAATCCTTGTCACGCAAATTTGGGTAGCACAGTATTCTATCTCAATGTCCGGGGCTCATTCCACATCTAGAGAGGCAATCCTCAGTTTCATCATCGGTCAAAACTAGGTCATTTATGTCAAGTTACAAACCGGGCGGAGCACACAGCAGACAGGGCCCGCCTATCGTGACGTGAGGCTCGTGAGTTCCCCATGCTTCCAAGGACGTTCCAAGCAGACGTACCATCTTTCAAGTACTTGGGCATTTCTCAGAGACAGTTACAGGCGATTTGTTTGCTCATGAGAAGTGATCGAACGAGTATATATACTATTTCTGAGGGTTCTAAAATTTCTATGGGCCGCGGTCTGTCCATCAGTGTTCTTTATCCAGGCTGTAGAGCGGTGTCTCTTTCTAATGATGGTTGACCATTAGATAGCTCATTTGGATGCAGGTGTATTTCTGAGTTGAACACAAGCTTCCACAGGGCCTCACAGCTGCCGCCGACGGCGCAGGTGTCTGTTGTGGACTGCTGCCCCCCTTACTCGTTGTCTTGGACATCGATGATGGTCGACTTGAACTTCCTGGCCGGGACCTCCTTGCGGTGGAACAGGATGTCGATCTCACGGTAGGACCGGTCCTTGAGCTCGGGCAGGAAGAAGAAGGCCATGACCCAGCACACACAGGCGGTACTGCCCCAGACGTAGCCGCACTTGCCCGCGACGTTCCAGCCCGTCGGGTTGAGCAGCTGCGAGGCAAGATAGATCATAGGGATCTCGGTGACATAGTACGCCGCGCGGCCGACGCCCGTGCTCAGGGCTCGCAGCCGCACCGCCGACGTCTCGGATATGATGGAGTAGGTGATGGGCCCCAGGGAGCCGGCGTAGACGAACGAGATCAGGATTCCGAGGATGGCCTGTGCGTAGTTGGTCCCGCTGCTCTGTGCGATCGAGGCGCAGATGCCGAGGACCATGAGGAAGGTTACGTTGATTCCGGTGCCCCATAGGTAGATGGTACGGCGGCCGAACCAGGCGGAGATGACTAGGGAGCCACAGTTGGCGACAAACTGGAGGCACGAGTTGATCAGACCAAGCTGGAAAGAAAAGTTGGTCGACATGCCGGCCTCTGTAGGGTGGGTCAGTCATCTGGCTTGGACATGTGATAATTGGGAGAGCCTAAAACATACGTTCGAAGAAGAATGTGGCCTGGTTGGCAATCAGGTTGCCTGCGAAGTTCTGTGACGTGTAGATCAAGCACGTGATTATTGTCCGCCTTAGATCGGTGCCCTTGACGAGGTCGATCAATTTGGGATCACCGCCTCTCCTGGCTTCGATTTCGACCGTCCGTTCGACCATTGCAAGCTCGTTCTGAGCATTGATCTTGGACTGGCGCCCGAGACGCTTGATTGAGCGGAGGGCCTCGTCCTTACGGCCGTGGCGGACGAGCCAGTATGGAGACTCAGGCGCAAAGAATAGAACGATCATGAGGGGAGCCTGTACATGTTAGCTGTGGGAATTCTTGGGAGACACTTGTCGCCGCGCTGGCAGGAAGGCCTTGGGCTTACTGGGAAAATCCATTGGAGTGCGAGAGGGATTCGCCAGGACCATTCGTCATTCCGCTGGTTCAGGGCGTAGGTGGCACCGCCGACGATAATGCTACCAATAGACCAACTCATCTGGAGCGTACCAGCACAGGCACCACGGAGGGCCAAGGGTACGATCTCACTTGCGTAGGCTGGAGAGTTCGCAATGAAGAATCCCCAAGGGATGCCTTCGAAGGCCTGCCCGATGACCAGAACTTCGAGTGATTGGGCCTAGGTGGACCATGTTAGACAACACACACTACTGTCAGAGAATGGGGCAGCGAGGGACGACTCACGAAAAAGGAAATGAAAATGGTCGCGTTCATCATCACCAGGGCCAATAAAGTAGTCCATCGGTAGCCGATCCGGTTGGTGATGGGGCCAGCTATGAGGACCCCAATAAACGCACCACATTGACCGGCCTGGAAAAGGGAACTCTGCCATTTGGTCTCGATGGCCTTGTCAGGAGAACCCGCGACAGGGACACCGTATCTCTCCTTGAATGCGGGAAGGGCGACGAAGTTGCCGTTGAGGAACATGTCGAAGGACTCCATAACCTACAAGAAAAATAGTGTGTTAGCCAAGCTTACACAAGCTTTACACACATGCAAGCCCCCTTCTGGGCACCGGGGTAGCCTCTTGGCAGGGCGAGGACGGCACTTACAATGGTGAAGCACATGATAAAAGCCCAGAAACAAGCCCACGGGTACGTCTGTACGGCCTCCCAAACACCCATCTCATGCTCGCGGTTCTCGCCGTCAAAGGCATCGTGCATCACGTCCTTGTTGACCAGGATATCGCCATTGCCGACGTCCTTCTCCGCAACATCGACATGTTCGCTCCGGTGCGACTCCTTGGTCGTCTCGATGTCACTTTGAGACGACATGTCTCAGATGTACGTGCTGTTTCTCGACACCAACGTGTTGAATGAAAAACAAGGAAAGAGAGAAGAAGATCAAGGCGAGACCAAGGACTGGGCAAAAGCCAAGAAAAGTGGGCAAGCAATGGTTCATATAATCCAAAACTGGCGCGCGTGGAGGAATGTCCCAAAGCCAGGCGCCACCCGCCCCCGTCACTGGTGACATTTGTCGTGCATGAACCGATACCCATGCAGCTCGGCATCGTATCTGCAACGGTGTCTTATAATTTGTGCGGCTAGAACGAGTTACTTTGCGTGGATACCTCCTAGTAGAGGTATCCACGCGTGTTCGGGGCCCCATCATTGCCAGTCAGGACACCCCACGAGAGAACTTGGGGAAAATACGGAGAACCCGGAGGCGAGCAGGGATAGGCCCGTTTGCCCCATAAAGCGATTATCTTACAGAGTCACATCCTGGCTGTCGAAGCTCGGACAGCGCCGCTTGAGCCGCAGGTTTGCCGTGGCGCCGCATCTCGGGTGCAGGTGGCTTACACTAAGGACATGTGCGGCGAAAGCTGCCTCTTTCGAAATTCGACACGGTTCGACGTCTGTAGCTGGCTTCTGAGCGATTTTGTATCTGCCAAACCACCCGGCGTATAGCAGCGGACTCGAGTCCTCACCGACAACAAACGTTAATATCCCTCATGACTTGGGCACCGAAGTCAGGGGAGGGAATTGTCCGGGGAGGCCAGCTGACAGGGACAGCCCCATCGTCAGTGTGGAGGCCAGTGCTACCATCCACAGGCCTATCATATCCAGGCATTGAATCCCGTCGCTCTGGCAGTCTGGTTCTCAAAACGGAGCGAATCAGCGAGTCCCATGTCGGGTTTGACAAGAACAGGCACCATCAGCTGGACGTCAGGCAAGGCAGTCCTTTGCAACGTCACGATGACAGGGACCATAAAATAGACCAAGCAAAACCGGGCCGACTCCATAGTTTCGGAGATGCTCTTCTTACCGGAAACATGGAGCGACAGACGTCAAGATCAGGATGTGACCACTCTCTGCGAGGCGAGATGCGGTACGTGGTCTTTTCGCTAAACACTGTGGCGATCTTGCAGGCAAGTCTGAAAACTACCTACTGATTTGCATGCTTGCATAGGTGGGCCTTCCCATTGGCTTGTACTGTGGGACCTAAAGCGCCCAGATGCTGACAGACCTCCACGTGGTCCACAATAACACACTGTCAATGCTCTCGGCAGCTTGCAAGTTCGACAAAAATCCTACGTTTTTGAGTTCACATCTGCTCGTGTTGAATCTCACTCTGACAGAGGATGGAATGAAGACGGAAGAGGTTGAAAGACGCGCAAATTTCAACACACGAATCTGTGCTAAGCGTTTAGCCTCGGCACAGCGATCAGCCGCATATCCGCCGAGGTCCCCACTGTAGTATAGAATTTCCGGCCGAACCGGATGCCGGTTATCGTGTTCTGTTCCGCCAGACGAATATTGCTGCCATCTAGTGATGCGCTGAAAGGCCAACGGGGCAAAAACAAGACAAGGGGAAGAAAGAGACCATTGTCTACAATACCGCGAATGCTCGTTATTCTTCACAAAAAAATGCTACTGCGACGGGGAGTCGAACCCCGAGCTCAACCTTGGAAGGGTTGAATGTTACCGCTACACCATCACAGTTGATGAAAGCTTGGAAGGAGAAAGAGTAATCATGTTCAGAGGTCGGTACTTGCCAACCGACAGTCAAGTTGACGAAGAGAATTCTTTGGAGCAACCCCGATGATTCATTGTTTTCAGACAATCTCCTGGGAATCCATTATTCTCGGGACTTTCTATGGGCAAGCAGAATAGTTTTTTTTTTTTGGGGGGGGGGGGGGGGATAGAGCCGCGTTCTTGCGACCTGCCTACCCTAGGGCATAGTTGACCATACTGTTCACCTGTTTGCAGATACATGATGTCCAATATGCTCGGCCCGACGGTGTGATATGGTTAATCCAAATTTATGTGGTCTCTCTACCATACAATATCATACATGCTGCTCTTCCCACGTTCATGACCAGATACTGTGTCGGCAACAAGATCGACTATAATTGCTTTCTGTGGTTCAAGGAGGCCCTGGAGATCAAAGACCTCGGCTAGATCTCACTCTAGTAGCGCCCAATGATGGCTTGCTAATCTCAGCCACTTAAAATAGGCTACAAATTTGTTATCCTCCTTGCCCATCTACATGTGTAGAAAAGTCGCTCCCGTCTCCCGCAGACTATGTTTCCCTCACAGACCAACAATGTCGTTAGAATTGCCGTGTCCCCGACCAACCACCATTTCGAAGCTGAGTTCTGTCTGAGACGTCAGGCATTGTCACCGTCGGGGGTAGAGCGTGACTCTGCTCGAAGCCGCTCGACATAGACTGACCAAGCCGGAATCAGCATATGGCGGTCCTCCTCCACAAGGAGCTCTCGACTCATGGTGTTAAGGAAACGCTTGAGCCTCCACAGGTCATCCTTCCATTCGATCGCCTTGCGTTCCAGGCTTGTCATAATGGGGCCGTCCTGCGTGGCCAAGAAATTTGCGTCCTTGCTGAGGCCGAAATCCCTCAAAGTATTCAGAGCGTGGATCATGTCCACGGGGTTGTGACAGGGACGAATCATGCAGGTGATCAGATCGTCCTTGTCCTTCGTGAAGTCGGAGGTAGCGTAGCTACCCTTCTCCAACGCCCTCTTCATGTTGTTGACGACGTATTTGATACCCCGCGTGGTGACGAGGTTCATGTTGCTTGGGAGGAGGACAACATCTCCAATGAGCGTGCTGTACTTGTGACTGACGATGATGTAGGGAACGTCTGTTGGCAAGTTGTGAGCTAACTGATCAAGAAAACATGAAAATGACCCCGGCTATCTCAGCAGTTTACCAATGGAATCCCCTGAGGTGGAAGAAGGATCGTACTTACAGTGCTCCAGCATTGCCAGGTTGACATCTTGAATCAGAGGAACAAAGGCCTCAAGCGTACCATAACCGATCGTGACCTTGCATTCGCATCGCAGAATCGATTGTCGAGCAGCCACGGTCAGGCCCATGACCTCTCCAGGCAGGTTGCGAGGTCCAACAGCCAGGCCAGGCTGACCAATTGCTCGCTTCTTCGGCTCACTGACCTTCTTGGAGGCTTTGGCTGCATTCATGCGTGCTTGAGTGTGTGCTGGAAAGGTAACGTGAGGAGTCATCTTGGCTCGGAATGGATTATATGTATTTGGATATTTTACTTGATGGTTGATGGTGGGAGTAGACTGTCGAGGATGAAGTGTCTGGGTGGTGATGGGAATGGATGGAAGAAAGAAAGGAAATAGTGTAGAGAATATGAGAAGGTTCGTGGGTTTAAATATTTGAAGTCTAGAACTTGCGCGCTGTATTCACTTATGGGTTACTCGTGAATGAATGGGTGAATAGTCGATGATCGAACGAATGGGCTCAAATATTAACTTGTATTTTTTCTGTTCGTGAATTCACCGCAGAATATCGGACAATATACACGATGCAATAGGCCTCCCTGGTTGCGTTGGAATTGACTAAATTAAGATGAATCGGGTCGTTTTTGATCTACAGCGAAGCCTCTCATTTCCCCTCGTCTTGGATCATCTCTTCTGATGAGATAAACGTGATAGGAACCATTACAAAGCGATATAATAGGCCCATGCGGCGATATCATCGTTCCCTGTCCGAGAGTATCACGGACATCCAATTTGACGGCCTAGGGGTAACGGCCCAAGGGGTTACTTCATAGAGATAGTAATATATTCTCCAAAGGCGTTGATCTTCAATCTTTCGTCCGAACGGTTTTAATATGACAAGAAAGCTTTATTATTATCTAGGCAGTTTGGCATCTTTTCATCCCCAAGACATTGAAAATCACCACAAGTTCTCCGAGCTGTTCATGCCGCCCGCTAAGGTAATACCGTCTCTTGAGGCCAGAAACTGTAAGGATGACGATCCCTGAATAAGCTCGTCCGACGATATCAAGAGTTGCTATGTCGCTCTGTGGAGGGTGCAGTACCATGGCGGCGGTCGTTGTAGACAGCCCACGCCTCGGCAAGAAGGTCCTTGTCCTGGCCCTCCAAAAGATCCCGATCCATCGTCTCAAGGAAACGACCAAGTCCACCAATGCCCCCAGGCCACTGCTGGGCTCGTAGCTTGAGACCCATGGCAATGGGTCCATCCTTCCGCCCCAGGAAGTCCGCATCGTGGTCAAGTCCAAATGCTCGGAGGGTGTTCAGGGCATGAATATCGTTGACCACGTTGAAGTGGGGTCGAATCATGTAGCTACCATTGCGCTTCCCATCAATAGCCTTGCTGATGTAGCTTCCTTGCTGTATCTCTTGAAGCATGCAGTGGATGACGTGCTTGAGGCCCCGCTCGGTGACCAACCTCATGTTGGTGGGCAGGATGACCATGTCATCAGACTCAGTTGAGGCCACATAGTAGTCATCGACGATTTTGGGAATGTCTGTTGTAGGCTGGTTAGATCATTTAGGACCAGAATCCAAGTCACTTTGAGAAGTATTGGGTGGATTCTGATGTGCTGGAGAGATGATACATACAGTGACGTAGTAAAGCCACGTTGACCTTCTCATGCAAAGTGAGGGGGCTATCCAGACCACCGTATGCAATCGTCGCACGGGATTGGCTCTCCAATATGGCCTGGCGAGAATTCAAATTGAGACCTTGAACGTGGCCCCGAAAACGAGGAGTCTTATGCTTCTGCAAATGTGAAGGGGAGACGAGGGCGGCAGTCTTTGCAGTCTTGGCCGCCTTCGCCGCCTTGGCAGCATCCATGCGGGCCTGGGTGTGAGCTGGGAACTTGATCTCATGCATTTTTCATGGTATTGCGCTGGGTGTATGTGATATAGGAGTAGATGACAAGAGACCAATTATGATCAGGAGGGAAGTTTGTTGCGTCTGAGTGGTGTCGATGGTGGGTGGTAGGAAGAAGTTGAGGTTTGGGAAGAACTCCTGGGTTTAAGTATTCCAGGAAAGCTTAGTGCGCTGGTTCACTGTCTTCATTCACTTCAAATGACTTGGAAACATATATATGAATAACTAGTTGGTGTGATATCATGCGGCTGGTTAAGGAAGATATTAACTCCCCGCCTGCATCAGGGCAACACCACTAACTTTGCTCGTGCTGAAACAATCCCAGTATGCAAGAGCGTCTTGTAGTGAATAATACTTATAGTCGGAACATGCTTCCTCACGCGACCCAGGTCCAATTAGTGGCATTCGTCCTTGATTTGTTTGATGGGAATCGGAGACCGCATCACAAGGCAGCAAGTCACTTCTAGGGTAGACTTTCTATTTACTGACATCAAGTTTGCGCGGTATGATGACTCAATGCATGAATTGAACAACATATCGCGGTCGTTTGTCACCGCATGATTTGATGCACTGACTAGGTAGAAGTTATGCTATTGAATTGCCGGAAAGTCTAGATCCAGAATGCCCCTGGGCCAAGATCAAAGTATGCACAAGTGAAATCCTCTCAGAAGGCATTAATTCTGGCATTAAATATAATCTTGTGAGGGAATATGATCTGACTAATAATGTTTGAGAACATGCCTGTCAGACATGCCTCTGAGTTACCTTTGTGTTGATTAATTTCACAGGCCCTGGCTGCTTGCGCAGAATTTTCCAAAACTTTGCATGACAAGTATATCCTCAAAATTGAATTATTGCCTAAAAACTGTGCGATTGCACCTATGCACACTTCTTGCTGGCTTTGAATGTATGGAGAAACAGTCCCTGAGACGTTTGGATAATAAAATTGTAGAGGTGTTCCCTCAGAAACAGAAAACTCCTTGACCGTTCAATGTAAACCCACCATTAACCTAGGACGTATTAGCTCAGGGTCAGCAAACTCAGGCGAGGGCCCAAAGTACCAATGAATTTGGCCACCAAAAGCTGCACTCGATAGTAATTGAGGAATAACCTAGGCGAAGACGTATATTCTTTGTTTGTACTTCCTCACCTACTTTTTGAAGTGAGGAAAGTGTCTCAAGATACAAGGCAGCTAGTCATCAGGCATCCCTGAAAACATCAACCTCGCTAAAGGAATAATGTCCTTGGTAAAGTTTACCAGCTCCTCAAAGGTCGGTGTCAGTGGGAGATCAATCTGATCGAATGCCGAACCCAAGCAGGACCCCGTCCCACATCTTGCCTGATCCACTTTCGGCCGGTGGGCCGTTTCGGATGAGCTCGTATATGTCCTTCCCGATCTTGCCTCCGGAAGTCGGTGCGAAAAGTTCAGTTTGGTAATAAAGTCCTTCAACCCTGTTTACTTGAGCAAAAGCTTCCTGAAGGGCAGCGATTATTTCGTCGGTCGCCGAGCCATCAAGCATTGGTCGATTCTCTCTTGTCCAGTCGAAGTCAAGCCCAAGTATCAAAATAGAGGTTTTCAAAGCCATCGTGTGCACAATAAAAGGTCCATGGTTCACCCGTGCCTCTGTGGATACCGTGCTAAGCCAGAGAATTCGTGAGAGCTGAGTTTGGTCGTGTGAGGGTCAACGTAATTCAACGATCATGGTTACAATGGCAATGCGTTGACGTCTTGCATGCGCGCTTGCCAATGTTATTAGCGTTTCTGTTTCGGGGACGGCTTAATTTCACTCACCACAACGACTTTGTTTGTCATATTTTTTCTGGGCACTACTTTCTCGCCCTTGCTTTTCGTCCGAAGGCCGACATCTTGGCCTTCTTGATGCTGCCCAGTGTCTGCCCTGTTAAAATCTCGAACAAATAGAATATGGTCTCTACTTGGGCGGTGCAGTAGCCACTCAAGTGCTGTAATACAACACAGGGTTCTCCAAACTACTACTTTTCGGGGCTGTTTGGCATTTCTATATTCCTGGTCAAGTCTACTTGGTTGTGGGGCCTCCGGACGTGGGATTTGGCCATGAGCCTCGGGCAGGTAAAGTTCGGCCGCGGATCTGACCAGTCAAGTTCGGCATAGTCGGCCGAAGACTCCGATGCTACAGCCGATTTCAGAGACATAGGTTCACCAAGTTGATCGCCACCGACTAAAGTCCCGAAGAGTTCATCAGAAGCGCCCCATGTCGGCCGAGTGAAAGCAGGAGTAGGATTTCTTGAGTGTAGGTCTAATTCCAGTCACGGATCGGCCGCGGAAACAATGAAATGACAATTACAGCTTAGATACATGAATAATGATTGCGTGTAATTTGATGCAGGTCCTGGTAATGGAATTTTCATATTATGAAATGAGAATTAGGTATTAGAAAGCGGAAGATAGTATCCGCAACTGAAGATAGTCAAATAACGCCCCATAAACCTGACCGAAAAATAAGCAACAAAACTCCAAGTTCGAAACCCTCTCGTCCTCCGTTTACAACACCAATGTAAAAAAGAACGAGAGCATCACAATCATAGCACCGGCCACGATTCCAGCATTCCTCTCAGGCGCATCAGACTGGACGTAGGTTGGCTGAGCGGGCACCGGAGACTTCGAGGTATCGGTTGCTGGCGTTCCCGTTGGTGCTGAGCCAGACGAAGGGGTGGGCATAGGCACAGCAGGGGGTAGAACAGCCGGATGGGGGATAGCTGGTGGGGGCACGGGGGGCGGGGGAACAGCTGACGGGGGAATGGCTTGCGGAGGTACGGCTGGCGTAGGCATGACTGGCGGAGGCATGGCTGGAGGAGGCATGGCTGGCGGAGGCATGGCTGGCGGAGGCATGACTGGCGGAGGCATGACTGGCGGAGGCATGGCTGGCGGAGGCATGGCTGGCGGAGGCACGACTGGAGGAGGCACGACTGGAGGAGGCATGGCTGGCGGAGGCATGACTGGCGGAGGCATGACTGGAACCGGAGCGGAACTTTGCGGGGCCGTAGTGGTATAGGGAGGCGTTGGCTTAACCTCGGGTGGAGGAGCTGGGGTCGGCAGAGGCTTGACGGGCTGTCGGTGTGGTTGTATGTGTTAGCTTCACTTCATGATAGCATCACGGATGGCTGAGATGGTACGGATCGGAACGGCTCCGTCCAGCACGGGAAGTTAACGAGCAGATGCCTACCTTCGTGATAGTACAAGGGCAGTTCGTGATAGTGAGCATAGTAGGCCCTTTGGCGGTGTATGATTTGCTGTTGACCACGACCACAGTCGGACCGGGGCACCAGGTGGTATATGATTTGACTATGACGACGGTCGCATTGTAGTATCCAGGCTTCCAACTAGGCACTGTTGTATTGTTGGGAAGGACAGGAACAGGTGTCCTGATAAGCGGCGGCCCAACAGAGGTGCTGTTGACGCGAGCCGTGTTGTTCTGAGCCGCGGTCAGCCCGGCGGCCCCAAACACCAGGAAAGTCTTGAGCAGCTGCATGGTTTCTTTCTGCGTAAATCTCAGAATTTTGGCGGGAGGTCAAACGCCTGGATTGAACAATTCCAATGTCAGGCAGGATCTTGAGTCAACGACGAGATGAAGTGGCTGAAAAAGAGACGACCATGGCAACGTTTATGGAAGACATATTTATATTCATTCCGGTGAGCTCAAATCACGCAGGAAAGACGACTAAGAACACAATAACGACGGAAGCAGCGAGGCTCCCCACAATGTCTTAGATTTTGAGACAGTGCCTTGTTCTATGCTCGGGCCTTCCCGCCGCATTCCAGTCGGTCACGGCATGTTGACACAGTAGAATCCCACATGGCCAATCTGAAGCTAGCGCGGGATCTCAAGTCACTACGAACACCGTGGAGATGAGGCTGGAGATCGACACGGCTTTACTGACTTCCGCTAAGCCTGCTGTCCGTTTGCGTTCGATACATTCGCATTTCGATTGCTCATTCAGAGCAAAGCCAAGTCCTTGATCTACACCTGTCAGATTAAGCAGAGGTTTTGGGCCAAAACTTTGTCAAAGCAATTGTTTTTTTTTTCTGGACTAAGCTAACGCCATCCATAGCAAACAGACGAATTCTTTAGGAGACGCTTTCCCTGTTCGGCTCAAATTCCTTGCAGAGACAAGCGAACAGGCGTCTTTACCTTATATCCGCAGTCTCGTGTTCTACTCAAGCTCCGTTGATTAGTTTACCTAGGTACAATGCTCACATGACATCATCGGGTCTTGGTGGTGGCTCGTACGGCCAGCCGTGGTCATACATGTAGATCGATAGAATGGACCTGATTTCTGGCCATGCCTCGTCGAATGCAGGATGCAAGGGAAGCGTATGAACGTCACCGATCGGAACCCATTTCGCTTCCAGAGTCTCGCTCTGTCCCTCCGGAATTGTAGGCTCGAAACACTGCCTCACCTCGTTAGCAATGACAGTAGTGTAGGTCCAAGTGGTATGGTCCAAGAAGGCATGTTCAAACCATGTGATGATGCTAGGGTCTCTCCCCTTGGTGCATTCTAGCGGCAGACCTACCTCCTCGGATGCTTCACGAAGAGCACATTCGCGCTCGTCCTCACCCTCGTTGAGGGCCCCACCCGGTATGCCCCATGTGCCGCCTGCAGTGGTGGAGTGCGATCGGAGTTGGAGTAGCACGTGTGTGACTGGTTTGCGTCTATAGCTAGTAGTATCTCGACGGACGAGAAGCAAGCCAGCCGCGCCACCTAACCCGAAGTGGCTTGAATTGCAGGTGTCGCATTCCACCATTTTTTCCCAAGGATCTTTGGGCACCGGCCACTTCTTCGACTCCCTCTGGCTCGACTGACCTGAAACCATTGTTAGATGTGTTCTTGTGTACGAGTTGCTCAAAAGTGACCTGGTCTTTCCTGCCCTGAAGATACTGTTGTTCTGGGAGGTCTGTGTTGGTTGTTTGCTGATCTGTGACCAGGCCGAAGAGAAAGTCGAGCTAGGAGGTTTGTATACCCCGAAGTCACCATCGAATCGAGCATCAGCTTTGAAAGTTACATTGTTCTACAGCTGGCGGTTGGCTGCATATGTCTTTGTCCGTCAGGTTATTGGAGAGCGAACAATGCTGTTGTATTCAAGTGGGGGGGGGGGCGGTGGTTTCGCTTTGAACCTGTATATATATTCTTCTGAGCAGTAGGCGGTCCCTTCACACAGTAGTAAACGCTCAAAGACCCAGCATTAAATGCCATACAGTGCTGATAACGGTACATTCGCGAATACAGTCGACTACATAATTTGTAATGAGTATACAATAGCTCACTTGGCGAATCACTCACGAGTAAACAGTATTTTAGAAGTTAGGCCTGACCAGAGCGTGTATTGATTGCGCTGTATCTAGACCGTAACACAGCCCTAAGAAATTGTGCCCTTCACTCCGCTCATGCACTTGAGACCACCTCAGACGCTACAAAAGCCACCCCAGAGTCTTTCGTCCCTGCTATAGCTTGAGTCTAGTTCCCATGCTTACGCAATTGCCGCAAGGTACTCCTCCTCCGTCACAAAGGTCTTGGCCTTCTTCTCGTCGGCACAGCAGGTGCTGAACTGTTGTTGACGGTATTAGTGGAATTTCCGCAAAGTTGCTATAATTTTTGCAGCTAAATTTTGACATGCGTGTCCTGTTGTGTGTTGGTTGTGGAAGTACATACATAGGAGCTAGTGCAATCACCAATATTGGTGCCGCACTTCACCGCGGGGAGGCAGACACGGCAACTCGGAATGCACTAAACTCCTTGGTTAGATTAATATGCCTCGTAGAGTTCCGTTCCCAGCCTCATTTACCAAGCTGAAATGTCCAAACGCGGGTGGGAAAACATACACAGTAGCTCGTGGCAAGAGCCGATCCAACAAGGCCAAGGCCAAGGATAACGAGATTGCTGTTCAGTCTCATGGTGGTCGTAGTGTGTGCACTTTGCTGCTGATTGATGGATTTGTTGTTATTTGGAGAAGTGGTAGGAAAGATTTGAAGGTTTCCAAATGCTTGATGTTCGAAGGTTTAAATAATCTATGCCCAGAGGCCAGATAATGTGCCTCTGCAGTCCCCGGGTGGGTGAAGAAGGTGAGTGAATGTTTAGATAAACCCCTTTCTTGTGGGGTGCTGAATTTGACAGACTTCCTCGTCTGACTGTGACCAGATCTGAGGACTACTAGTATTGGTAAAGCATGTAGTGCACAAGAGTGAATATGTGCGGGGGTGACATAAAACCCAAGCTCATCAGTTTACTGTTAGAAACCTCTCTTCAGTGAAAATATAGCTGTCCCTTGCATGGCAAAATCGGACCAGACTACAAACGCTCAAATGACTTTGCAGTACAGAGTCCAACCTGGAACTACAGGGTGGGTGACTTTGGATCCTCACCACTATTGTCTATACCAATCCACACAACGAGTAAGGTTATTTGAATTACCACATACTGAAGAGTGCAGGCCGGACGAAATCTCACTTTTAGCACAACACCTGGCGGCACGATCATTCACAAGGTATTTTTCTTTGTTGATCACAAATAGTAATACTGAAAATTTAGCCTTATGTATTTTAAGAGCATGCATTGAAATCTTACATATCTATTCTCATAGACTTCCTATTGCACCTCAGCGATCCATCCATCTGACGTTTGTATTCATTCCGGACAACATGTTATAATCCAAACCCCACAATTACGAGCTGGTAATGTTACTTTGAATTCAAGACGTTGGCCCAGTGGTTTTTGATACTGCATCTTACATCAGCAAATAGTGCATAAAATAAATCTTGGCCATGAATTCAAGTTTTGCCCACCATTAGATGACTCCTTCTGGAGTTGAGAAGCAGAGTCAGCCTCCACTAACGTTGCTTCTGAGTTCGTCGCGGCTTTAATCTTGGGCTGGCTCTTGCTTGTCACGGACTGGTTCCCTCTCGGGAGGAGATGTGTCTTCTTCTCGAGGGCCGCTTGGAACATTGCAACGTCGTAGGAATCCGACATGGTTGTTGTCTCTTCTGAAATGGTGGACCAATAGTTGAACGGAGGGCAGAAGATAGTTTAAAGGTTCAGATGGAGGCGGGTAGAATGGAATGTAAGCTTCGATGAGAATGAAAAAACGTAAAGCTAAGAAGAAGGCGAGCTTTTAGGTGTGAATGTGTTAAAATCCAGCAGGCCTAATCTCACGTGTGAAGAGTCAGAGTGCGCACGCGACCACATATACACTGCCTTGCCATCTCAACTCCAGAATGCCTTGGGCTGTGCAAATCCGAAGTAGGTGCAGGACGCCCTTACAATGTGCATATGAACGACAGGCAGTCATTCGCCGGCAGCAGCATATTGTGGGACGATTATGAGTACATGTAAGACGGACCATCATTCAGGCCTAGGGCGCGGATGACTCATGGTGATCCTTAACTGAAGGATCGAACCAGTTGAGCCGGCGGCAACGCGAATTGTGCAAGAGTCTGCTTATCTTCATACTTACAGTGATCGCACATGCTCAAAACCCGTCAGTACTTGGATTGAGTTGCTTGTGCTCACACCCTTGAGCAAATACGATACTGCTCTCTACCCTCGGCCTGCTTCCCAACCAATAAGTTGCGGAATCAACCCGAGCCCAGGACCAGCATCTTGACCCAGTCAAATTGTTCAAATTCATGGATCTCAGGACCGAGAAATGCTCCCTCGCGTGGCCACGGTACACTCTCAAAACATTGGATCTCGCCCGAAGTGACCTATGCGCCGAGACAGACAAAACTGCTGTGGCATCCACCGCGCTTCGGCAGCTTGCCCTCTTTCCTTCTTTTGTGGTACCCCCGCTGCACCTGCCGTGTGCGAGAATGAGGACTTCGCCAGAAACAGCGATGCATCCGCCGATGTGGATATCGTGGCGGAGAATTTAACATGGGCATCGTTGTAGACTTTGGCTATTTGGTTTGTCTCGGGACACCAGTCGTCTTTTCTATCCTTGATGATGCACAGAGCATCATCCGCAGGTACGTATGGTGAGAGAACGCAGCACAGTGACTGTCTCACGGAAAAGGAGGCTGAGATTGCCGAAATTGAGCCTCGATGGATTTTTGGAAATATTTCTCAATTCTTTCTTAAAGATGTCGTCCGGTCTGAAACCTCAGCAAGATATCAAAGCAGCATGTTAGCCATGCTGTCCATGCCTGTGAATGATATAATGTCCTTGCTACGGTTGGTAAGATTCAGCTTTGAGAGAGAAGTAGGCAGTGGAGAGAGCGATTCTGGCCAGCCGTTTTGGACGCCCGGCAAATTGGAGAGTTAGATTGCGAAGGGAAAGACAAGCGAATTTACGCACAGATGATAGTCCGCGGACAGAACGTTTGGATGGGTGGCATTCACTGGCTTCAGATTGTCTATTGAAGCGCTGACGTTGGGACGGGCTTTGCCCACCCATCTTCCCATAGAGTAGGCCCGAATACATCTCATTAGACCTCTCACACAGAAACTTTGCTGTAGTAACCACAAGCATAATTTCCCTGTTCTTATATTTGTACCCCAATAAGCCGCATCAACGCACGCTGTTGTGCGGATTGAAACCCCCAAAGCCAGGCCCGTTCCGGTGAGACAACATGAGCACCGAGCGCCGACGACCGCCCGTTTGGGACAAGCCGAGCCCCGCTCTCACTCTCACACATGCTTCCATTCTCTGTCACGCACACAGCGGTCCTCCAACCGGCTGAGACATTGTGGGCCCAACCATCCCCGTGGATCTTATCTGATCAAGACCAAAATACACGCAATTCGCATCTCAAATTGAGTTCTAGGTCCGCAGCATGGAGCGGCCTCAGTCCTCACCCACAGCCTCGGCGCTCGGCGCTCCCGGACGTCGCCGCAACGGACGACTCCAGGCCTGCGAGCCCTGCCGCAAGCGTAAAGTTTCATGCGACCATGCCTTCCCGGCCTGTCGTCGGTGTAGGGCACGCAATAATCCAAGTGGCTGTGTGTACCTGGGCGTCGAGCAAACGAGCCGGAAGTCCGCCGAGGCCCGTCCAAGGGGGGCGGCCAGATCTGCGAGGTGAGCAAGCTATGGTCACGGCGATGGCATACCAGAGTGATGCTGACCCTGAAAATAATCCCAGTACACGGCCGTCTCCGGGCTCGAATAGATCACCAAGTATCCACGTGTTGTCAGACTCGCCGGATTCGAGGAACCATACTTCGGAGACCGGGCCTGGCTACCTAGGCTTCACCAGCTTTTCTGCTGTTTTCCAGGAGACACAGAACAGCCTGTCCCTGGCCAAAGGCCCCTTTATGGGCATCTCTTCAGTCTTGGCAACTAGCCCTCCGGTTTCAGCGATTGAGAATGGCGACACAGGCACTACTACAACCATTGTCCTGTCTCCGCGATCACTCGAAACCAGCCTGATTGTACTGAACCGTATACCTGCGGAAGACGATGCCCTCTCACTTTTCGACAAGCACACGAACCCAAATGACGGGTGGATGCGTCTCGCTGCCAAGCGTGTCCTTGAATCTCTGCTCTCTGTGTTCGGCCGCACGCTGAGGTCACGCAAGCCCAGAGATCTCGAGGAAATGGCTCATCTGCTTTCCTCAAACACAGCCAAACCATTGACTGAGGATGAGCTTGAATCCGAGGCGTGGCTTTCATCATTTTCCGGTCCCAACATGCGATGGGAGTGCCTGGGTATACTGTTCACGTACTGGGCCCTCGCTGCACTCGCAGACCAACCTCACCGTCCAGACTTGCTTCGGGATTCGGACAAGAGAACCGCACCAATGACATTACTGTATAAGGAAGCCGCGGATACTTGCATAGAACTTTGTCGAGGCTGCAAGCCGAACAGCTTACTGCTCTACCTCGTGTACAAAGCCGCCATCCTCGAGTCGATGATCGCGGGGGACGCTGCGCCGTCCTTCTGGAGACGCCACGGGGAGAACATTGCCCTGCTGACATACCTCGGCCTACACGCCTTACACGACGACAAGCCCTATGTCCCAACGGCAGCAAAAGAGGTCAGGAGACGTCTCGTCTCACAACTCTTCGTCATTGACAAGGTGGCTGCGTCTTTTAGCGGACGACCGCCGCTACTCAGCAGAAAGTACATGCTTACGCCGCTGCCGCTGGACTTGAGCGACGAAACCTTGATGTCTGACCCCGAGACCATTGCCAAGGCGGTCGGGGCGTTGGACGAGAACGGTTGGAATCTCAAGGGTGAGCGTTACGCGTCGACAATCGTCCGCGCGAGGGCGAAGCTTGCGCGGGTCAAGGACGAGGTGATGGAGGTAGCCCTAGGGAATCCTGCATATACATCTATTGACGCATTACTGTGAGCGCCATCCTTGCGCCCCCCCCCCCCTCTTCTCCAACCCCTTACCGGGTCTGCAAGGCGATCGTATTGACCAGACGACAGGGCATTGAAAGAGCATGAGTACGAGGCTTTCGCAGGTATTCCAGACATCCTCAAGTATTCACCTGACGTGGTGAGAGATCTAAGTATCCCAGCCCCGGATATCTACATCAGAATCCTTGTGCGGCTGGAACATCTACAGAACCTATTCTTTATTACGCGTCTGCTGGTACAATGGGGACACGACAGCAACGCCGAGCTGCTGAACGTCAGTTTCGAAATGGTCTCTGTCACACTGGTATTTTGGACGCACATGGACCGACTGGCTGGGCTCCATGGGGACTTTGAATGGCTGGTGAGTCAAACTGCTTACTGGACTCCTGGATGTGTATATCTCATGGCCAAGAACAATACTCACGCTCGAGAAGGTCATGGCATTCGCTGCTCCGTCCGGCGGCGTGCTCTGCAACGAGCTCCTCAAGCCATCCTTGCAACACACTCCAGTGCAGGGCGTCACACGCTCCGGTATAATCCAACAGCTAAGCCTCCTCAGCGGCTTCTTGGACTGGGTCAGCCCCTCGGCGCCCAACGGCGACCTGTGCAGCTCGTGCAAAGCTGTTATCCAGCACGTGCTGGACCATGCCCTCAACACCCCGCCAGCGGAGCCGTCGAGCGCGGCGCCTGAAGGTGGTTTTGATTTCAATATTGACTTCTCTTCAGACATTGACGCCATTAATGGGTACTTCAATTTCGACCTATTGAACACGTTTCATTTTGAGACCCCTGCTCTTATGGGATCATCCCAAGAGCTTGAAACTTGAGGAACTATGAGTCTTGTGTGGAGAGGATCGAACCAGCATGAAAGCTCCCAATGGTAGCCACAGAAGTAAAAATTGGCTCTTCAAACTGCAAATAGATCGTACTTGCGACGCATTGTATAATTATCACTGGACAAAGCCTGGCGCCTTGTCTTTTCTACAAAGCAGTTAAGCAGATTTATGAAAATCTGTAGTATACGTGATCTATCTTGCCCCCATTCTCGACATCAATACTGATCAGCTCCTTGTTGATATCAAAATCCTTGATAGAACCCCGGATGGAGGACGAGAAGACAGTGGCACCAAGCTTGTCCCAACAGGCCTTCTTTTCCGCCGCCGTCTCAGTGCCAGAAACGACGAACGAATCAGTGGCCTTCAGCCCAATGCCAGCACGGCATTCCGCAACCGCCTCTTGCATGTTGGCATTCTCAACATTGTAGCCTAGCACTTCTCTCAGGTCCGACGGCGCAAGGCCAGTCTTGGTCCAACACTCCTTGAGGACCTGCCGCATCTTCAGGCGTGGCTCCGTCGTGTCGAGTCCGTTCATTGCTTTGACGACTGTCAGGCGCTTCGATTGCTTGTTCACTATGAGCGTGTCGATTGCTTCGGGTTGGCCGTTTGCGTCGACCTTTTTGTAACCGTCCGCATATACGTTAAACACCCAGTGATTCTGTGTCTCATCTGTTTCAAATTCCAGGGAGTAGGCTTGGTTTCCCTGCAATGTTGTCAGGCGTCGGATTGGTTGTAAATCTGAGTCAGAGGCTACTTGCAGCAAAAGGTCTGATGGGTGCACATGAAATCTAGAATTGAATTGTCAGGAAGGCTTCTCACCGGCATCACAATTTTCAGGTATGTATCAATACTCACAATGGTGGCTAGGAGACTAAGAGCCAGGAGGATGGTCTGGAACGAGCGTCGGGCCATGGCGGCAAACGAGTGGTAACGGGTAAAAGTATTCCGTTAGAAAAGAGATGAGAGCGTAATCGATGGATTCTATAGATCTTTTCGAGAGTTGACTTGAGCTAGGCATATGTACAAGTCATTGTCAATTTAACATTATGACTACAACACATGTGGAGCTGTTCGGGGTCCCCAAGTGATATCATGCACATTCTCCTCGGCTTGTCAATCATCAGTAGTCTCCTCAGTCGCGAATAAAGTTCGCAAATCACAGGGGTTGTGACTTTTCCGCATGAAAGTCCGTGCTGAAGTTCATTTACGGGCATTGGCATTTGAAGAATAGCATGGCAGCCGCGTACCATATCGCCAAGCCATCCCTCTACTTGCCTAGAAACGAATGCTGTTGCAAGTGTGAGTACCGGTGCTGTTGGGGCAAACCCAGTCATGCAAGCTTGAGGAGGTGGCTCAGTCCACACAGATCGGCAAGATTTCTTTACAGTGTTTCCATATTATGATAGAGCTGCTGTGCTCCAGGCACGACGACTTACTCGCAACAGTCAAGCCCAGACTTGGCAAAGACGGTGTGTTTGTTTTAGAGACTTCGGTGGGCCCGGTGACAATCAGATGAACGCGCCGAGCTCCTATTAATATTTGGACAGACAATATCCCTGTAGAACTCTTCGGGAGGTTCGGTACATCAACACCGGCTCCTGCTTCTACCACATCTGTCTCGGAAGTCCTCGACCGTTCACGGGCTCCTCATAATCCGGCAGCTGAGTAATATGTCATAGACGTACTCGTATATTTACACGTATCTATGTCGACAATGGAGGCACCATGACCACTTCGGTACCATTCATCGTGCCACCTCTGTATGCATACGTGAAAGTCCACCCAGATCCCGCACCACCGTGCTCACCCTGGTTGTTAACCACGACAATGCCCGTCGCTGCCGCGGGGTACTTCTTAATCATTCGCATAACAGCATCCTCAGCAGCCTCCTGAGGCGTCATGCCCCGCCGCATACTCTCCACGGCCTGGTAGCAGGGTAGGAAACGCATCATGATATCGCCGTCGCCCGTGGCGCCGCATCCGCCCACATCGCCATCGACATACGAGCCGCTCCCCGTGATCGGCCCATCGCCCACGCGTCCAGGAACTTTGTGTGACGCGCCGTTGGTTGATGTGCCAGCAGCCATCGTCCCGTCCACATGAATCGCAATCATGGAGATGGTGTCGTGCGACCTCCCCGCCGACGTCCCGTACGCTGTCGACTTCCTCGTCTTCAGCTCCGCCTCCCTTGTCGCGATCGTCGACTTAGCGGCACCGCTCGGCGCAGCAGGCGCGTATGGCCCACACGACGTGCTCGCGTCCGGGACCAGGATTCCAGCGCGGTAGTTTGGCTGGCACCCCGCGGCCCTCCACTCGTTGCAGCTCGCGGCGCTGTCAGCCGTGGTCAGGTTCTCCTCCGCGAAGCCGCCGAACCCAACTGCAAACTCGGTCGCCAGGTCACCGGCGAGGAGGGTGTGGTCGGTGTAGTCGAGGACCAGCCGCGCCACGGCGATGGCGTCCTTGACGCGCCTGAGCCCTGCGACGGCGCCGGACTTCATGGTCGTGCCGTCCTGGATCATCGCGTCCAGGGTGGTCTCACAGTTCTCGTCTGGCGAGCCACCGTAGCCGACGCTGCCATCGCACTGGTTGCGCTCGCAGGTCGCGCAGCCGATTTGCACGGCGTCGAGGGCGGATGCGGAGGTCGCGACCAGTGACAGGTAGGCCGTGTCGGTGGCGGCTGTGAAGGGGCCGCCCCACGTGTTGATGACCATCGGCAGGCCTGGTGAAGCCTGGCCGGCTGTCTTGGTGGCCCTGATTAGGAGGGAGACGAAGGCGAGGTAGAGCTTCATGGTGCCTCTTGGTTTGGACAGTCGCTGGTGTGCCAAAGATTGAGAGAGCTGAGGGGCAAGGAGACAGGCCACTCAGTGTCTCAGATATGGTTGAGATTGTACGGTACTTCATCTACTATAGCAATATGACCGCCAAGAGGCTTCGATGATGACCACACGCCAGACATCGTCGAGAGGAGACGCAACTGTCCTTCCTGTTCCGGGCGGAGAGTCGTATTGGAAGTCTTGGAAGCTTGAGCTGTTAGCTGTTACTGCCGGTTGATAAGGACAGTGTGAAAGTCAAGCACACTGTGTCGAGTCAGGAGAACCCTGGGCAAGACAATAGCAATAACAACGGTACCAGAAGGTTCCTGGAAGTCGCGATTGGCACTCGCTGGCCCAAGTATTTCCTTCTATTGACCTTCTCATCACACCATTATGCGGCGTGCTACAAGCAGGGATGAGAAACCCAATAGGTAATCCATTCTGTATGCTTTCAAACCCCAAAGCGTGACTGACGACGGCCTCGGGCCGTCAACGCCTTCCCTTTCCGCCTTTGAGCCGCGAGTTTCGTCTTCTTAGCTGGTATAACGTATCCAGAATAGTCGTCTGTCGAGGCTTCAAATGGCAACTCCGGACTGTAGCTGACAAGCAGTGCCTTGACTGTGGGATGAGCCCTAAGCTCAGCAACTGACTTGAACAGGTCCAGGAACGCCAACAGCCAATTGAAGCCAGAATGAGAGGTGTACTTTCGATTGAGCAATTCCATGTCCACGACAAAGTAGACATCTCCAGAGAGTCCGGACAACAGGTTCTGCAGAAGAGAGAACCACTCTCGCTCGGAGAGATTGCCCGAAAAAGCTGCTGCGTTCCACGACATCGACTTCTCCGTCTGGCCGCTTCGCCGTATATCCAGTACCTGCCGTACAAGATATTTCAGGAGGTCCTCAGTAGACATGCTCTTGGCAGCCGCTCCTTCCTGCGACGCGCCCAGGGCGAAAAGAACAGGGATCTGTCTCTGGCGCAGCTGCTCGATCACGTCCACGGAGAAACACTTCAGAGCAAGGCGCGAGCGAAAGTCCCCCTTGACGATGGATATGTCTGATTCTTTTGATCTTGCCCACCGTCGCATGCGCGCAAACTCCCAGAATCCTTCGGATAGCTGCCGGGCTTGATTCTGTGACGGTCTTTTCTGATTGACCAGGAGATAATTCAGAGTCTTCCGTGGGTCCCACAAGTTGGGGTCTGCGATTGACTGCATGATCTGCGAGAACTGCAACTCAGAGAGCTGTCTGTTCGTATCGAGTGTGGTCGATGAGATGACTGTGCGCCAAGTCAGCGCGTCTTCCTTTGCTGAAAATATGGGGGCAAGCAGCCGGTGTTGGAAGTGAAACTCACGACTTGCTGTAGTCGAAATCGCTTCGAACCGTTGCATGTAGATGACCTCAGCGGCAGTGCACCTGGCATCCAGGCTGTCTAATTTCGTAATTACTGTTCCTAATGTGGCGTCTATCCGAGAAAGGTCAAGTACAGAGTCACCTATGTGGTCGATCTTCTTGTTCACATGACGCAGCTCGACCAGCTGTCCACATGCTGCCATGTCTTGCACTACAAAGGACCCGCGCCTGATGTCTTCAAGGATATCCGCATATCGGAGATCAAAGGGTTGTGTGAAACTGTGAATGGTACGTTTGAGACACCCCTCGCAATACCACTTATGGGCTCGCGTGAGGAACTTGAGTATGTCGGCGCATAGCTTTGACACGGCGGCTTTCATCCGCTCCGTTGGGAACAGGTCAAAACGAATTTCGACACGCGGTAGCACTTCTGCAATCTCAGAGAGAGCTTTGGCCAGACACTTTACTGTCTTTTCGTGGTTGATCACTCCCTGCCAGTGGTATCATGTTAACATGATCCCCTCCAGTCCTGATCTGGATGGCCGGGCCTAGCTTACCAAGAAGAAGAACTTCATACCCCCCCAAATCAATGACACGGCTTCTGGATGTTGCTGTATGAGCACGTCAACCACACCCTCATAGAAAACGATCTTCTCGGATAACTGTCGCAACCACTTTAATGCCTTGGAGTCTGGTTTGCGAGCCTCGTAGCGGGCATTGCAATCCTGAACAGCACGCTGGACATCTTGAAATTTGGTGTGCAGCTCGATGGCTGGAGGCCTTTCTTCAATATCATCAGCTTGCTCCGAGAACTGCAGTGCTGTTGCCTTGATCTCGGCCTCCAAAATGCTAACCTCACATGCACCCATTAGCTGAGTGGCCATTGTTTGGGGATTATCTAACCTCCAAACCACAGCGAGTGAGGCCGAGATACGAACCTCATGCCATTACTTGGTGATGGATTGTACCAACCTCGCACCGAATCACCAAGTTGATGGCTGCTTGGAGAGATCATAATTTGCCCAGAAACCCAAGATCTTGCCACTTATGTATCGAGGAAAACAACGGTATTCGCAAACGTACTGCTATCGGCACTGTATGATATCTAACGCTGGGTCTTTGAGCATTTACGACTGTGAAGGGACCGCCTACTGCTCCAGAAGAGTATGTATACGGATTAAATGCGAAACCACCCTGTGGAGGAGAACGTTAGGCGGATGAAGTCACATCTCGTGGTCTTGCCCGGGGCTACCTTAGAGTATTACAAGCCCATCATGGTTGCGAATGTAACACTAGCACCTCTGTTGTATGAGCTCATAACAGTGCAGTACAGATCGATCCCCAAACCAATGTGGAAAACCCTCCGCACATGGCTTGGAATACCCGCACACCAGTTGTAGCAACAGTTCTCGATGGCTCTGTATCGTGAAACACTCCAGTACTTGCCCGGTCCTGCGGTCCTACCTGGCTGCCTGGCCTGCTGGCGTAGGACTAGGTGTTCAGCTGATGCATTTCACACGCCACAGATGTACGAGTGAGGGGAAATCACCAATGACCTTTGGCCACGAGGCTTTTGACACGATAATTTATGCATCTTGACAAGCTGGCGGTGGGGGTTTTTGTACCTGGAGCGCAGCGCGCAGCATGACACATTCGCACGACTGGCAATGCCCGCGATTGAGGGCTGCATAGTACCAATCTGGCACGTCTACAAGGTTGACTCTAATTTCACGTCAGCCATTTGATCACAGATCCCCACGTATCTCGTCGCTCACGCATTCAGCTCGCAAATTTGTTGTTTTGCTGCTCAACGCTCGAAGTGAATTTTCTTCATGGGCCAGTTGCCAACTCACGACACAGTGAACATTGTTGTCGACAAATTTGGCCTACATTTTCAAATACTTGCCGACGACAGTATCAACTTGATTTGGGAACGTTGGACGAATGGCAAGTTGATCAACCCGCGATCTGCTTTCGAACAGTACTTGAAGGAATCAGGGACATCCTCTCTCAATACAACTCACAAATTTTTCTACTATTTCGCGGGCGACCTCCTTCACTGTCTGCAACATGTCTTAACGAGGTCGTTCTTGATTTTTGATCACGACAACGACGACGGGCCAACCTTTGAACAAAAGCACACAGACAATATCAGGAAGATACAGTTCGATTTGGTCGACCAGATCCGCCAAACCGTCCAGCACCATTTACAAATTGTTCCAAGCCGTCAAGTGATACGAAATCTTCTTGAAGAGAGTGGCGTGAGTTCGCTGCTATCAGAGAATACTCCGGAATATTTACTCGCTTTTAGCCATAGTGAACAGTATTTGGCGGTGAGTCGGAGAATAGAAAGGGAAGGGGGGAGCACGACCAAGCTTTATGAGAACTTCGAAGTGACCCTTGCGAAGTACGAGATTCGTCGAAAGGGCTTGAAGGTACGAAACAATACTGAACTACTGTCGAAATTGACAGATGAGATACGGAAGAGAACGTCGGCAAATGATACTCAGGCTGCGGTGAGCGTTCAAGAACAAGGTTTGTCTGACCGAATAGAATCACAAGCCAATGACCCGTGCAAGACTTCCCACACTGAGACTCGAAAGAAGAGGGGCAAAAGATCTGAAACAGAGACAATCTGGAAGCACCTCACAATTTCACGGGATGAGACCTCAGCCAGCAACTTTATACACGACAGAATCATTGTTTTGTTCCTCAAGACAAATCTCAAGAGTTGTGAGCCTAATGAGGCCAGTAAGAATACCACGGGAATAGCGGATGGCTCAGAGATCTCGAAACGTGAACAACAACCTCGAATATATAATATATGTTCCCCGGCAGACCCTGTACTTGGACAATCCTGCTTTCATCAAACATTATCCGGGACATCATCAGGTCAGGGATCATATCATACCTTTGAAGAACAAGATATGGACGTCAACGGCAACAGGACCTCTGTGGATGAAGCCGGGGAGGAGCGAAGTGACTCGACAAATTCCACTTCTGAGGGTAACAGTTTTCGAGACCGGCAGCTGATAAACCGTGTCGCATCCCTTGAGCTTGAAAATCAGCGTCTGAAAAGATGCCGAGCAGTGCCAGAAAATTGGAAGATCATCCACTTCATCGAAACTTCCCGGATTAAGGAAGCGTCCGCGTATTTCGACAAGCCCGTCGCGGCTCCTGGTCTGACACATGATGACTTCACTCTCACGGCATTCTTGCCGGTCACCGATGTTGGTAGCTACGTGAAACAGACTGGACTGGACTTTGTGGTATCGCGATTCTATTCTGCTCCGTCTCTGCTTAGCGAAGTACGAAGGGCGCAGGCCAAGAGGCAGCCACCACCTGAACCTATACATTACCGCGAACAAATTCAACTCCAATCCCGGCCAATGGTGGAAGCACTGCAAGAATTCCTCTCATTACAGCCTGGATTTTGGGATAGATTCCCCCGTTTTGATGCTCGAGCACCGATCGATGCGCCATACATTTTCTGGTACATGTACCGAGCTACAAGTGTTCTGGAGCAGCTGCAGCCGGTCCACAGAGATCTCATGCGCATTCTCACGACTTGGATCGACGAAAAATACGCAGAGAAGTATTCCGAGGCAAAGAGTCACCTTGGCAAGGGTGTGGTGACATTGAGAACGATGCCGTTCCTCATATGCCCTGGAGATGCCATCATCTGGAAAGAAAAAGGCAGAACAAAGGCCGCAATTACTTCTTCACTGCTCGTACAGAATTCACCACCGATAATTTACTGGGATAGCTCACAGATTATGTGGTCGGACGACAAACGCGACAAGGGCCGGGGCACAAAGAAAGGGGAGTTCTCAACTACTTGGGTTGTAGACGCATGGAACTTCAAGTTCGTCGGCGACTTCTTTCGCGAAAAAGTCAACACCGAATTGAAGTTCAAAGCATCATCCTTGGAACAAGAGGTAGAGATCTCTAAGCTCACAGTCTATCCTTTGAGATTCGCGGATGAGAAGACGAGGCTCCAGTTGGAGACTCGAGGTCGGACTTTTTGGAATTGCCGGATGCGTAACCTGGTGTCTTACACAGGTGACGAGGGTATTTTTACGGTATGTCGAGAACTCTCCGGCAGACTGGACGTTAAACTGACGGTCCGCCCGCAGAATGGTGAACGCTTCATGGTGGACTTCCAGATATACAAAGAGCTTCATAGCGACTCTTTCAAGTTCCAATTGTTGTATGGCGACGAAGACGATGCTGAAGAAAATGAGGACCAGGAAAGACGCAAGATGAGCTCTGAAGAAATGCAGTCGAAGGAACCTCCCTCTGAACCTGATATTTACGTCTTTCCCGACAGCGTCCCAGGGTACAATCTGAGGAGCAAGAAATGGGGTAAGGAAGCACCATGTACAGCATAACGAACTCAGATGCCGTGAAGCAATGCTGAAAAGTTTGCAGTGGATCTCGAGGTCGATCGCATAACAGACGTCGTTTGGAACAAAAAATCCTTCGATAGTCTTGTGATCGACGCGAAGGCCAAGGAAATGATACAAGCGCTTGTCAGCCACCAGGTTGAAAGCGAAAGAGGCACCGACCTTATCCACCGTAAGGGTAATGGCCTGATCATCTTACTCCACGGCGGCCCGGGAACGGGGAAGACTTTCACGGCCGAGAGCGTGGCCGAAATAGCCCAGAAACCACTTTTCTGCGTGACCTGCGGAGACATCGGCACGAAGCCGGAGGATGTCGAGAAGTATCTCGAGTCGGTGTTGTATCTTGGGAAAACTTGGGGCTGTGTAGTGCTGATCGACGAGGCGGAGGTCTTCCTGGAGCAACGCAGTCTCGACAACCTGGAGCGGAATGCTTTGGTCTCAGTCTTCTTGCGTGTTTTGGAATACTACGAGGGGATCCTTGTCTTGACAACTAATCGCGTTGGCACCTTCGATGAAGCGTTCAAGTCTCGGATCCTGCTGTCACTGCACTACGAGAAGCTGACAAAAGGCCAGCGACGCAAGATCTGGAGGGGCTTCGTAAACCATTTGGAGGACACACACGTGTCCGGCAATGGCAAGGAGACCAGAGTGGAGCATGACGAAGGCTCATCGGCAAATTTGCCTGACATCGACTACCAGGAGATCCTCGACTCTCTCGATGAGCTGGCAAACCATGAACTCAACGGGCGCCAGATACGCAACATTATCACCACGGCGCGGCAGCTTGCAAAGTTTCGGGGGAAGACGCTGAATTACGGGCTTCTCGAAGAAGTCATCTCGTTATCTGGGAAATTCGATGAGTACTTCCGCAAGCTGAACGAGAATCAATCAGACGAACAGATTGCACGAAGCGATGGTATCCGGTAAATGCCTATCGAAAGTGCCCGCTGCGTGTCCTGTCCTCGGATGCGAATGCGGAACAGGGAGGAAGGAAGACTATGGAAAGACGTTGGGTAGTGATGCACTGCTTAGATCTTGGTTAAAGGCCAGACAACAAGGAACGGGTTACATTCTTTTATTTCTTTTTTTATTTTCTTTTTCCTATGTTTTTCCTTTCTGTTCAATGGTTTCAATATCGTCGGACGTCGTGGTGGTATAAAATGTTAATTCATTCGAACCGTGATCGAGTAGGTATCGAAAATGTCCGGGCATAAAAGTCTCGATGCTAGTAAGATGTGCAGCCCATGGTGCAATCTCATGCGTGCCTGTCGCCGATTCCTTGAAGTGTTAGTTTTACACCCTCCTCCCTTCACCTGCCTCCCTACATTCCTTTCCATACCAGCAACGCCGTGAGAAAACTTATTCACCACCGCAGCATAAGAAGTTGTCATCAACACCGTCCGTCCGCATCAACACCAGGGATCCAAAACTCCAGCCTTCCTCCAAAATGATCTCGCTGACACCGACACTACGTAGCCTTGCAATCCAGTCCGACCGATTCCAGCGCTTCGACCAACCGCTTCAGCGTCACCGGCCTCGTTAGGAACATGTCGACCCCACTAGCCACCGCGTCTTGCTGAATCCCCGCGCCGGCCAGGCCCGTCAGGGCGATGATCGGAGTCTGATCGAGCCGGTTCGTCCTCTCGTGCTGGCGGATCCGGCGTGCTGATTCAAGACCGTCCATGATGGGCATCGAGATGTCTGTCAGGATGCAGCAGTAGTCTGACGGGCAGTGAGCGTACATCTCGGACGACTCGAGACCGTTGATGGCCGTCACGTATGGCCTCTTTAGTTTCTTCATATAGGCTGATAATATCTACGTAGAACTCAGTCAGCATTTATGTCATGATTCATGCAAGGATGCTCGTATTGTGGGGGCAGGCTATCCGATTACCTTGAGATTGATAGCGTTGTCATCAACAATAAGAACAGAGGCCGGCTTGGCAACCATCTCCATCGGATTCGTCCTCTCCACAACCGGCGTGGTCACAGCCACGGCGCCGCCAAGTGTCGACTCCTCAGGTGGCGTGGGCAGCGGCGTCGGGTCCGTCTCAGCCGCCGACTTGGGCGGCGCGTTATCAGCCACCACCGTCGCGCGCTTGGACGTGACGACAGTGACGGCGTGGCCCTCCCGTTCCTCGCGCTCAGGCACAACACTGCCCCTACGCCTGCCCACCGCACCATCACCGACCTGCGTCCCCTTGGTCGCCGACGTGGGCAGGACGTCAACAGACGTCGTGTGGTGCGGGACGAGCTGCTGCGCCGCCTGCTCCTGCTTCGTCCTCCACATGCCGAGGAGGTGCACGAGGGCCCTGGCGAGCTTGCGGGGGCCGAAGGGCGGGGCGAAGAAGTCGAATGTGCGTATGCGGCTGGCGGCGTCGGGCAGGTTGTAGGAGAAGTTGCGGCTTGCCACTATGGCCTCGCACACGAAGAAGACGGGGCACTGCACCTCGCCCGCGATGCGCTCCCCGTCGGTGAAGGAGACGTTCGAGTCGTGATGGATGATCAGGTCCGGTTGCTGCTGGCTCGCCGCCTTGCTGTCGAGGACCTCCATGAACAGCCAGTCGCGACACGTGCTTTCGAGGAAGTGCGCCTGCGACTCGACGAGCTTGCCCAAGTCGTGCACGACGCTCGGGTTGGGGCGGCTCTCGTCAGATTCAGGAGCATCGAAGCCTCGCAGCAGGACTTTGCGGCCCCTGAGGGTCTGCACTGCGTCCCCGTATCCCGTTGTATCTCCTGGGACTGGGGCGTCTCCGGTGAATGGCAGCGGCAGCGAGACGGTGATATTGGTACCTCGCCCAACCTGGCTGGCGACTTTGATCTCTCCCCCTAGGTTGACAGTGATCTGCCTCACCAGACTCAGACCGAGACCCGTTCCTGGGGCGAAATTGTCTTCCTGGCAGAACGGTGTGAACAGGTGGTTCTGGATATAGTCCTCGCTGATGCCCTTGCCCGAGTCCGAAACAGTGAGCAATATGGTGGCCCCTACGTTATGCTGGTACGGCTTGGCTGGTTCCTGCGTGAGGCTCACCTTGATGAAGCCGGACCGGGTAAACTTCAACGAGTTGCCGAACAGATTCATCACGATCCTCCGGAACGCCCCCGGGTGGGTGTTGAACCGCCAGGACGTCGACTTTTCGATGTCGAGGAATATCTGCACGCGTTCTTGGGATGGGTCGGCCAGCCCTGTCGCCGGCCGTTGCGCAATCGCATCTTTGTACTTCGTGTAGTCCAGGTCGGAGCGGAGTGATCGCTGAGCGGATATCCTCTCGTGACTGTAGCCAGCAAGAACGCTCTCGACAACCTCCTCAACCAAGCAGTCCAGCTCGACCGGCAGCGTCTGGCTCCTCGTCTTGCCCTGCTCAGAGCGCTCCCCCGGTTGGGCATTTACCTTGCCCAGCACGCTGTCCTTGTTGTCCGCACGGTCGTTTTCGATGAAGCTGTTGATCTTGCTATAGTCGAGCAGGTGGTTGATGGTGTCGACCAATGTCTTGCCCGAGGTCTCGATGATGTTAAGGACGTTCTGTTGCACACTGTCGAGCTTCGAGTCGTGTAATAATTCCACTGCGCCCACCAGCCCGTGCAGCGGGCTCCGCAGCTCGTGCGATATAGAGCCGAGAATGTTGCTCTTGATCGTCTCCTCCGCTTTCGTGTTCAGCCGGTAGAGCTCGGCCATCACGCTCAGGCCAAATACACGCAGAAAAGTGACTGTGCCGTCGGTCGTGAAGACTCGTGTAGGATTTCTCGTCCAGATGAAACCTCCTGCAGACCACCGTTTCTTCTGCCCATCCCAGAGTGGTATCAAGACGACGCTCCTCGCCCCAGGGAAGAGGTTAACCACGGCCTGGGCAGGGCTCCAGCGCTTCTGTGACGACGAAGCTGTCTTCTGCGCAGAACTGGCATCTAGGTGAATGTCTTCTGGGTCCTGGCTGTCCCGAGACCACTGGCGCGTAGGAGACACAGGCCGTCTCAGTGGCATGCCCTGCGAGGAAGTCTTGGGCTCCGGAGCACTTGCTGCCTGTATCACGCTTCCGTCTGCGTCAAAATTGAATATCTTGCCCTGAGGGTATCGCCTGAGCAGCCTCTGCAAATTCCTGTCCCGTAACCCCTCGAACTGCCAGGGTGACCGGTCACCGCCGATGGTCGAGCCCTGCATAGTCGAGTAGCCAAGAACGTTACAGTAGTCCTCCCTCCTCCCTGCCGACTGGGTCTGGCTTGCCGCATCCTCATCGTTGCTGAGATAGCTGATGTTGTCCAGGCCGACCGTCGACACCTTCCGCCCGCCTGTCTCATTCTGCTGTCCCACCAAGCCACCAAACGACCGCACTGTGGCGTCGAGAAACAAGACGCCATCGACCTCTACAGACTGGCGAATGATGTTGGCTGCCTTGGCGAACACCCGGCTCGACTCGGCTAGCTGCAGGTCGGCCGAGCTGACCTGTGCGACGACGGGCTGCTGGGTGCTTGTGCTTGCTCCAGAATGCCGCGAGTCGGGCCGCGGCGTCGAAGACCTCGACGAATCATCCGGTGCCAAGCTCAACGAGGCCTTGGACCCGGGGGCCGCAGAGATACTGGCGGTCCGAGGTCCTAGCAAGGGACTTCCCTTACCCGTCGGAGAAGCCCCAGTTGTCGACACTGCCGGGCTTCGCGGACCAGGGGAGATAATTGTTTCCTCATCCGCAGTGTTGAGCCCAGCAGCAGTCCTGATCGGCAGCAACGTTGGCCGGCCGCCCTTGGCAAGGATCTCTTCCTTTCTCCTCACACCCTCTGCGATGTCGGCCGAATTCACAAGCCTCGACGTCCGCTTGCTCGAGCGCCCGAGCCCACGAGTCGGCCCTTCGAGGGCAGCGTCGAGCGAGTCTGAGCCCTCGACGAAGTTCCCCATCCCCCGCACCATCCTCGCAGACCTCCGGTATTTGCCGTACGAGCCCCGATACTCGAGGTAGCCCATGATCGTCCGCGACATGTCCCGCATGAACTTGATATCGTCAGTAGTCAATCCTTCCGGCCGCGGCTTCGTGTCGAAGATGCAGTATACCCCGATGTTTATGCCATCCGGGCCCGGGCTGCGTATTGGGACACCCGCGTAGAATCTGTTGAACGGGCTTCCGCGGATATATGGCCTGGTGTGGAACCGCCCGTCTGCCGCCAAGTCAGGAACAACAGATACTGGCAGTTCGTCAGCAGCGTAGGAGCCTGATTCCAAATCTGGCGATGCATCGATATATGAGCCGGTCGAGGAGACAAGGACGTGCTCGCATATCCCAAAGGACCGCGGGATTGCCGTCCCGCAGAGCCAAAAGCCGTCGTCCCCGACATCATCTTCACAACTGCGTTGCTCGTCACCATCTGCAATGCTCATGCGCGGGGCAGGCTCGCGGATGCCCAATGGCGACGCGCGCGTGGCCTCGGCGACGACATGCTGGCGATCCCGGTCGAACAACGAGATGAGGGCCCTCTTGGCGTTCAGCCTGTGTACGGCGAGCTGTGCGTATGCGGTGAGGCTCGGGTCTGTGGCTGAGGCGAGGGTGGCAGGTGGCACGGGGTCGTGGGGGTCGTTGAGGTTCGCGGACGTCCATCCAAGGTCGTCGTATCTTTGAATATGGGTCTATCGTCAGCGAAGGGGTCGCTGAAGTACGTACTGCAGAGGGAGGGAGGTAGGGAGGGAGGGAGCGTGGTGTGGCTGTCGGGTGGCTGTCAAGGGCGGGACGTACTTGAATGTTTCTCTTTCCCGGACGTTCTCCGACACACTTTGGTCTGCCGTGGGCGCAGATGGAGCGTGTGCCCAGCTCGGCTGGTCGATCAGGTCCATAGCCCCTTGGAGCAATGGGTCGTTGGCGAGTCGAGTCGGGGCAGCTACACGCTTCTTCCATGGACTTCTCTCTTGCTGAAGCGCATGATAGTCTATATGATGGGCGGGACGGGATGGGATCAGGGCAGCATTGCACAGGGCAAAACTTGGTTGGGCTGGTTGCAGGTGGTATAGGACAGACAGGTCCAGACAGGCCCAGAAGAACAAGGAAGGGAAGACAACAGGACGAACTGGCGAAAACTCGGAGCCAACGCTGTCTCGGTGGCTTGGGTCGTCTCCTCGGAACCCAAACCACTCCAAGTTGGCCAGGAAACCTTATTTTTCGAAACCCTCTCCAGTCCCGGGCGATGGTTCTCGGGCCCCCAAACCTGTTCTCTCCCTCCCTAGGTACCGGCCCAGCCTGCCAGCTGCCAGCCTGCCCTCCCCTTTCCCAGCTCTGACTCGACCCGCACCCATCCTTGTTGCAGGCACGCAGGGTGGGGAGCCCACTGCCGATGAACGACGATCCTGCCGCCCGGGAATAACACAAAGCTGGGGCGGGCTTCTAGGGGGGTTCTAGGTCGTCGATCGCCTGCCAATCTTTCTCCCCTTTCGCCCGGAGCTGCGGAAATGCGGTGTCGCTGTGGGAGAGAATCCCATGTTGGTCATGTCCCAAATCGACAGATCCAGATCCAGATCCGCCTTGGGCAGCTTCTCGAGCTAACATGCAGTAGTCAAAAGCAGCTCTGTGCCGCCGGCCTGCCAGCATCTGGATCTCAGGGGTCCTGCTGGTCATGCAGTATGGTGACAAATTAGGGGTCCAATTCCAGGGCCTGCATTGGCTTGGGACTTGGACCCTGACCGTTGGCCAGAGCCAGGTTTGAGGCCGGTTGTGTTTGTGGTGGGAGGACTAAGGGCTAACATGGCTAGGGACCACCAATACTCGAGGCCAGGCCGGGCCATTCTGGACATGGGACCACTAGTCACGCTACTGGCTGCTGGTCTAGCGGGATCTACGTTGAAAAAACCCCCCCGGCTCCCCGATGGCCCATCGCATGCATGCTGTGCATGCAAACGTGCGCAAGTGTGTGGCGGGTCCCCTCGTGGGCCTTCAGAGTGGATTATCAGGTTTCCATTGCGCTGCGCCCAGTCAGGCCAGTCAGGGGCAGGAGGCAGGACAATACTATCATTGTGAGATCGCTCGTCACCCCCAGAATCTAGGAGGCGAAAGACATCAGCGTGGTTTGACGGAGCCTGGGAACGATGGACGATCTCGAAGCAACATGACGCAGTCAGCGAGGCAGCTAGCTGGACGGACTATTCCACCTGAGACCACCTGACGCTTCCCGTTCTCGTGATTCTTGTCTTCGGGATATACGTGGAACTGGCAACTTGGTAATACCGGTTGCACCGCCACCCCCAATGATACGAGATTCGTCCGCCCCTGCAGATTACACCTAACAGGCTGTTCTTTTCAAGTGAGCATGACACTCTTGTTCTTATTATGATCTTGTGGTGGGCGTGACTGGAGGGGCAGGCCATCAGTGCGGGCACGGCTCACGATCCTCTCATGAACGCCCTTGGGACCATATTGATCGTTGCACCCAGATACTGCAAAGAACGAGTGTCTGGGAAGTGCTCCAGAGAGATGGCGGCCTCCTTGTGGGCAGGGTATAACCTCAGAAGGCCCAGACGGGAGCTCGTGATCGCCAGCAGACCAGGACCAACGCCCCAGGGCTCGTCAGGCCGGTGACCCCGTGTCCTCCTCAGGTTCAACAGAGCCCGGCCCTCAACTCGGCAGTCACCGAACTGAGCGCTACACAGGGCATGATAGCCGACCACATGTGGATGTTGTCTCGGGACAGGGGGCACACAATGGGTGGATTGAAAATCCAAGCTGGAGATCGCTTGAGTATTCGGGATGATGCACCGATTGAGTGAGCAGCATCAGGTTGGGCAGATATATTCAAGTGCGCAGGCCCAGAGAGGAGGCAAGCTAGAGGTGGGCTTATGGCAGTGCACCTTCCGTGGACGTGGTCAACCTTGGAATACATTGAGTCACCTCAAGTGTTCTGCAGACTCTGCAGACTCTCGATTAAACGTCTATACTGGAGGCTGTTGCTACCTTCGACGGTTTCTCTTCCCCCTGAACCAGCCATGGGTTCCAGCACCCTCCAGAAAGCATCAGCCTCGGGCCTTTCAACGGCAGCAAGGCCTACTAGGGCACCAAAATCAGTGACAGCCAGTCAACTTCCATTCACCAGGGCAGCTGTCGAGATTGACGCTGCCATCGACCGCACTAGCGATGCCTCCATCGGGATCAACACATGCGGTTGGTACAAAGGTGTGCATCTCCGAGCTGCTGGTCTAGCACCCGTCAGGCTGATGAGCGTGGAATAGGCACGGCGGTGACGTGCGCTTCACCAGCAGCATGCGGATTCTCCGGCACCTTTCGAGCTTGCTGCGTTGGCCAAGCATGCTCGTCCAGCGTTTTCAACACCGCGTGCCTCCCATATGATGACGATGCCTGTCTTGCTGGTAACCCAGGGCTAGCAACAAAATGTTGGTCCGTATACCGCTCTCCACTACTACGTTGCCCCCGCGTGGCTGATGTGGAAGATGCAAACAGCACTGATACCTCGAGCCCTGCATGCCAGACCCTGTTCTGGCCCACGAGCCCCGGCGCACCGGACCTGACAGTGTTCACAATGGTGGACTGGTGCGCCCCTATCTCACAAGCCAGTGAAGGCATTGTGGCTGCGACGCCGCCTCCTCAAGCAACCACAATACCACCACCGCAGGACTCGGGCTCGTCGCCCATGCTCAAGCCCCCAGCTGGGACAATCTTGGAAGCGTTTCTCGGCGCGACCGTCATCTTCGTCCTAGTCATTATTAGCTTCGTCGTAATCGCCCGGAAAGTGCATGCGGCTCGAACAGGGGCACTAGGAGCTGATATTTCACGAAGTTCTCTTACTGTTTCCGCATTCCCTCAGCAACCCGGCCGGAACCCTGACATCCCTTTGTCGACTCGGCCTGGGATTACATGCGCTGCTGAGGAAAACAAAATGGACCGGCCCCAGCGTGGTAATATATAACACGTGTCGGAAGCGGCAAGAGTTTGAGCGGGAGTCAGTTCGCGCAGAGGAGGTGTGCTGTACGGAACTCCGGAAGTATGTCTCGATTTCATACGTATGATATGTATTGCGCTTACATCTCATGCGTGTCCCATCAAGTGCCCACCTCCGCGATTGTCAATCAGGTAAACCCGATGGCTGCCCGGAAAGGTTTCTGCGCAGGTTCAGTGATATTCGTTGTCGCCAAGCCCCAGCCCATTATGATGTGGATTGCAGGAGCGCGAAGTGGGCTGATGATGGCAGTAAGACGGCGGATCAGTTCGCCGTTCGGCTGTAATCCTAGACACATCAACAATTGAATAATCGTGTCTGGTGCTGACGTAGTTTGGCTCAGCACCCAATTCAGCTAGCCAATGTCTCTCCCCACCAAAACTCATTCCTTCCGCTTATTTTCCCTCTAAAGCACAGCTTTGACTGCAGGTCTGAAAGCCCTCCGACCTGGGTCATTAATATCCTCACCAACATTTCAAAGACAGATACGATGGATGTGAAACTGCCGCCGGACTCTCCAAGCCACGCGAGACAAGCGCGTCGATACAGATGGAATCTTCTAGCCTGGCCGTTGGCGACTCTGCTCCTCTTATATACTCTCATACCACATATACGCATCAGGCTGCGACCCGTTACTTGCCATGAGACAACTCGACTCAAATATGAAGGCGAAAGTGTGACTTGGGAGCCTTGCGGGGAGATCACGGGTCATCCCCTGGAGTGCAGCAACGTCACCGTACCCATGAACCACTTCGCGCCGACCAACTCGAGCGACGCGAAAGGAAAAGACGAGGTCTTCATTATCCCACTGATTCGTATGCGCGCCAAAAATGCCACGCAGAACCTCATCATCAACCCTGGCGGTCCCGGCGGGAGTGGTGTCCAGTTCGTCTATGCCATCGGCGACGAGCTCAATACGATTCTCAACGAGGGTTATCATATCTTGTCCTTCGATCCTCGTGGCGTGAATGGGTCTCAGCCTAGAGCCGAGTGCTACCCCGATGAAGCAATCAGACGAGCCAACTCGAGACCTGTTAGAAGCGGCAGGCTTTCGGAAACTGGCGAGATGTATGCTTGGAATAAGAACCTTGCTCGCGCGTGTCATGACACCATGGGGGAGCATGGCAAATACAGTGGGTGATAATTCTAGACCACTCTAGACCGTTTGTGTGAAGCTGATGGCCGGACGCAGTCAACACGCCCCAGACCGCCGCAGATATGAACAGCATTCTCGATGCCGTCGGCCAGGAGGACATGATCTACTGGGGCTTCAGCTACGGGACGACGCTGGGCCAGACCTATGCCACCATGTTCCCGGAACGCTCGAGGCGCGTCGTGATCGACGGGGTGACGAACATCTTCGACACCTACAGGAGGCTTGATGACGAGCAGAAGTGGGTGAGCGACAGTGAGAAGGTCCTCTACGGGTTCTTCGATGAGTGCGTCAAGGCAGGTGCCGACCGCTGCCCCCTCGCGGCATTCGGCAGCACCGCCACCGAGCTCTGGGAAGCCGTACTGTCGCGCGTGGACGAGCTCAAGGACGAGCCTCTGAGCGTATACGTCAACAATACCCTGTACGGCACCTTCGACTACCCGAATTTCCTAACCAACGCCTTATTCTATTCCCTGTACGCCCCGAGGAAGTCCTGGGTCCCCGTGGCGAAGCAGCTCGCCAAGTTCCTCCAGGGGAACGCGACGGATATCTGGATGGAGCACGGCCGCGCGGATGTATTCGCCAGCATTGGCGAGGCCAACCGCTTCGTGACATTCAATGACGCCAAGTCGGGGCCGGAATACTGGCCAGAGGGCCGACAGGAGGTGGTTGACGAGATCACACGCGTCGCGAACGGAAGTATCTTCTCGAGGATTGACATGTCCGGGTTCTTCGGAAGGCAACAGTAAGGCCTGGCCCAGTTCTCTCTTGGCTCTCATTTCTTGCTCTCCGACCTTTTCCCCGCTTATTCGCCTGCCACCCCGCTGACATGAGCTCAATCGAACGCAGGTGGGTTATTCCCCGCACACACAACTTCGTGCCAATGAAGAAAGTCGAGACCGCTCACCCGTTGCTCATTTTAACGACAAGCTACGACCCCGTGTGCCCTATCAAAGGAGCCTTTAATGCTCGGGACATATTCGTGGGGTCTCAAATTGTCGAGTCCAAGGCGTACGGCCATTGCTCCGATGCCATGCCATCGCTCTGCGTTGCCCGGCACATCAAGGCTTACTTTGACGAGGGCAAGGTCCCAGCGAATCACACCCAGTGCGAGGTTGAAGGGGAGTATTTCCCCGAGACTGGGGATGATCTAAAAGAGATTGATACCCGGGACCTGCTCAACAACGATCCTGAGATGGAACGTATTCACTTGGCACAGGCTAGGTTGGCTCGGAAGTGGCCTGCCTGGTGATGTGCCAGGATCTTATATATGAGTGCGGTAGACACGATATACTTAACCTTGAATTCATAGTCGTATCATGAGCATATCGTCCAAATGGAATTCATCATGTCGCGCGGTGAACTTGGTGCGTTGGCAATCGTTCTGTTCAAGCCCCCAGGAGCCCTGGAGGCTCCAATATCAGGCTCTGCTAGGGGGCGGCACAGCAAGCATTACTTGAAATGCGCGGCCTCTACCAACTTCCACCAGCCACTAGTACTCAGCGGTGTGGAGCGCACAATATTAGAAACAGTCGAGGGTGACCGGGTGGACCCCCTCCCGCGGTGCTCTCTAGACTGCTGCCTTCAGTGGCGAACTCAACATCCAACAGAGAATCGGTCTATGCCGCTTTTTAACAGCGAATTGCGAAAAGAAAACAGCGAGCCCTCTCCTGATACATACGGCATATATTTGACTGAATCTCATCATTCCAATGTATGTGATCGAGATTTTCGCCGACAATGAGGGACAAGAAGGCGCCCAGGTTACCTTGCTTTTGGAGAGGACCGGTCAGCGCGTTGCTATTTCCCTCTTCAAATCCAACACGATAGAGAGTCAGACCAAGGGAAATTGTGAGGACCTATTGCTAGTCGACCATCTCATCAAGATCCTCGCTCAGTCCCTCAACACAGAGGATGAAGACGAAGAAAGAGCTCTTGAGGATGAGGCCACAGACCTCATCTGCGATGCAGCTACGTCACTCGACTCGGAAGGGACAGCAGCAAAGGATTCAAATCAAGCTGCAAAGGAGCTGACCTTACATGATGTTCTGTTCCCAAAAACATCTTATTACCGGCTGGAGGCGGTAGCTAAAAGGCTTACCCTTATCCCTATCTCTGCAAGCGATGCATATGGAACAACATACGGCGGCGACGAAAATGAAAACAACAAAAACCTGGGTGAAGATGGAGAAGAAATCAATCTTGATTCCTCACTCCCATTTTACTCGTCTGAGAAGATCAAGGTATTGGAACAGTTTGTACGTGGGGCAGGCACAGTTTGCCTGGTTCAAGTCGATGGCCGCCAAATGCTTTGTAAAGCCCGGAATGACGGTCTTAGGGACTATAATATTCAGCGAGAGATACAATGTCTCCAGAAAGTCTCACAGGCATTCCCAATTGGGGCGCAAAGGGCTCATATACCAACACTACTAGGCTATGTCACACACCCAAGATCTGGCTTTATACTTGGATTCTTACGGGAGTGGGTGTCCAGCAAAGACAATCTGAAGGATCTGAAACAGAATGGGTTTCCAGGGTTACAAAAAGAAACACGCGAGAAATGGGGTCGCCAAATCAAGGAGACCGCGGACAGCCTTCATAAAGTCGACATTGTTTGGGGTGACGCAAAGCCGAGCAACGTGGTTATTGACGACTTGAATAACGATGCTTGGCTAATTGATTTTGGTGGTGGCTGGACAGAAGGTTGGGTGGACAAGAACTTGCAAAACACCAAGGCAGGAGATCAACAAGCAGTCGAGAGGATGCTCAAGTTCTTGGATGTCGACATATAAGCCGTCTCCCTCAGCTTACGATCAAATTGGCCTCACTCTAACGCGGTTTGGCGCAAATGCAGTCAGCCTTTCAATATATCTAAGCTTTCTGGTGGTGTACGTAGCTATTTCTTGGGTGGGCAGGCGAAAAGAGCTGGGTAGGTGGATGGAGGAAGCTCGGTGTTTGCATGCGTTTGTTGAGGTGAGAGCTCCACGAACGAGTACTAGGCTGCAGCGCCGACTGGAGCCAAAATTGGTTAGCCCCAGGATCGACCTCGTTCTCCAACTTTGGGAACGCGAATTCTGGAGCTTTGATCGATAGAAGCAAAGCTGCGTATGCATTCATCCTCGGCAGAAGCATGAGGTCAGATCCCCTCCCCCGCACGGATTCGTCTCACAGGTCAACATTTGAACTTTGATAAACATGCGAGCTGGGGACAACACACCCCCGTTCTCTCCGTCTCCTGAGTAGACCTCGCCTTGTATCAAAACTCTAATTCGATCTCAATTGCAACTCCGCTGCCAAAGCGTGCGGTATGGCGCTCTTGGCTAGATTGTGCAATCCCCGGGGGGAGGAGATAGAAGCCGACTCTACCCAAACTCGCAATGTTCCTTTACTGAACTCCATCCTGAAGCCCGTTCCGGAGGACAAGACCTTCCCCCTCTTCTCATCCCTCCCGAAGGAGCTCAGACTCCAGATATGGGAGGAAGCCACACCGCGGGAGCGGGTTGTCCACATTACCATCTGCCCACGTCGCTACCTGAATGATGAATTGGCGGAGGAGGCGCCAGTGCGATATCTGGAGAAGAACCATCTTGGGAACCCCATCAGCGGCTCGCGCTACCATCTAGTTGCGCACGATGCCGTGCTGGACCATCCGCTCCTCGCTGTCAACAGTGAGGCCAGGCAGGTTGTGCTAGACTTCTATCGGATCGAGGTGCCATCCTTCCACTCGCTTTCGTGTCTACGATCGCGTCCCTTGTCAAGACCAAAGACGATGCGAATTAACCCTGAGCACGACGTGCTACAAATTCGGGCAGAAGCGCCTGTTACACAATCCCTGATCGATTTTCTGTGGGATTTGAAAGCATACGACCCCAAAGGCATAGGGTTGCTCAAGCTGGCACTGGAGTTGGAGGAATTCTGTTACAACGACCTACAGTATCTAAAGCGCTCAGACTTGCTTCTCATACGTCAGCGAAAAGCTCTTGTCGAGACTTTGGGCCAGTTGCAAGAGGTGTGGTTCATGAACATGATGGAGCACGGAAAGGATGGATACAAAGCATCGGCGGAAAGCCCGGAAGGTATCATCCCTTTTGGAATCAGTATGGCGGGGTTTCAAAGCGTTGGCCGCGACACAAGAGAGGGTGTCGAGGCCGCGCTACACCGGGTCTACATGGGAAGAATAGACCCGAGGGAGCTCATCTGGCGATGGAAGAGGCTGCTGCGCACATGGGATATACGCCATCCACCCGGACAAGTCAGATACCGGGTGTTGCTGGCGCGGCCACAACTGTCTTGGGACGAAAGAAGAAATGCCGGGAGACTATGTCGGATCATGGATCGCTTGACCCTACGCGACCCATATGGCCGGGACCGGGATGCCAAAGACCCCACACGATTCAGGCCCAGTGGATGTGAGGCAAGAGGTTCATCATTGCCAGACCAGGCGTTGCCCGGCGCGAAGAATACTGCCGCCGTCGGCTTTTGGTCGTTTCCAATTGAGGCGGTGGGAGAAATCGGCGAGGGTAAATACCTCAGTGACATGGATTTCGAGCCCAACCGATTCTTGGATTTGAGAAGCTACTGGCCCGAGCTTCTGCTGGCGAAGATGATTTGAAGTTTAATCTTAGAAGCAAGGCTGGATTTCAGAGCAGTGCAGTAGAGATGAACATGTACAGTTTAAGGTGGCTGGACGAATTTGGCTGTGTTTATGGAAGAGGCCACCGATGCTGGGCTTACGAGTCACACAAACCCGTCTGAATATTATA
The DNA here is from genome assembly GCA_014872975.1 of Diaporthe citriasiana. Taxonomy (NCBI): domain Eukaryota; kingdom Fungi; phylum Ascomycota; class Sordariomycetes; order Diaporthales; family Diaporthaceae; genus Diaporthe; species Diaporthe citriasiana. The sequence goes on along the minus strand of JADAZS010000027.1, from coordinate 258,474 downwards.
TTCTAATGATTATAACGGCTGCAGGTATTGTGTCAATCTAGTAGTCGAGAAGGTCTGAGGTGAGGAAAGTGTACGGTAACATGTTTCCTTGGGGTCGGCGCGGGAGGGGAAAAGGGGGTTGCGGCAAGGTAAGGCGGGCCGATGGGCTTGTGGGCTCTGATGGTTTTGGGGGAGTGTCTCTCATTGACTATCCTCATGCAATTAGTTCTCTAGACCTTAGATAAAGAAACAAATCCATGCCCTCGACGGCTCCTGGGATGCTTACACAATATGATACTATGGGGCTCGGTGGACTTACATTCAGAAGGTCTATGGTAGCAAAGCGTCATTGACTTAAATAACACTCTCAAGGCCATTCTAGGACTTGGACCTAAAGCTCGATATACATGATCTCCATAGAGCAAGGCCGAATGCGACTGGACAAGGAGACTTATACGCAGGGAACCACCTCTGTTGCTCTACATTCTAAACCAAATTGTCTTCCAGTTCCATCTACCTAGGTATTGTGCTCCTCGTGAGCACTAGGGTCTGTTGGAGCTGCAATAGATAAATACCCAGAACTACTGTAGCTTAGAGAAAAGTTCACACCGTAACAAAAGCTCCGCCGGCGTGCCCACGTCATCAACTTGTCCATCATCCAGTACTACCACGCGGTCATATTCCATCACAGCTTCAAGCTTATGATTTATAGCAATCAAAGTCCTTGTATGAAGATGATTCTTTAGTAATGACTCTATCTTCTTCTCGGTTTCCCTGTCAACACTGTACGCCGATTGTAAGTTGTGAGCACTGATAAAATAATACAACAGGACAATTAGTAGACGATGGGACGACTTGACTTACCTGCTCGTGATCTCGTCCAGCAATACAATCCTGCCTTCGTTTTCGGGCATTTTGCAATCTCTTTCATTTTCCAGTATCACGCGAGCCACGCTCAACAGTTGCTCCTCACCATCTGAGAGCTTGCAGTCCTCTCTGTGGGCAGCCAAGCCGCCCGGAATATTGCGCACTGCGTCCAGGATACCACATTCAAGCAGAGCATTCTCGATCCTCGGGTCTGAGAATGCCTCATGTGGGTCTAGCTCCTGACGGAGGGTGCTGAAGCTCTCGAGCCTGTCTTGCGATATGACGAGGAAGCTGCTACGCAGCGCCTCCAGGGGCATGGTAGCGTGGTCCACGCCATCGATGAAGATAGACCCGGCGGGGATATTGACCATGCGAAGCAGGGCCAGGTGCAGGGTCGACTTGCCTGACCCTGTTTTGCCGCACAGCGCAATGCGCTCGCCCGGCCGGATATCTAAACTAACGCCCCGCAGACTCCATTCCGTCTTCGGGTCTGGTGTTTCCACGCCTGCGTCAGCGCTGTAAGTGGCCCAAACATTCTCAAACCTAATAGCGCCTCGACCACCTGCACCGCGGCCAGGCGGGCCTGCATGTAGGATCGCACTATCCTCGACCGGCGTCTGACGCTCAAGTAGCGCGATGCGGGCAATGGCTCCCAAGGAAGTTTCAAGCCCAGTCCATGCAATAATTAATTGCGTCAGCGTCTCTCCAAGCGTCACAGCGTTGAGGAATGCCACGCCCATAGCACCTGCGCTCACCGTCTTGGACATTTTCAGTGCGACGGAGGCGCCGAGCACTGCCACCACGGTACCCGCGACTATCAGGCCGAGAACGACCTGAAGCCACCGCTGTATCGAATACAGTAGGTAAAGTGGCTCCTGGGAGCGGTCCAGCTTCTCGAGGAAGCGGGACATGGTGATGTCGGACCAGCCATGGGCCCGTATGGTAGAGAGTCCAGCGTCGGAGGTCGTCTCGCCTATCTTGGTAATCAAGGCCGCCTTCGCCTCTAACTCCTGGAGCCGCAGCTGTTTCGATGTCCGCAGATAGAAGTGCTGCACAATATACAACAGGACCAGCAACACAGGGACAGCGCCCAGCATCGGGACTGATGCGACGGTGATGAGGACGATCTGGATCAGCGCTGTGAAAAAACTCGGAAGACGTGTTGAAGAGGTCTATGGGCAACTGCATGTCGACGAATATGAGATCCTGGCTGAAATGATTCAATATTTTGCCCGTGTCGACCTGGCTCATGACGTGGTATTGCGCTGTCAGGAGCGTGGTGGCCAGCTGGCTGTGAAGGCGCTTGCCGGACCTGGTGATGACGTTGAACTGCTGATGATATACCCAGGCGGAAAGTACTGCAAGCGCAATAATCCCCAGGCCCGCGTATATTCCCAGCCAGTACCCCAGCCGGTTGGCACCTGCGGCGGGGGCATCTGACCACCATTGAACCCAAATGTCTGGAAAGATAAACAGCGTCAAGATTAGCACGTAGGCCTTGCAAGAAACTCGATTTCCATCAAAGGCAACTCATTCGCCGGAATGGCTTACCAGGAAACTTAAAACTGACTGACCAGGCCATGGCGCCGAGGAGGGATATGCTCGTGTGAATGAAGCCTACGGATTCGAAATATGTCTTGTACACGGCTCTGTCCCCCAAAGTCTGCTTTGCCGCCTGCCTTTCCATACTGATGAGTGGTGCTTGGAGTTTGCCTGACGCTTGAGTCGGTTTTTTGACGCTTGGGGACACTCGGGAATTCACCGCTTCGAATGATTCAACCTCAGAGCGGTCGACATGTTGCTCTTGACCAAGACTGATCGACGCCAAGCGCTTTGGCAAGCCCAAGCCTGAAATTTGCGAGAGATGGCCCATCTTATCAATATGGTACACTTCGTCTGCCATGCTGGCAATATTTTCTGTCAAGACAATGGTTAGTATCGAGGTCGGAGGACCTGTACTTGAAACGAGGGCAAACATACCATCGTGAGTGGTGTATATAATCGTTCTCTCCATCTTTGCTGAAGGCTGACCGAGCAGCGTTTTGGCAATATGCTGTTTTGTTCTCTGGTCCAATGCACTGAAAACATCGTCGAGAATCAAGATGTCGCTTTTAGTCGATAAGGCTCTCGCGAGTGCCTGAATAGGTATCAGTAATATTTTGCCCAGGGAGAATGCTTACAAACTTACTAGTCTCTGACGCTGGCCACCACTCAGCTTGACGCCGCCACTGCCAACAGATTCGGACGCGAAGGTCGGTAGCTTGACGACATCCTCCAGCGCGCAATCCGACATCAGGTTTTTGTAGAACTGTGACTTGATCGGTTCCCATCCATAATGGGTCAGGTTATGTTGAGCAGTGACGTTCTCAAGCCATGGAGTCTGGCTACAGTAGGCGGTTGTAATGGACGGAGAGACCATTAGTTGGCCATGAATCTTGTGGGCTTCGCCGATGAGACCTTTAAGAAAAAGAGTCTTTCCTGTCCCCACCGAGCCAATTATCGCAACTTTCGTCCCTCTCTTGATGCGGAGACTGATATTCTTCAGGACAGGGCTGCTTTCAGCGTCCCATCCGAAGGAGACATCCCGAAGCGACATCATTTGTGTATCATCCGCTCCAGATTCCTCACCCGCTTTCATAGTCTCTCTATATTCATTCCGCGCCTCCAGTAGAAGAAACTTGTGAAGCCGATGGAAGCATCCCTGGGCACCGCCGAGCTGTGGGACCACTTGGAAAAGACGTACCAACGGCGCGGATAGCAGCGTGACAATCACCAGGGATGTAAAGACTTTGGATACGCTGAAGTCATATCCATTGCTCACAGTAGCGACATACACCCCGAATAAGAGGGGAGGAGACAGGGTCAAGGGGCAGTACGCTGTGGATGAGGTCTTATCAGCCAAAGTGGCACGGTAGTGGATGCGAATTCCCATTCACTTACACAAGAAGTTACTTATCAACATGAACCAACGGAACGAAGCCGAGTCTTTGATTTCGCGTACCCGATGATTGGCCAAGGCTTGATAAGTAATAGCATCCTGAGAAGCCATTTTCACCCCCTTAAGATTGTCAAGCACCTGCTTTGTGATTTTTAATCTCTTTTGAGTTGCAGCAAGCCATTTTTGTTGGCTGCCACCGGTTTGCTTTATAATCTAAAGAGAAACTAGGCCGGAAACTTATATGAAATGTCAGACCTTGCGATGTGTTGCCTTAGCTTGGAGTCACTAACCTGCAGCAAGCCCGAGTATTACAAAACAAGATGGTCCAAGTTACCTGTTATCAGGGTTAAGGGTTACAAATAAAGTAGATAAGCACACATAGTATAGGCAGGGTGTAAGTACTAGTAAGGAGTAGTATATTTAGAATAGAAACTACTAATTATTACCCTTCTTCTTTTTTATTTCTTCCTCCTAGGTAGCTATTCTTTTATAGCTAGTATAGGTTTTTTATAGTAGAGGTATAGTATTACCGCTATAGGTCTAATCTTGGGGTTTTTTACCAAGATAATATAGATTGCTAATTGTGTAACTAATACCCCTGACACAGGGGAGGTCACTACTTGTTCTTTTCAGATCTTTTAGGGCATGGTGCTTGATTGCTTGTCTCGGAATCTGAAGAGCTTCCAAACTAACTACTAAGTAGGTATCGTAGTATGAAGTAGGGCTTGCAAAACGAGTGATACTCAAGCTTGTAACAGCAACAAAGCATAGAAACTAGTCGCCATGTGTATCGACATTGAAAACCAGTCAAAAAGGCTCTATCGATCGTTGGAAGCTTCCAGCCCAAACCGACAGACTTGGGTAATGCCGACCATCACCTAGGGGTGCGAGCACATGCCATTAACGCAGCCATTGGCGCAGCGATTCGCGAAACAGAAAACATCGTCGGAGCAAGGGGTGGTTTCGCAGGTGGTCTGTCGCTCTTGTAAAGTTGCCCCCTAGCCGATTCCGTTATTACAGCTCAGACTCCACGCCGAGGATACTTCAACTTACATCCGGAGATGGTGCGGCCATGGTCAGCCCGACCAGGACGGTCACGACAGTCATCAGAGTGGTGAAGGCCTTCATTTTTCTTTGCTTGTATATAGAACGTGGAAGAATATTGTGAGTGTATGATGGGAGTGTGTTGTAGAGATGTGATTCTGTTGTGATGGCAACTGAGTCGAATATCCCGGATGTCGGTCTCTTTATATACCTCGTTGGTTCATGGAGTCCGAGCTGAAAGTCATGATCTTCATAAGCTGCATGCTTATATTGATGATCTTCACACGCTATCGTGTTTGATGCGTAGTCATGTGGGCGATGGTGGCCCAAAACGGGGGTAGACCGAGATCCGGCGCACCTACGTTACTCCATATTTCCGTGTCGAGTTCTTTGACGATTCCTTTTTACCTCAAAAATACTTTTCAACAGCTCTAATAGGAACGGCATGACCACAGCCAGGAATGGTCGTTCAACATAATGCAGATCTTAACAGTGGTAAGCATGCTGCGCTGACTGTGTCTCATATTGGAGAAGGAGGATATATGTATATCATAGATCGAATTAGGAAGTTGAAGGAATGGATAATCGTGAGCGGCAATTGTGCTGACTGTATTTCAGTCTTTGAGTCCGAGGTTGGGAAGGAATAGGGTTCAATACTATTGTGTAATAGTGCTAGGATCTGCGCATGAAAGGATCACTGGCAGTGTGTAGAGTCGAATATCGGGAAGCCGAACGCACCTGGATACCGAACCGACCAACAGAACATTGCAATTCTTGATAATTACGTTAAAAGCGAAATAACTCGTTTGTCATTTCGGTATTCAGGTGCGTTCGGCTTCCTGATATTCAACTCTAAGCGGCGGAATTGCCTGTCAGTGCGCGTCTCCCTTTTCTGCCGACCGTTTCCCAGGGATCCCGTCGCCGTTTAGTCAGCAGATCATGCGCCGTTTGTGCAGGTGCAGCGGGGCCGAGTTGCAAAATACTCCCCCTGCCCAGGTGACCATCAACCAAAAATCAGCCCACAGTTTCGTGCGTCGGCCCACCTGCTTCTCCCTCTACGCCCACCCTTAAAAACCACGCACATGGACCGCGAGCTGCAGAGTTCAACAGAGTAAGGGACGGCACTCAAGCTGTCTCTTCACCATTTCAGCATACTCTTACATACACTCGATGTTAATACTGTCCTCAGGTCTCTCCACCAACTTTAAGGGCAGGCACTATATAGGATCGCAATAGTTGTGTAAGCAGCTGCGATACTGAAAAATGGGACACGCGGAAGACTTCAGGCAAGATTTCGGGATGAACGTTGGATAGGTTATTTGTATTTTTGGGACTGCGCCCGTCGAGGATGGGGAGCACGACGTGTGAATATATAGTGGCATATGTATCAAGCTTCTGAGTCCCTTGAGGCGAGCTCATGGTCACAGAATGAGCAGATCGTTGGCCTCAAAGCTACAGAATGAGCAGGTGATTGGAAGGTTAATCCAACATGTTAGTCCTGTTACCTGTAGCGTGCCCAAGTAAACTGGGCTGAGTCGGCTGAACGCTCTAGTTTGAGGCCCCTCAAGCTTGGTGGCTGCGAATTTGGCCTTCCAAGGTTGCTTCAGCTACGCGCTTGGTGAGCCAACAGGTCAGGATGTTGCCAATCATTACTCATCATGGCACACCTATTTTGGTTCCAATGAAACACGGCGTATCGCTCAAGTCAACGGTGGGATCCGAACCAATAAAGTTTCCCTTGCTTTAAGCGAATTTAAAATTAAGTTGACAAACTATTGGTTCATTGGGATAGTAAATAGCTAACGGGCTGAATGTCTTTCTAGCTGTTCCCCTCCCTTCTTTCCTTCCGTTTCCCAGAACAACAAGATCTTTTCGTCACTCATAGGTACTATTCCTACTTGTTACGTTATCACGTGATACACCTATCAACCCAAACTGACCAACCCTTTGAGCCGACGCATTTTCTCTCGAGTGCCTAGGTAGGTAAGCATCTGCATCGGTCTATCCGGAACAAAATCTTTGCCACAAGACACGCGACGCTGCCAACAGGCTGGGGTTGAAGAGTTGTGTGACTTACCATAGTTGCCGATATGTGACCTAACTGTCTATCTAGATGAACGCCGTATGAGACGTCAAAGCGCTTCCAAAAACAGTATTATAAAGAGGCCTCAGCAATGCGACCTGGATCAGAAGGCATCGAGCTCCTAGCGGCTCTTGTGGACCCTGATGGCGACGGAGAAGACGAATACCGCTTTTTGGTCGACGGAAAGCACGTCAAGTACGTGACTATTGAAGCAGGTGCTCTCCCTGCTGAGACCCATCGTTCTTTTGAACCTGATGTGCTTCGAGTGATACCTGAGTTCCCACCCGGCGATTGGACTAAGGGCCGTATATCAAAGTGTAACCGCACTGGGAAACCGGTCTTCTCATCGATGTCCTCGGAAAAACTCCCGGCAGTCGAATGTGTCTGGCATCCGATCGTCGTTGACCACCTGGAGCTCAAGACAGTGGCCCGCCTCCGCCAGAACATCCATAAAGTCAGCCATGTCTTGTTTAGGGAGCCTGTTATCTTCAAGCTTGCCAATTTCCCTTGGGAAATCCCGTCCGTGGAGGCGGAGACCAGAGCTTACGCATGGATCCAAGATAAGGACATCGGACCGCGTTTCTTAGGACATGTGTCAGAAGGCGGAAGGGTCGTCGGATTCTTGATAAAGAATGTCGCTGGAGCATCCCCGGCAACACTTGATGATTTACAGGCGTGCAGGATGGCGCTTTCTCGGCCTCATCTTCTTGGGATTCAACATGGAGATGTGAACAGGAACAACTTCCTCGTCCAAAGACCTGAGGGCAAGGTGAAGATAATTGACTTCGAGGCGGCGAGAAAATGTGATGAGCAGGAGCTGTTGCAAGCTGAGAATGCGACTTTAGAGGAGAGCTTCACAGACCCATCTAATCGAGATGGTATTGTTGTATCTGTAAATTAGAGCCGACAACTCACGGTACATATCCAGCCAGGATCTGCGCGCGAGAGGATCGGTGCGTACCAACTTGTGGTAAAATGTTCTCAGCGAGCTCCAAACAATTCCGACCGCAGTTCGATCGAATCAATGGACCTTAACCCCTAGTCGCTCGGGTTTCGACCCTTCTCACTCGTTCAATTCACTGCGCTACCTACTAGTATGTCTCTCGAGGCAGTTCGGGCTGCACTTTGGCCCCCGGGCCAGTCCACACCATGAATAGCTCTGAGGCAGCTATTGAAATAGCGTTCAAGTTCTGGCGTTGTCTACTCAAATGCTCAAACTGATCCAGTCGCAGCAGAGCTAGTGGACACATGTGCATAAAATTCCGACGACTCACAAAATCTAACCAGCAGTAAAAATTAGACACAAGTATACATAACCGTCCCAAATACATATTCTTACACCAGCCAATAAGGAAGAAATCTCTTGAGAACCCTTATCCTCATTCTTCCCCTCTCACTGTGCCTCCGGCAAGTCTTCAGCCTTGCTAGCGACATGCCGACTGAGACCGGCGACAGTCGTTGCCCCTAGAATATCGAATACAGCAATATCAACATCAAAGTCCTTCCGCATCCAGTTTCGCAGCTCCACGGCCATCAACGAATCTACGCCGTAGCTCGAGACAAGCCTTCCAGGGTCCACGTCATCCGCTTCGACGCCCAAAGCGCGGGCCAGCCTATCCTTAAGAGCATCCATGACGACGTCGCACCTCTCATCGAACGACGTCGCTGCGCGGAAGCAAGCCCTAGCGCTCGGAATCTGCGACTCTGCATTCGAAGACCCGGCGCCAGCATTGCCCTTGCCGGGAATAATCCTGGGCGCGTCTAGGAGGGATGGCTCATTGACGGCGGGATCAGCTCGCCGTGCTGGGCCCGGTCCGTGGGAGTCAATGCTCCGACGAGCAGCTGACTTGAGCTTGAGCGATGGCCTATGGAACCGGACTCCGTCGTCGAGGTTGGACGTCTATCTGGGTCGCAGAAGTGATCGAGCACTGCGATCAACTCCGCAGCCCGAACTCCGGCAATGTCCCGCCCGCCCTCCCACTTGCGCCGGTAGTCCTTCTCGCTATCTGAGACGTCGCATTTTGGTGTCGATATGCGAACCATTTCTCTGTCGACAGCCACCATCTTGGCAGCGTCCCAAATGCAATGTTGACGCACGCGGATTGCGTCGAAGTTATCTCTTCCAGGACGAGGTACCCGCTCGGCCTCAGCAACTTCCTGAGGTTGCATAGCGCTTTCGCGATATCTGATGTAACGTGGAGCACGCTGCCGGCGAAAATGATGTCGTAGCCTCCTGTGCCCAGCGCTGAGTGCTCATCGGCAGCATCTTGCTCAATGTTCCAAGCCTTGAACGAAATTCTGTCTAAATAATCCTTAAAAAGGACTTGAGCATTGCTGAAAAATGACGTCGATATATCTGTGAAGACATACTCGGCGAACGAGGTGCCGTCTCTCTCCTTGGCCAGCTACTTCTTGGGTTAAGCTAGTACGTGCTTCTCCCCGGGGCTCCTTGGCACGGGAAGGATCTCTTGTGGCGTTCCTCGCATCCTGACGCCGACTAGGCTTCGTTGTCATCGTGGCCAAACTCAGCGACATCTTCGGCCGAAAGCCGGTCTACGCGCTGTCCATATCGGTTGTGCTGCAGTCCAAACGATGCCACAGCTGTAAGTTGTCACCTCACAACCTCAGAGTCCTCGGCTAGGAAGATTATGTGTAGCTAATGGCTTTTGACATAATATGAAGCATAATCCTGCGTGCATTCCAGGGTATCGGTGGCGGTGGCAGCTATGCTCTTGCCACCATTCTCACCTTTGAGATAGTTCCCCCTGAGAAGTATCCCTATCAGATGGCATATATGGGCCTCGCGTTGGGCATTCCTGCTGGCTTTCCTCACCACCGAGAACAGGCTCATCCAACTAAATGTCACAACGACCCCGGGTTCTAGAGAGATTGGACACCCCTAGCTGTGTGTTGCTTCTACTTGCAACCATGTCCGTCGTTGCCGCTTTCCAGGAAGCCGGCTCGCGATTCTCCTGGGGCTCTGCATACTTCTTTACCCTTTTGGTCGTCTCCGTTCTTCTGTGGCTTGCGCTTGCGGTTTGGGAACGCCGCGTGACGCTTGCGGACGCCACCCGCGAGCCCGTTCTTCCTTGGCGCTTCCTCGCCAGTCGAGTGATAGTGGGTACACTACTGGGAGTTTTTCGATCCTGCGAAAACCAAGGGTCTTGTTCGTGGCTGGCTAGGAAGCTGTAGTAGTCTGCGAGAGGCGCTAATTCTTATTTAACTAGTGGAATCATCCTTCAAGGTGGACCTTTGACCGTTACAAACCTACAACTTCCTCAGAGATTCCAGCTGGTAGGCGGGCTGTCCAGTTAGGACGTGGGTGTGCGTCTGATACCATTTGGAGTTGGGCTGTCAGCGGGGACAATCCTCAGCGTAGCTGTTGCTAAACGAACCAAAGTACCAACACTGTACTCTGTCATGCTCGGGGCGCTCCTCCAAATTGTTGGATACGCTCTTTTGGCCACTAGCGGGTCATTCATCGCCATCCTCACTGGGGTCTATGCCTACCAAGTCATTGCTGGGCTCGGTTGCGGTGTAAGCTTTCAGGCGCTCATTCTCAACATTCCCCTCGTGGCTGAAAACGCGATCACGGTCAGTACACGCTCTGTTACGTTTTGAACCTACCTGGTGGTAGGGAAATATTAGCTGACATGCATAAAGCCGTGGGAATGGGGAACGCGAATCAGTTTCGAGCGATTGGAAGCACGGTCTTGGTGGCTGTTGCGACGGCCCTGTTCAAGGACTTATACCCTAGTGTGGGAACATATACGTGATTGACGATTTTGCAGCCAGGATCGAGTCAATCCATATGCGTGCTCGTGTTACCATCAGGCTGTAAAGTTCCTAATGAGGCGCAAGCCATTCATGTCATATGCACTGCTTGCTTATTTGGTTCTTCATGTTCTCAAGTCTTAAATGCACAGGAAAAGTCATCAGGTCATTTCAAAGGAGAGAGTATTCAATGTTAGGAGAATGCGGCGCCGACGCCTTTGATCCATCATCCAACACGCAACATTCCGATTGGGCCGCTGGGATTCCGTCACCAGTATAAATTACCTTGATACAAAATACCAAGCTTTGAGACCGCCTGTCTTATAGTCAGCAACAATGCACTCTATCAACATGTTTCTGGCAATTGGGCACGTTAGTAGTGGTGCCACGTGCACGCAGTGGTGGTGCCACGCAGGGTGGTGCCACGGCAAAGCGATCAATCGGATTGCAGATGGTTGATGTAATGTTAGAAATGGTCTGGTCTTCGTCGGCGTGTTCCGAGGGCTAAAAATCAAAGATATCAATCTTGGTCGATGTCCTCGGAGGGCAAGAAGTCCTGTGGCGTCAATTCTGCACTACTCGTGGGAAATAGCCGGCGTTTTGCCTATAGAATCGACATGATGGATCCAATGTGGGGATCCACGGGCTGCGATCTTCAATCTAGTGTACAAGCGACTTCATGCATGTGTAATGCAGAGGTTGACTATACATACCTTCCGGTATTGCTATAAAGATGAGTTCGAGCATTCCCTGCAATTCTGTATGGCCACACAGATATGCATTTAATTTCGAAGATAAGGAGTGGAATTCCCTTCCCTAAGCTTTGGGTGATGAGGTTTGTTTTCAAGGTTTTCAAGATGATGCCACGCGTATCGTGGTACCACGAATCACTGCTGAGTCAGGCACCCCCAGCTATGTATACACGCATATAAGTTCACCGGGTGTTCATTGCCTACTATTTACGTAGTTCCTTTTCTCTTTTCGTACTCCAACACGTTCTTTACCTTGATCCAAATTCTCACCGTACTGTGCTGTGAGAAGGGCGTCTATCTGTCATGGCCAATATGAGTGGCCTTGTTTCTGCGGACTCAAAGTTGTCTGGGTGCGCAAGACTGATGTCCGCGCACTTGTGGCTTTGTCTCGCCGTTTTCTTTTTACTTTCTTTTCCCTTGACTTTCGTCATTACATCGATCATCTCATATGTCAAACGTAAAAGCAAGCATGGGGTCAGAGAGCCGCCAGTTTATCCGTACTGGATCCCTTTCCTAGGACACGTGGTCAAGTTTGTTTCCAACAGGATGGCCTTCTTCGGTGAAATAAAGTGAGTTTCGCAATTTTCAGCTTGTGTTGGTTTTGACCACTTCGATGGGCTGACGGCATGCTTCGTTGAAAGGCAACGATTTGGTGAAGCGCCTGCGACGGTGTGGATAGGTGGAATGAAGGGCTACGCTATTCCACCTGAGCACTATGGAACGTTGATCAACGACACCAAGACTCTCACCAATAAAAAGCTATCCGAAGTCGCTATGCAACAGGTTTTTGGCTCTCCCAGTCGTAAGTGCGGCCCGCCCAGTACAATACTATGTTTTGCGTCCTTGGTCCGAATAAGAAACATCTAATGGACGGCTGCGCGGGCAGAGCTCTATCATAAAGACAGATCTGGGGTGATGACCACGCCGCTCCCTGGCCGAGAACTGCCACCTCACCTGCGTGTTTGGCACTTCAAGCACAGGTCGGCCCAGGTCTTTTTCAACGGAAGGAATCTTCGCCAGTCGACGGCACGCATGGAAGAATGCCTGTCTTCCGACCTGGCGCAGCTGAACCCGAACGACCCGGTCGACTCTGGAGAATGGGTTGAGATCCCTGATTTTTACAGGTGGTGGAGGACCCGACAGATGGCGGCCGGGCTAAAGGCTCTGTGTGGTCCCCATTTAGTGCGGCTGAGTCCCTCAATGTGCGTTCTCTTTCGCTTGATTCAATTCTCAATCTTTAACCACGGTCTTGTGCTTACTCTATTGCAATTGGCAGTGCGGATGATCTTTGGGAGTTCTTCGAAGGCTGGCCTCTCCTTGCGCTCCCTTTGAGCTCTTTGCATTCAGCCAAGACACTGGCTGCGCGACGGAGAATCCTGGACGGCATCAAGAAGTGGCATGCTTTCGCGAAGCAGCACAAGGATTACGAGAAAGAAGATCCGGACTACGAGTAAGTACCTGAACCTGCAGTAATTGCCCAATCAAAGAAAAAATGACAACTGATGCTCTGTGAAGCGAATATTGGGGCGGTCCCCACTTCAGAGCCCGCTACGCTTGGTGTATGAACTCAGGCATGATGGACGAGGAGGCCATCGCAGCTGAGGACTTCTCGCTCATTGCTAACGCCTCTTACAACGTCAAAACATTGTCTTTCTACATCATCGCTGAGGTGTTCAACGATCCCGCGTTGTACAAACGCATGGAACCCGAATTCGAGGGCATGATCACCAACCGGCCTCCGCCAGTTTCGTCTAAGGGAACCGGGGTTCAGACAGTAAAAGAATGCCTTCACATCGACATTGAAAAGATCACATCCTCGCCGCTTCTCCAATCCGTGTACGCCGAGATCCTGCGCATGCGCGTCTCGGCCTTCCTCAGCCGCTCCCCGGCCCAGGATAACACGTCTTATAACCTCGGCAACTACGCGCTCAAGGACGACGGCCAGGCCATCCTCCTCCTACCCATGGCGCATCACAACCCGGAGCTCTGGAAACAAGAGCGCCAAAAGGTTTCCCTGGAGAAGTTCTGGTCCGACCGGTTCCTGGACGTTGAGAGCAACGGCGAGGAGAAGTTCAGCACGAAGAGCCTGCAGGAGAACGCGTGGTTCCCGTACGGTGGCGGCTCCTTTATTTGTCCGGGTAAAGCACTAGCGAAGCAGCAGATGCTGGCTGCAACTGTGCTCTTCTCGGCTTACTTTGACATGGAGATGCTGGACGACGGTGTGCCGGCCTCGGACAGCCAGTTTTTGGGAGGATCGGTTCCACCCCCGGTGAACCCTACTCGCGTGCGTCTGAGGCGCAAGGTGGGAATGATGGGCAAAAAGGCATAGAAATGATGTGGTGCATTTTTTAAGTGCTCGTACCATAGTGAAGTGGCCGACATTGGATATGTACAATAATTTTGTGAACATGACCGAATGTTGCAACACCAGGGCTGACAACCAGATTCCTAATTTTTTGTATAAATTTGATGTCAGCTTTTGAGTTAAGGTCGTTCTGTGGAGGGGATGGCTTCATGCTTTTCTTAATTGATGCTGCACAGCCATTGCCTGTATGATGTCAACTAAATGGACTGTAGGTGTTACTAAAGTTCCACTTAGAAGTAAGTTAGTTTGACTGTCTTTATTTAAGATGCAAGGAGACTTGGTTTGATTTAAAAATAGGGGGAAAACCCCTTTGGCGCCCTGAGAGCTATTCGTCACTACAAGGGGTTGGGCGTGGGCCTGCAAAGTAAGTTCCCCTCCCCTTCCACTCCCGGTGGGATACGGTCCAGGTTCAGCTACCTCTCCACCAATCAGCTATCAGTCGTCTCCATGCCGACCCAGGCTGGCCCTGGAAGCGGTTTTGATTGTCTGACTAATCAAGTAGCAGCTCAGCAAGGCACGTACCAACCTGTTCCCTGCCAACGAGCTCCCCCAAGTCTCCAGCCTCCTGAATTTGTTGCTGCTCACTGCCAGCCCCACTCCTAGGAATCAGCCAATAAGAGGTAGCTTGCCCACTCTTTCTGACCTTGTGCGTTGTTTCCAGGAACGTTCGTCAACCTTCACCTTAAACGCTGTTATCACCAAAACCACAACGCGCGCGACAAGACCATCACATACGCGCGCACATACACATACACAAACACAACACACGGTCAGTTCAAAGGTGTCCACTTCTCGAGGATCACCGCGCCGCCCGCCTAGCCTGACGAGCGATGCACGCGTTATGAGCCGCCGAGACCGACAAACGCCGACTTCTACCCACTGTCCACGGGCGGTGGAAGAACCGGGGTCTCGGGAGAAGACACCGTCTGTTGGCCGCATGATTCCTGCTCTGCGGTCTAAGACGACGGTTCTTCTCATGGAAATACCTGTGCTCGCACGTCTCGTTGCGCTGAGGCGGCGAGGACTCCAGCTCGTACTCGTCGACTTTCAATTCGTCACCGTATCGCCGCGGCGGTCCAGAGTCAAGGCTGCTCTTTCCGAAGCCTGGGTGGGCGGGATCCTGTCCATTTGTCATGGACGGGGGATACGACGACTTTTCTACTCGTTTGTACGTCTTCTGGACAGGCAATACTGACTCTTCGCAGGTCCGATGACGACGCCGTTTGATGACGATGCAACCACAGCCTCCATCGAATCGGCACATGATGATGATATCGATATATCAAAGGCACCGATCGTCGTGTTCTGGACCGATGATGATGACCAAGCGCACTCGTTGAGCCATTCGCCCCTGACCCACGATCACGTCACGTTCGATTTGCACTTCGATGCAGGATCCCACGCTGCCTTCTTCAAAATCACTGCCAACCTCGCTTTCAAGGGCAAACGCACTAGATCCAATATCTTCCTATTCATATCCCCCGCACGTATTCGATCTCTAGATTTTGTCGAGCAAGATGATAAGTCCGTGTCTGCGTCCAAGATCCTCGGCACAAGCACACATTCCCTGCAGTTTGTCCTAGTCGAGCCTCCTGCGCTCGTCGTCCCCAAGGATGACTATGTTCCCAAGGGCGAGACGGCGCGTACGACGCTGGGCGCTCTGCAGGCGCTTTCCCGAGTGACACGCTTGCGCGTGGATATGCCGTCAAACATCCTGGCCAAGCAGCGGTTGGTTGCGCTTTGTGAGAAGGCATCTACCAGCGGGATTCTGAAACCAATGACCGGTGTCGCGAACCTTGCCAAACTGTACGGCGGCAAGGGAGGCCAGGTCTTCAAAAGTCGGCAGCCTCAGACTGCCGAAGCGCGGTCTGACGGGGAGCCATCCGGGAGTGCTGAAAAGACAACCCCATCGGCCGCTCCCCACGAGTACCCACGTGAAAAGGGGTCTGCGCCGAGCGGGGCCGCGGCGGCCGAGTCTCCTCCATCTTATGATGATCTCGGCCACTCTCCACCATCCTATCCGCCTCCTAGCAACAAGCGCCGTCGTGTCGATTCTGGTTCCCAGGACACGAGGCAGACTGGGCTGCAGATTGAAGAAATTTGTAGGCAGGGCTTCAACGAAATCGGACGTCGGCTGGATCACATAGAAAAACAGCTTAGCACGTTGGGATCTCGTTTAGATCGAGTCGAACATCGCATGTCTTCGATGGAGAGCTCGAGAAGACAATCGCAGCAATGCTCAAGTGAGCGGAGTGATCAGGGCGAAGACGGGCTTGCTCAACGAATGGGGTGCATGGAAGACCGCGTGACGGGCCTTGAATTAAAACTGGAAACCGGCTTGAGTGAGCTGACACAAAACGTTGACGAACAGATCGCTGAGGTGAGGTATGATTTTGACACCACTACCTTGGTTCGAATAGAGGATGAGATGGGCGTTACGCAGACACAACTTGAAGAATTTGTGCGAGATGAACTCCGCAATGTCGCTGAAGAGATAGACGATACAATCAGGGAGAAACTACGAGATGCATTATCATAGTAATCAATACAATTTCAATAACGTTACAAGCCGTCCACTCAAATTGGGCCAGAACTATGAAGCAGACATACCAAGCTGGCCCGTTGGCCCAGATTCCATTAAGACGACATACTACCCTAGGGTAGACTTGTACAGTGTGCGGAGTACTTAGGTCGAACCACATTGAGTGGAAGACGGCACAGCCACCGTGCTTCGTGTACTATGATGTTGCTCTACACTACCAAAAACTATTGACCATCTTCACCCAGCCTCATAGCATACTACTGCTCTTTGGGGCTGGGTAGCGCAGCCTCAGGGGTAGTACGGTTGTCCATATACCACGGAATGTCATCGCTCGTCGAGATGATCCACTTCATCATCTCCCTGTTGAGCTCAGCCTTGATGTCGTGATACTCCGGCAAATCCGCCAAATTGTTCCGCTCACCTGGGATCGTCCGCCCGCGAGTACAGCTCGTCGGCCTCGCAGATGCGGTAGACTTATATCCACTCCTTGCTGCGCATCGACGTGCCCATCCCCACGAGCGTGGTCTGGTTGTGCTGCAGCTGCGACTTGATGTCGTAGGGGAAGCTCGCGTACTCGACGAGCGGCTCCTCGCGCGTCAGGAATCCGCCCTCGGTGAAGGAGTAGGTTCTGTTCCATGCGGACGAGGTGTTGCCGCCGTCCCGGCCGAGCGCGTGCATCACGTCGACGAGGGACGAGCCGTAGTGCATGTACGTCTTGTTGGTCGTGGTCAGCTGCAGAAGCGTGGGCACGAGGTCCACCATCTCGACCATGCCGTCGAAGACCTTGCCTCGAGGTAGGCCGGCACCGCCTATGATCAGGGGGTCGTGGGTGAGCGAGTTGGAGAGACCCGAGGGCCACTTCTCTATGAGCCCATAGTCGCCGAGCCACTAGCCGTGGTCGGTGAAGAAGAGCGAGACGGTCTCGTCCCACAGGCCGAGCTCCTTGGTCTTGTTGATCACTTTCCCGAAGTCCGAGTCCATTTTGGATATCGTGCCGTAGTATGTTGCCTTCACCTCCCTCCACTCGTCGTCTATGGCTCTGTCCAGACCTGCCGCGCCGATGATGGCATCTACATACTGTGGCATGTGGCCCGTCTAATGTTGATCTTTCAAGTCAGCGTCGAAGCAGCCTCACTGGGAATTTCTCATGCATGGGAAGAGGGGCGCTCACCAGTTCGTCTCTCTCGATGGGGAGAGGCATTTCAGATATCGAGAACCACGGCTCTTCTACCGAAAATGGACAATGGGGGAAAAGCAGCGGCAGGAAGAGCACCCAAGGCTGATCCTTTGGCGGGTTCTCGAGCCACTTCAGTGAGCCGCGGAGCAAAGCCGCATCGTATGAGTTATAGGCCTCTGTCTCGTTCCGCAGGCCTTGGTAATAGAGACGGTTCCAAATGTTGTTCATGTCGGTAGTGTTGAATGATCCCCTCTTGATGAGGAGCTGGAACAGCGTGCGGGTCGGAGACGTCGAGGTTGTCGTCGGCGTACTCGTCCAGACTCCGCGCCTCGGGTGCGAACCGTGATGCAAGCTCGTCGACCTCGAGATAACTATACTCGCTGACGCTGAGCTCGGTAGCATTATCCGCGAAAAGTTAGCCCCGCGGTGCGAGGTACGCGACGTGATAGCCACCTTCCTTCAGGGACCGGAACACGTTAGGCTCGTTGGAATTGAGTAGATTGTTCAGTGTGCGGTGTCCGCTGACATGGGGGTACTGTCCGGTGAACATGGAGCATCGAGATTGGGAGCACACCGAGGCCTTTCAGAAGGCATTGGTGAAGCGGATACCCTCTTCGGCGAACGCGTCGATGTTGGGCGTCTTTACAATCTTTTCAATAGATAGTCAGTATTAGTACTCAGCAATGGACATTGTTTGCCAGATGTACACAAAAACAGCAAAGGGAAAAAAGTTCCGATACTCACATCGCTTCCGATAACTCCCACAGAGTCAAGCCGTAACTGGTCGGGCATAAAGATTATATCACGATATAAGGGCTACACTATTACAGAGTAATAATAATTCTGCTTTTACATCACAGTTATAAGCCCAGTAATTCTATAGTTTAATCTATATCTCCTAAAGCTATAATATATAATAGATACTAGTACTTAAAAAAAATCCTCTAACCTACCTACTTAAGTATATAAAGACTCTGAGTTTAAAATAAAAAAGTAATAAATCTGTAAGAGACTTACTATAGTTTACTCAAACAGCTCTTATATCCTAGGGGGTATGTCATGATATAAGGGCTATGCTATTGTAGAGTAATAGCGGTTCTGCTTTTGTGTCACAGATTATAATATTCGGCTTCTCAACTACGAGCCCATTGCTCTTGGCCTGCTCCCGGCAAGGCTCATCAACAGTACAGGGGAGTGTACCAGCAGGGATTGACTGTGCTAACAGTGAAGCAAACCCGCCCAAGGTGGTGAGCACAAGGCCCTGGAGGCTAAGTGTAGAAGCCATCATACAATCCTCTCTTGCCAGTGACGGAGGCAAAAATCTACCGACCAAGAGGAAGGGTCACCATCCGGTATTTATTCTTGAACCCGTCGAGATCTTCCCCCTCTATCGGGCCCGTTCACCATGGTTTCTCCACCACAAGTGGAGTATCCTCATGATGGAGTGTGCGAATCGGTTTCCGGTATCTACCCCAGTGCTGCAATTCAGGCCGAATGGCCATTGGCTATCCCTGTAAATATAGAGCGATAGCCGTGATGGGGATAGCCGACGAGTGCTATAAAGAAGATTCACCGACAATTCTGATTGTAGAAATGGAGACCGACGCCTTAAGTTTCTACCGCTTTCCAGCAAGAGATCTTTGATGTATTCTGAGCAACAGGCAGCAGAATTGGAGTTTGCCTACTCTCGCAATCATGTGCTTTTTATGCGGTAAGTACGCATTGTACAGCTGCACGAAATGCACACTCTTCGGGATATGGGGGTGAAGATACGTTGAATGTTTCTTTTCCATTCCGCCAAACGGGAAGGACAGGTTTGCCAGGAAGTGGGCTCAGCGGCCACTTCCGAGTAATTTCACCGAGGCCGCGGCATCTGGGGTGATTTTATCCGAAGGCAAGTCCTTCAAAGATTTGCGGACTCGGCATTTCCATGATTGCAGGTAGATCTCCTCCCTGACTCTAACTCTCCGCATGTTTACCAATTTTAGGGTTTGAAGCAGCGCCATCTCTGGTTCTTATATGTCCTCACCACTCTAGACCACTATGGAGCTGATGACCCGGCAAATTTCAAGACAATCATATCTAGTGAAGTGCCAGTATCAACAAAAATGGCAAATCATGTATGGGCGTGGCATCGACACGACAGTGGGCTCAGGCCAGCAGCCCCAAAATTAGAATAGGCAGGCGATCGGATCGGCACCTTCAGACTCACATCCAGGCGCTATTTGACGGGTTGTGATACATGCGTTATGCGTTTTTATTGGACGTGTTGAAATATTGGGGGCCGCAGCAACGTCGGCGAACCCATGCCTATGCATATGCAGCCAGCATGCGAACCCCTCGGTATGCATGAACTCAGCCCACGCGAAGAGGAGGTTGCCCTTCTTCATTAATACTTCTACGATGACCCAGAACTCGTGTCTCCGGCTTTTTCTGTCTCAAGCTTGAATTCGGATAATCTTGTTATTCTGATACGTACCCAGCGTGTTCTACACAATTATGGACCCAGCCTCCGCCGTCGGCGTTGCCAGCGCAGTTCTGGCCATTGTCAATATTATCGCGAGGAACATGGTTTCCCTTTCAGACTTACAGTTGAGGTACAATACCGCGGACCTGAAGGTCGGCCTCCTGATTGGACAACTTTCCACTGTCAAAGCCGCGCTGAACCAGATTGCCGGTCTTTTTGAGAATGATTTTCGAGCACATCGAGACCCAGGCCTTATTCACGATCTCTCAACGTCCCTTGGTTGTGTCGAGGCCGTCGTAGTAGTTCTGGACAACAAGATATCTCTCGTACAGCGGGATGCAGCCAACGAACTGACCATTCGAAGCAAGATAAACTTCCTGTGGGACGAAAAGACTATGGATGACTATCTTAACTTGCTCAATAGTCAGATTCAGGCCCTTGGTCTCCTGCTCACAGCTTTTCAGTGGTATGAGAGGATCTTTCTCTATTTCTTCGACGCTGACCAACACGAGTGAAGTCGCACGGCTTTCGAGCAGACCCAAGTATTGCAAAATCGCCAGTCTCGCCACATATTTGATCGTGTCAAAGACGACACTTCATCACTGTTGTGGTTAAGAGATGCAGAATCGGCTCGATCCCGCGGAAGCATAGTATCTGAAGACTTGGGGACGGTGAATGCCACCTTTACGTTCGATCTCGAGGTCTTCAATTCCAAGGTCTACCAAACGGCTACAAGGTCGAACATGATATACGCTCTATTCTCGGACAGAAGCAATCTGCCAAACGATGATGCTAGCCTAGGATCATCCCCTCTGCACGAACTCTCCATTGCACAAAACACTGTGTCTATCGGATCTGAGGATAAAGCTGGATCGGGAAATGTGCCAGCAAGTCCGGGTGAGATTTTGACAGACTCTAGCGCTTCGTTTTCATCCGACGACAGTAGAGAGAGCGCTCGGAAGACAACAGCACAATGTTCTCGGCCCCTGCTCCGTGTTGCCATTGAAAATGAAGTCGCCAAGCTTCAATTGCCACCGATCCCCTCGAATTTGTCCCGAATTTGCCGATATTACGACATTCACGATCACAAAACACTGGGATCACTAACACGCAAATCAATGCCCCAATGCGCCCCACGACCAAAATTATCCTGGTCAGTGGCAGCACCAGAGGATTCCGGTCAGTTGAAAAGAGAGGGAAACTTGTCAGCTTACAAACAAATGATCTCCTTTCAACGGTCTGGCCTCGAGCCTGTCCCCCGTCCTCCCAAAGACGCTGCTGTCCGCAGAGCTGATAATCTTGGAGTGAAAGTGCTTCTTGCCGGCATTTCAGACAGTGGGAAAAGCACACTCCAAAAGTCCTTGAAAATCGCCTTTGGGAAAGTTGACAAACAATGGCGCCTCTCTTACAAACCCGCGATTTACATGAGCCTCGCTCAGAGCTTGAAAGCCCTCGCTTCGAAGACTGTTTGGCATGAGAAAAGGAACAAGGGAATGCTGGACGCCTACAGCTCATGGTATGAGAGGAAATTTGCGAAGAGTTATCACGTCATTGATGAGTGGATCTCGGCCAATTCTTTGAGAGTCGGCGAGACCTGTTCATTCCCATCATCAGTCGCCTCAGCGGTGATAGACTTGTCAAAGAAGAGTGATGTCCGCGCCATATACGATCAGATCATGCTGGAGCCCGGGCTTGCAGGAAGGGGACCATTTATTCTGGATTGCACTAAGCAGTAAGTCCTTTTCACTCCTAATTTCGATGAATTCTATACGGTAGCGTTGAGTTTGCTAACCAGCATGAATTCAGCTACATGACCTGTGCCACCCGAATAGCTGATTCCAATTATGTCCCTACCTTACAAGATGTCCTGTGGGCCAGGACTAAGAGTGTCGGCCAACATGAGTCCCGATATATTCTCGAAGATACACTTTGCCGATTCGCCGACTTCGGTGGAACTAGGACCGAGCTCTGCAGGTGGTCACGAAGTTGCAAAGACGTCAACGCAATCATCTTTACGCTAGATGTCTCTTGCTACGATCAGGTACTCACCGAGGATGCTACGGCAAACAGGATGATTGAGCAGTTTTTAGCTTGGGATTCGCTTGTTCAATCAGAATGCTTTGCAGCCACGAACTTCATCGTTTTGTTCACAAAAGTTGACAAGCTCACGCCGTCCAAGCTCCAGGCCTCGCCTTTCAGCTCAATATTCCCGGAATATACTGGAAAACCGGCCAGCTCGGAAGATGTGCTCCAATATTTGGCTTGGCGCTTGGATACTGCATCGAAGGACTGGACAACGCGCAGAGTCGTGTTTTGTGACGCGGGTAGCATTTGGGACTCCCCGACAAATATGGCCGAGGTTGCTGTGAGAGCACTAACCAAGGTAGAAAATCTGTAAATCTATCATGTGTATTCACTAGACTCGTTGGATTTTGATTCGTTTCGTAAGAGACAGAAAACTTACAATAAAGGCTATCACTTTCGACTGGCTTTTTTGGTAATGATTTGTTGCCGTTCCGACTGCTGCAGGGGTATTTGACCTCGTCTCTCTCGCGCCCAAGTGTGCTGATGGGAGGCTAAAGTTAAAACGAAACTTAAATTCTTTCTCAACCCGTCAGACACGGATTCCAAATTCCGATACAACAATGCTATAACATTGGCAAGACTCAACATGCTTGTACACCGGGCCTTCAACCAGAATCCTTGAATGCAGTTACAGGAGCCTATCTCCTATCTTTCCCACAGACGAATATTGAAGATATAAGAAATTTGGTAAAAGACAGAGTCTGAAATCTGATAATCAACTGGTGCAGGGCGCGCGATAATCCGGGAGCACACAGGTCGCCGCGCAAGCTCCTAGGAACATCCCGCTTCCAAGTGGCCGGGGTCTCAGTGTACATTTATTGGAGCTTAGAACAGGCTCCCGAACGAAACTCAAAATTTCATATATATGATCCCTTCAGCATCCGACACGCGTGATTTTGAGTCCTGGCTCATTCGACCCAAAAAAGAGACAACCGGTGGACGCCCGGAAACCTGTATCAATACTTCAGACATGGCGGACCAAATTGTGGCTCTAATCGACCAGCTAAGCAGCCTGAGTCCTAAGCTGTCCTCGGAAGAGGAATCTCAAAACGCTACGGCCGAGGCATTGCGACTGGCGAGGAAAATTACAGCCCTTCTTGAACCTCCTGAGACGGCAGCGTCGGACCTCGCCTATTCGGTGCGCACTTGCATCCTTGACTTACTGTCTTGAATCCTAGATACGTGAAAGCCATTGACAAGCCAAAGCCATTCCTTTCTTTCGCCGCGAGGATTGCAGATGGCCTCAATCTTTTCAAGCATATTGTAGATCACGGAAGCCCGATTTCGTCACAGAAACTGGCCTCCATTTCCCATGGGGAGGAGTTGTTGATTGGTACATACTTTTGCAGTTACGCCCACTGCTCCTCCAGAAAACTCGCAATATAATTACGAGTCTGACTGCAGTTAGGGCGTATCCTGAGGGCCCTCGCCTCAATCGGCTTCGTGAACGAGGTTGGCCCTCAAATATGGCAATCTACTGCTATCACCAAGGCCATGGCGACGGAGGGCATCGCGGCCGGTCATCGAACTTGGTATGTTATGTGGCATCGTTCTCAGCAATATTTTGTCTATCATCTTAAATGGTGTTTACTGAAACCCCAGCGAAGTGGCAATACGATTGTGGAGGCCGGACAAAAGGCAGCGAAGTACTTTAGTGAGGGCGGATACCGTTGCCCGACGGATCCTCGGGATGGACTCATGCAGTACGGACTCCAGACGAAATTCACGATTTTTGAATACATGAACTCGAACCCTCGGATCTTGAAGGACTTCAACACTTTCATGGGCAACACATTGGGGGCAAGGAAGTATTGGACGGATTGGTTCCCGGTTCAGAAGCGCGTCCTTGATGGCGCGACCGAGGTTTCGCCGCTGATGGTGGATGTGGGCGGGGGCAAAGGCCATGATTTAATCGATTTCCAGGCCAAATACCCGCAGAAGGCGCACCGTCTTGTCCTCCAGGATCTGTCCCCGGTTACCAGCGACCTTGGAGATCTGGACCAAGCTATTGAACGCATGACTTATGACTTTTTCATGGAGCAGCCCGTGAAAGGTAAAGTCGTTCCCTGTCGTGGATCAAATTTTGTTCCCAGCCATGCTCGGGCTACTAAAGCACTCTAGGCGCGCGAGCGTACTTTTACCATCACATACTTCATGATTGGCCCGACTCGTACTGCTTAAAGATCTTGCAGCGAGTCAGAGAAGCAATGGCGCCTGGGTACTCAAAGCTTATCATACACGAGTTGATTCTTCCAGAGCAGAATGCTGATAAATCTTCCGCCGTCTTCGATCTGGCTATGATGGCTTTCAATGCTGGTATGGAGCGCACGGGGCTACAATGGAGAGAGCTTCTTGGCAACGCAGGTTTCAACAACGTCAGAATCTGGACGGCCCCTGAAGTTGGTGCAGATGGTGTTATTGAAGCCGTTCTGGATAAGGAAACTTGAAGGACAGAGGACCAGCATTAGCTCAGAATGTAGGACCACTCGGAACAATGTCACAGCCTCTCGACTTCGAATACCAGTCGTCGAGCCCTGTCAACGCCGGATTTCCCCTTGTTCTCAAGGATCACAAGCCCATCATCCAGAGAAGCCCTGCAGTCAACTTTGAAGCCCATGCGGTCAGAAATGTCCGCCAGCATCGCCTTGAAAGTCTCGTCACTGTGCAGAAAGTGACCTGCAGGCGCCTGGTAGCCCTCAACGTGCCCAACCGCGGTGCCCAGGACCATGCTACCACGTTCGGGCTTGAGCAGCGAGATACAGTTCTCGAGCACGGCACGCTGGTTCTCCGGCCCAAAAACGTGAAGGACCATGCCTAGATGGATAAAGTTGACCTCACCCTTGAGTTTGGAGAGGGGGCTGCCGGCGGAGATGTCCAAGGCGTCTGCTTCCATGAAGGTCGCCGCAAGGCCGTGGTCGCGGAAGAGCTCATAGCTGATGTCGATAAATGGTGCATGAAGCTCGGCGCCGTAGAGGTTCTCAGGGGGCACGCCGTCCATGACGAGCTTGCGGATGTCCTGGCCCAGGCAGCAGCCAATGTCGAGGTACTTTGCGCCCTGCTTGAGGCGGCGGACCACGGTATCGTAGGAGGGCTGTTCGTAGATCCTGAGGGCGAGGAACTTGAATTGTCCAATGCATGGATACGGGTAGATATCCCACGCCTTGTCCCTCTGATTCCAGAGCATGAATAGTTAGTTATTTAAGAAGTTACTGGTCAATTGGGCACGAAGGTTTTTTCACTTACTATCGCAAGCACATGAGATTCAACTTCATCGGAAGGAATCTTTGAGTATTTTTCGAGCAATTCACGGGCATCCGTGGGGACACCCGAGAAGGTCTTGTCGTACCATGCCACGCTCCTGTCCTTGGAGCCGATCTGAGAAGCAGGGGAGTAGGACTGTCTCCCATCAGTCTGGCTGGCGTGCTCGTCCCCGCCCATCTTCTGACACGGTCGTCAAAGTGGCCGGGCTGGATACTCCCGTGACTAGGGGCTATGAATTTGATTTAGTCTGTGAGCTGGTGGTGGTTTGGGGTCGGTTGCCAACACTGTCAAAGATCCACCTTGGCAGGGCAGACAGGGGTGCCGGGAGCGGGAGGACCCTTCAGGGGGGACGCCCCGACTTAAATGGACAGACTCGGTATTGCAACTACACTACTGCATACTATGTCAGCACCAAGAATGCTTGTCTGGTAGTACCATCAATCATATTACGTGTTTCAGGAGCCGCATATGTTCCGCTCCGTCTTTACAAACCTCTATCAGAGCATGCTGTTATTGGGCGGGTTTCCGTTCATAGGGACACATGTGGGTTGGGGAGACACACTGAAAGGCATCTGACGGTAATGTGATCAAGAAAGCTTCGGATTTCGTCGTGTTTTATTCTCTAGTATGGTGCTACAAATAACGTTGAATTGGAAGGAAACTCGGACCGAGCATGTAAGTCGGGTACACAATCAACCGGCGGGATTAAGGCGAATACTAACCCCGTCGGAATTCGTGCTACATGGAAATACGTGATTGAATAATTTCTATGGATTTCTCGAGACGCCGATGCTCCGGTATGTGTGGCATGCATGGACCATGCCACCCGGACATGCAGCGGGAACATCATGCTGCTTTTCGCAACCCGCTACAACCACACCTGTACGACCTGGCCGCCTGTTCTCGGGTCCCCAGCAAACGCTCCGCCGGTCGAGACGTAAATGGACTTTTCGTCTTTGGCAAGGGCAACCGATGTGGGCTCATGGAAGATGGACGAGTCAACCCCTCCCGCCAGGAGAGTCTGCTTCCCATCGGGGGTGACTTTGAATACTGATGATGAGTGCGCGGCAATGTATGCATTTCCAGCGCTGTCAAAAGCAAAGTCGTCGTATATCTCCTTTGGTGAGGGGCTCCTCGCGAGGACTTCAATTTCGCCGGTCTTGTTACCCTGTTTGTCTATGGGCACCCTCGCAAAGGTCCCAAGGGCCGAGTTTGTGAAGTAGATGAAGTCGCCGCGGGTCCTTATGCCATTAATCCCAATCGCGAGAGGTGCATCTTTCCCGGGGTGCAGGGCCTCGTCTTGGATTGCGACGCTGACGTCCTTGGTGCGAGTGTCGATGCGTATTATGCGCCCGTCAATCGAGTCAGCACTTAGGAGTACGTGTGGGTGGTCCGGCAGCGCGGTAAGTCCATTCAGGCAGGCCGTATCTGGTACGGCGATGCTATCGACGATGGCGTTTGTCTGCAGAGCGACGATGTAAACGTGCATACTGCCCCTGTCAAAAGCGTAGGACCTGTGCACGCCACCGGTTATTGCGTAGAGACCACCTTCTAGGGATGCAATTCCGGTGGCGCCAGTGATGTTATGGAAGCTCGGCAGGTTGGCGATCTGGGTGACAACGGGCTTGAAAGCATTGGGGTCGATGATATAGAGGAGGCCCGGTGAGTCCAACGTGCTAAGGAGAATATTTCCATCGGAGAGCACATGTAGATTCTCGATGAAGGTTCTTTCGAAGGCGAAGATCTCCTTGGTCTCCTTGGTCGCCGCAGTTTCATGCATGACGGGCAGGGGTCAACGACTTATCAGCGATGCAAAGAAAAGTGTATGTATCACTGCAAAAGAAATGAAAAAAAAAGGGAAAGGAAAGGGAGAAAATAAGAGAAAACTTGAATTTATCCTGAGCCGAGGGATTTGAGGGGGAAATCCATCAGCAAAGCTTTAAAGCCAACAGGCACGGCATCGTCCAATGGGAGCCCATGTACACAAACCCAACTAGTAAAAGAATAGCTCTATCCAAGGTACTCGCAGAAGACACTTTTCAGCTGATAACTGATAGTGTGCTAAGCTTCACATTTCAAGGAAGTTGGCTCGAAAATTTGGCTAGATGTAGTACTTTTGTATCCTACAAGCCCTGAACACAGAATTGCATAAGATCCAAGAGGCTTTCTTGGCCAGTCTTCACGGAAACTTGGCTAAGTAACAAGGCTTCGCCGTTTTGATGGTTGGTCGGTGGGGAGCTACTGCCGCCACCGAACTTTTGCAGCCGTTGTAGCTTACGGGCTAGTGTGAGTAGAATATGCTGGCAGGCAGGAGTAGGAATCGGACATTAGGGGTATGTATGATCTAAAGCCAGCTGTCTCCGCTTACCATCGACTGATCACTGGTCTTATGTGAATAACAAGGGCTGGCCCTATCCATCATTCCGACGCCCTGCAATCCAACGACCGGCAAAGAAGACTAGAAGACTGCAAGCCCTAACTCCCTTTTGAAGTGGTCATGTACACGAGCAGTTGTGTTTCTGTAGAGGAAAAAGCTGCCCTGTGAATTGCGGATATTTGCCATTGGTGGGGGTGGGTGCACCTTCTCACTCTTGAAGTACAGCAATTTTTCTCTCGAAATATTCTGAGGTTGTGAATTGCCTTGATCGACCTCGCGATGCAATTCAAACACAGTCGGGCCCTGGGCATGCTCCAGAAGCGGTGATATGCACCTTGAACTGACTTCGTTTCGCACCGCCAACTTCAGCGGAGTGTGTCCTAAACGAGCTGTGGCTAGCAATAGCTAAATAGTGTCCTCTCAAAAGCTATCAACCCCCTACTATTTCATACATTCTCTGATGGCCCATCCTAAGCGGCATATTGAAGCCCGGGGTTACCCTCAGACGTCACTTGCGTGTCCCCGTCTTGGTTAACAAAGCCCCGTCCTCGCGCCAGCACACACCATAGCGCGGATGGTTGAACGTTTCGCGGAATGTCTCTCGCGGGAACCCGCCGTGGTCCCAGCGGATTCGAAGGCTGCGCTGCCGCGCGCCGGCCACGAGGTAGTCGCGCACGCCCGAGTGCACGTCGTCGAAGCTCTCGATCATCGTGCTCGCCCTGCGCTTCGGGACCAGCTCCTTCTCGCCGTCGTCGCCGGCCGCATACTTGGGGAGGACCTCGATTGTGTCAAGGAACACGTCGACCGCCCGGCGCGCCTCCAACACGGTGTCGGTGCGCACGTTGGCCAGGTGCAGCAGCCGAACGGCGTCGTCGGCGACACGGACGCTCACTATTATGTCGCGGTCCTGCGGGTCGAGCTCGAGCTCGCGCGGCCCGGGGCCGTCGCGGCGGAAGTCAATTGTCTGGCTTGCGAAGGGACCTGTATCGCTGTCATTGAGTTCCGGGCGCGAGGCTGCCAGCAGGGGTTGAGGAGTGGCCTCGCCTGCCATGTTGTTGCTGAAGTGTTGGAATCTGGGTTTGGGCAGTCAGCACTTGTGACGGAAACTTTTTTTTTGGTTTTTCTTTTGGGGGGGAGGATGTGGAGGTAGATACATTTTCTGAGGGAAGGTTGGGCACCAAGGGAAACAGTCGGCGATAATCTGACGTCCTCGACTTTGGATATCGGCCGCTTTGCCAAGCTTGCAGCCACTCGAGAGTTGGTTTGGGGAGAGGCTATGTGAACAGCCAAGTGTGGAGAAAAGCGTGCAATCTCCAGGGTCGAATTGAGTGGACGAGCAGCTATCCTTTATATGTACCTAGGTAAGCGAAGTGAGTCAACCCGTCCACAGAGTGCGCTCTACTGATACATGTGCTATTAATAGCGACAATGGCTACAAGGCAGCCAGAGTCCTTGAAATGGGCATCCGCATCGCTCCTTCTGATGGCTTTCAAATGCACAACTCTGTACCCACATTACATGTCCCCTAGCTGGTGCCACAATTAACTGGTAGGGAGAAGACTTCACCTCCAAGGCCTGCTTACAGGCAAGGGACGGAGGCAGCAGGGCCATGATAAGCTTACGCGCATCTCAGTCGATTTCCTTAGCCTATCGGCCCACAACCGAGAAATCAGGCTAGCAACGCCAAGAGATCGTTTTGATCCTTCATCGTGGATCAAGGCCCTGCTTATGGCATCTCGTAATCGAGGAATTGACTCGGACCACCATGAGCTAATGAGGCGACGGCCCGATGGATACCAGAGGCCCACGCTGGCCTCAGCGAACTGCCGAGCCGAAAGCCATCACCCACGAGACCGACCTGAACGTTCTGTTCTCTATGCCAGCAGTTAGACGTCCTAGACCGGCCGGGACGGCCATGAAACACCATGGCCGTTTCTCTGGCTTTGGTTGGTGTGAACATGCCCTCATAGATGATCTCGACATATCGGATGTTATGATCATCAAAGGACGTTCTCTGTTGGGATCAATTGATATAAATACGAGCAGATGAGACCGCTTCATGCCACTTCTTCTGCCAGAAGCAAGCATCTTCCAACGTTCTTCATAGTTTTGGTTTTCTTTTCTTCTCTTAGTTCGACAGCTTTCGCATTACAAATTTCAGCTGCTGGTCAGCTTTTCCTTGAACGATGCAGATCAAGTCCCTCGTCGCCTTGCTTCCTCTCCTCCTCGGGCAAGTGAGCTCGGTGGCATTACCTGCTGCGCCAGACTCATGTGGTGCAGTCGAGGCTCGCCTTCGTCGCAACGCCGACCTGCAGGATGTGCCTAAGCATCTTTTGAGCCGTTGCGTTCAGAGGCGTGAGCTTGAGGCCCATCTTGAGCTGGTGAGCCGCGACATCCAGCAATGGGAACCATCCAACAATGACCAGAATCACATCATCAGCGCCCGGGCACCTCCAAAGGACGAGAATGACAAGACGGAGAAGAAAAAGAAGCCTGGGAAGCCTGGGAAGCCCGACACCACAAAGAATACTGGAAAGACCGTGAAGAATGCTGGAAAGACGGACAACACGGGCACGACGCCCGCCGCGGCCGGGCCAGCGGGATCGCAGGCAGAAAAATCCGCGGCGGAAAAGAAAAAGCCAAAGCAAGACCCGGCTAACCCTGCGAAAGACCAAAATCAAGCGCAGCAGCAAGCAACCCTGACCTACAGGCCAAAGAAACCCGCAAATAAGAACGACCAGCAGCCCCAAGCCCCGGCCGATGGAAGCGGTTCTGGCAACCAGTCTGGTTCGGAAGCGGAGAAGAAGAAGGCCGAAGATGAGAAGAAAGATAAGGGGAAGAAGAAGGCCGAGGAGCAGAAGACAAACCCGCCATCTGATGGACCATCTGATGGAGACAGCTCGCCCAGTGAGAGTGAGAGCGACAGTGAGGACGAGGATTCTGGCAGCGAATGGGAGCCTGCCAGTCATAGTGAGAGCGACAGCGAGGACGACAAGAAGAAAAAGCAGAAGGCAAATGAGGACGCG
This sequence comes from Diaporthe citriasiana, assembly GCA_014872975.1. Classification (NCBI taxonomy): domain Eukaryota; kingdom Fungi; phylum Ascomycota; class Sordariomycetes; order Diaporthales; family Diaporthaceae; genus Diaporthe; species Diaporthe citriasiana. Next base: position 227,737 of record JADAZS010000027.1, on the reverse strand, counting down.
AGGAAGAAAAAGCAGGAGGAAAAGGAAAAGCAGAAAAAGATAGACAAGGAGAGGGCACCAAAGACCATGTACAACGCCGTGACGCCAGACCCGAAGAAGTCGGAGGGAATAAAGGACAAGGGCGCCAAGGAGGAGGACCGATACTACCTCCGCAAGATTGGGGATGGCCTTCCCCGGAACCGGTACAAGACTCACAACCCGCACCACTCGGTTGTGGAAAGCGGGGACCAGGAACCAGGACGAGAGAAGACAGATACCGACCCGGGACAAAAGCGCCCAGGAAGAATTGAGGAAGAGGCAACCACGGGGCACAAGAGCGGTAAAGGTGGGTATCCCTCGCCGGAACACTGCAGTCGCCTGAAAGTGTAGTGCCATGCTAATTGTCCAATTCACAGGCTACACTGAGTGGCACAAGGTCACCCCATACACGCAGGCCGAGCTGGACAAGAACCCTGAGACGAAGGGCAAGAAGCCATGGACAAACGACGACCTATCCGATAACCTGTAAGCAAAAACAAAATGCCTCCGACTGCCCATGAATGGCCCGCGTGTCCGTCAAACATCTGCAACCTGCGAGATACTAACGCGTGCAAACTCACAGTATAAAACAGCAGGAGCAGTTCCCAGACCACAAGGCCGGCGACAAGAACAGTGATTATGCCAAGACGACGAAGGAAATGTTGAAGTACTGCAAGACGGAGCAGTGCAAGGCCACGCGCCGCGCTCTGGCCCGCCGCGCGTTCCCGGGTGAGCTGCACCTGCGCCGCGAGCTCGAAACCAGGCTGCAGCGCCGCGATGGCATGATGAACCTGGCCGAGTAAGAGCCTGCAGGCGGGCTCGAAGTTGGGGGGGGGGGGGGCGCGGTTGGGAGGGACTTGAAGAGAGACTTTGGAATGTTGGGGGCACATGGGGCAATTCTCTGGAGCAATGATCGCGGCTGGACCTTGCGATTGGGGGCATTTGATCTTCAGCGATGCGGCGGGCCCAGGTTGCTGTCGAAATAAAGATGTTCAATGCGTCAAACTTGCATCAAGTGTGAATGTGAGGGAACTCCCAAGGAGCCTACCCTAGGGTAGTGTCTGGCAGCCGCAGCCTCAGTGGCACTTCTCTCCCTCAGTGGTATATCTCCAGGGTTACGGCACTCAAGCACTTCCTCCATCACATTAAGAGCCATTTCGCAAGGACAGGAATTGCAGTGACGAGCCTGATGACGTGCTCTGGCACAGTGCTGTGTCCACGTACAGGGCTGACTGGGCATTTGACCTGGTTATGAATCCTCTCCAGAGCTGGGAGACTGTCCTCTAGCGAATAAAATTGTATAGGGACTGTGAATCTAATTAATCAGGACGACCAATTTCCTCGAGCGGTGTCATGACAGTAAACTTGAGCCCATATCCGTACCTAGATATAATTGTAGTACACCCTATTGTGCATACCACAGTAAAATACCCCTGTCCTCTGAATGGCTATCAACCCCTGACTGTGGTCATGCAGCATCTGAAATGAATGCCAGCACTATTTCTATAATGCTCACAAAGTTGAGGTCTGCCCCTTAGGAGAAGATAGTTAGGGCCTCCGAGCACTTAGGGAATATGCCATTGTTGGCCTAGATCTTTGCAAACCACCCTTACAAGCCAACTTAGGCTCTCTGCTACATCTACCTGGATGGTTAGGTCTTGGTGGCCATACAGTTCTGCGGGTGCAAGCGCCGCTTTTGCACGATGAATGTATTTCGGCGTCTCATACAATCCTGACGGACAGTGTCCAAGTTGCTCCGTATTCGCTTCTTGATCAAAGACTGGTAGATGCGGGCGTGCACCAAGTCGACAGATTGGTCTGGGTCCCGCAGGTCTGGTCGTGACCTCCTACTAACGCTGGGAGAAGGCTGAAAAGCACGTACTGTGGCGCGCGCGTCCGCGGGGCTCCCGCGCGCTGCCGTGGGTCATTTCGGCACCTTAGGGTAGTACCTAGGTATGTATCTGCGGTCGTTCGCCGGTGAATGAGTCGCTGCGGAGTTGGGCGATACGGATCATTTCTTGGCGTAGGGTTTTCATCAAGCTCCCGGCCACTTTTCAAACGATGTAATGTAAGGATAGACCATCGCATGCGCCTGGCCTGGTTCCTCTGCCGCTTCTGAAGCCCTCACAACTTCTACGACCTTCAACGCGCTTGAGCTGCCGTCGCTGGATCCATCCTTCGTCCGTTCGGTGCCCCAGTGGCTTGCGTAATTACCTCCTACATCCTTTCCAGCCACATACGAGTCAGTGCACTCTGCCGGCCTGCGGATGTTCGTGAATGTTAGAAGGCATTTGTGGAAAAGCTCCCTCCTATGCTCTGGTTATGTCTCTACGCTTTCGTTAGTGAGACCATTTTCAACATATCATCCCCGTCGCCGCGAAGCGGGCACCCAGGGAAATCTCGTCTCCGTTTCTCGCAACATTCACAGCTCTTCAGCAACGGACATCAACATGGCGGATTCCATTGAGCTTCACTATTTTTTCGACCCGCTCTGCGGCTGGTGCTATGCGAGCGCACCAGCCCTCGAGGGCCTTTCCGCGCGTTACGGGAAGATGCTACACATGCGGCCGTCGGGCTTGTTCACGGGCGGGCGTCCCGTCTCATCGATAGCGGACCATGCCTGGCGCAACGACCAGAACATACAGCAATTGACCGGGCAGCGGTTTACCCAAGAATACCACAATAACGTCCTGCTTGCTCCCGACGGCATTTTCGACTCCTGGCCCGCGACGCTGGCACTTGTCGCTGTCTCCGAGATCGACCCAGCTCTGGAACCACGCCTCCTCCACCAGCTTCAGATTGCCCGCTACGTGGAGGGCCGGGACACTTCGAAACCGGGCGAGGTCGCAAAGGTCGTCGCTACCTTTGAGGTTGGTCTCGACCGGTCAGACTTCGAAAAGAAACTGGTGAATGACGAGGCGCTCAAAGCTCGGGCGTTGCGGCGCATCGAGCACACGCAACGTGACCTTGGAAAGTTGGGCATCCGGGGCGTTCCACAACTCGTCGTCATGTCGAAGAGCGGTGCCCCAGCCCAGATTGTTGATGGCAAAGCCCTCTACAAGGGTCCTGAAGCCGTCTTCTCTGTTTTGGAGAAGATGCTACTAGCAGTACCGAACAACAGTTAATCAGGGAACAAGAATGAAATTCGCAATCATCGGAGCGACGGGCCGTGCTGGAAACTGGAGTCTGTCCGAACTGTCAAATGGTGACCCTGTCATCACTGCAATGGCTCGCGAGGAATCCCAGAAAACTTCACTCCTAAGTCAACCTCATGTTGTAGGTTCTCGTTCTTCACAAATAACGAATGTAGGTGATCTGAAACTTTTTGCCCGACTGCACACTGCTGTGCATCTGCTAGCGTATCTCGCTACATGCTAAACATAAGGGACTGTGAGACGCTGGAATGCTCAGCCTGTCAGGTTAGAGTCACTCTGTCTGTGACTTTTATTCATTACAGCCGGGAGTAAAAGCCTAAATTCAGCTCTGATTTGGAGTGAGGAAAGGATAAGCCTAAATTAAACGACCAATTGAGCAGGATTTGAGACGGTCCTCACTTCTGTGGCAACAAAGAAGCCGACGGTAAAGAATTTTGGATTGACAACTATGGTTACCTAACTAGAAGAAGAGAGGGAGGTAGCAAAGCTACAATTTGGCCTCAACGTGGCGTTGGAGGCCGGTTGGGCTAAGAAAATAAGCTAATACGTGAATGGACTCAGTGTCAGGCTGAACGCCCGCCGGGACCCATTACTGAGCTGAAACTTATTCTGTGACACAAGCTTGACTAGTGCTAGCAAATCAAGTGTGACAGCCAAAACACTAGTAACTTCCAGTCCCCGGGATTGCTACCTAGCAGTACGTAAGTGCCAAAGTGTCACACTCGGAACGCTCAAAAATCCTCACATTTTGTAGATTCTTACCATGCTCGTAGCTTATAGCATAAAAGTTTTTGTAATGTGATATTATTTCAAACATTATACACGTACTTTTTAATTTACTACATCTTATGTACTTAGAATTGTTTTAGCTGAAATAAACTTTCGTGCGTCTGAATTTTGTAAGTTGTGCGGTCTCCCAATCGAGGCGTGGGCGGGGTGTTGAGCCCGTCGTAAAGCTCAATGTGGCGGGCAGGCGTGTTGATTGTGCCGTATCAAACACGGTCCACTGGCAACTGTGTCTTTTGATGGGCATGGCTGCAAGGCCAGTCGCTTGGGGTCTGGTGACTGGATGCCAGCCGGTGGGCTGCGCTTCTGCAAGCCCCAATGCTGCCCCCGCCCCCTTCGGCTTGCTACAGAAAGTGAGTTGTCGTAACAGAGGGTGGGGACATGGCACCCTCTTTAAATGCGACTTCCAATGATATCCAAGTGGCTACTATCTCGGGGCACACAGAGGCTGATGTGGCTAACATGAAGAATAGTAGCTGAAACTGAAACCACTCACCGCTTTGGTCACCGGAAAATAAGTGGCTTCCAAGTTCGGGGATACAGAGGCTAACACGGCGTACGCAGAAATCAGCGGCTGGAATACGAATTTCTTTTTTTTTTCTTTTTTAAAAAGGCCTTTTTGTGTTACTCAGTGACTTGCTTTCCGGGCACGAAACATGGCTCCCAGGATGGGCTTGCGCTGCCCGGCCAAGCCATACGCGAATATAATCTTGACCAGATCCTGTCCACTGACCAACTGGAAGTCGCACATCGATCGTGGTCTTTTCTATTAAGCTTCTCTTGGACTCTTCCTAACCCAATGAACCTCACCATAATCCTTGCCTAATTGTTGGAGTTCTGCTCAACCATGGATCCCATCAGCATTATTAGCTCATCTTTGGCCATTCTAAAGGGCATATCGGACGCATACAGCAGCATCCAAAAACTTGTCAGCCTGCCAAAAGCCTTTGAAGAGGTCAACAGCCAACGAGACCTCGTGGAAGATCTCCTGGGCGCTGCGAAGGCCGTCATCGAGGATGATCCAGCCTCCGGAGCAGCGGCGCGTAGGTGCCTCGAGGATTGCGAAGAAAAGTTGAAGATTTTGGAAAATATCTTCAATCAGCTCAACGACCAGGCAAAGAAATCTGGACCTGCAACTGACGAAAATAAGCACGAGTGGGCCACCAGCCTGAAAGACATATATCGTAAGACGTTGATGGGTTTCAAGAAGACGGCAAAGGCGAGCAAGGTTGAGAACCTCATGAAGCAAGTCATGCAGAAGCTGCAAACGCTATCGGACCTCAGTGCGTTTAAGACGGCCCAGAACTGGAAGAATATGTTAGCTAGACTCAATGGCAGTATTGCGACATTGACCTGGGTGGTTGATAATGATCCGTCGATAAAGGACGAGGAGCTGCCGGATAAGGGAGATGAACAGTTCCAGCAGAATATCAACGACCATGGAACAGAATATCAGAACCAGAACAACAATTCGGGGAGTGGGGATATGCCTATCGCGCAAGGCGGCTCGCATCACGTCCTTGGACGCTATGCAACGATCAACCACACGCACGGCCCAGGTACGACTCAATAGTTCTGTTTGGTATATTAGCTTGGAATATAAACCCGTCTCGTATGACAATTTCGACTGTCAAGGTAGCACCGTGGCAACTGACATTTGACCTCTTTAGTATCACAGTACTACAATTGTGTAGATACTTATCCAGCTGGGAAGGTGCGCTGGACTGTACCTCGTCAACCCAGCAAGTGGTTCACTGGGCGTAACGAGGATATAGAGCAAATACAGGACGCCCTGTGCAAGGATCGCCGTCTACCTATGCGTCAAGGTGTATTTAGGAGTTGTCAACAACCAAAGCGAGTAGTCGTCGTTATCACTGGCCTGGGCGGCATTGGCAAGAGCGAATTATGCCTTAAGATCGCAGAAAACATGCGACAAGAGTAAGGTGCCCCAGAATGATAACGCTATCAGACAATCCATATACGCAGACTAAGCTAAGCATTAATAGCTTTTGGGCCGTGTTTTGGGTTGACGTGGGCAGCCAAGAAACTGCCAAAAACGACTTCAAGAAGGTCGCCCAGGCGCTTGAATTTGGATTGCCTGGCGAGAGCCCCGTTGACCAAGCACTTCTAGCGCTCGCGAACAACGAAGAACACTGGCTGTTGATCTTAGACAATGCTGACCTGGATTTCGACTACGCAGACTACATTCCGTCAGGCTCGCACGGCGCCATTATTATCACATCTCGCAAACAGGATTGCAAACACCATAGCACTGTGAATCCACTAGTGCTTGGGATTCTGGAGCCGGATAACTCAAGACAGCTGCTGCTTAAGGCTGCCGAAGTGCCAGAGGACAACTGGCAGTCACAAAAGAGGCAGGCGCAGAAAATTGTGAATCTCTTAGGGGCTCACACACTCGCGCTAATCCAGGCTGGTGCATATATTGCTAAAGGGCAATGTATGCTGCATGAGTATCCTAAAAAGTTTCAGCGTGTACGCCAGCAACTGCTTGAATATCATCCGGAGCAAGCGAAGTCACGGTTTGGGCATGTATACGCGACATTTGAGGTATCCGCCGTCTATCTGGAAAATTCCAACCGCCAGGCTGATCGAGACGCTCTTGACTTGCTTGAGATACTCTGTATGCTGAATTCGAGCATTCTCAGGCTTAGCATATTCAATTATGTATGGGTCGGAGCTCGTGCGTTGTTCTTTTTGGCCGAGTTGATGGAGGAGGACGATCTCAGAGTCGAACTCAGGCGGTGGCATATCTTTCGCCTACCGGAGTTCATCAACATGAAAACTGTTAAGCGGGAGTGGAGCGAGTGGGACGATTCCCGTGTTCGAGCAGCTACCGCCCGTCTTATATCACTGTCGTTGGTGACGGAGCATAAACTGCGCAACGCCATCGGACTGTCGATGCACCCATTGGCGCATGCGTGGGCAAAGGACCGGCTAGATTCAGAACGGCGTTCACAAGCATGGATTACCGCAGGCTGTGTGATTTCTTTGTCCCGACACTCTTCAAAAGGTGAACAGTGGTGGGCTATGCGAGCCAGCGAGCTCCAGCCGCACATGGAAGCCTTTTGGTCACCTAGAGTTCATGAATCGCTCTCATTCAACCCGCCGAACGCGATTCTGGCCATTTTCATAAAGTACGGATCGATTTTACACGAAATAATGGAGAAAAAGAAACTCGAGGAGTTGCTGGGGTGCATTTACCAGAGTTTGGACATTTGGCCATCCCAACCGTCAACGATGTATGAGCCACTATGGAAGCTGGCAGGCAGAAACTTGGTGAGTACGGGCTACCTTATGGAGGCTGTGCAACTACTTGAATTTGTTTTCGGGAGAAAAGAAGGGACCACGAGGGAACCGGAAAGAGACCACGAACGTTTGGAATTGCAACACGACCTTGCGTTAGCATACCGTGACCTTGGATTAGAACACCGCCAGAAATGCCATATAGATATGGCTGTACAGCTGTTGGAACACGTCGCTGAAAGTTATACGAAAAACTGGTTTCCGAAATTTCCTAGCCGACTGAGATCGATGCACGATCTTGCCTTGCTCTACCGTCACGAAGAGCGAATAGAACTGGCTACACGACTGTTGAAACACGTCGTTGACATTCGAAGGGTTTCTCTCCCGGAGAAGCATCCACATCTACTGACATCGGAACACGATCTTGCTCTGACATATTGGAATCGCGGGCAAACACAAGAGGCAATAAAGCTAATGGAACACGTCGTCAAAGTTCGGAGGATTTCCCTTCCAAAGGAGCATACAGATCGACTGGCGTCAGAAGAACTTTTGTCGCGTATGCAGAGTAACACGGTACGAGAGCAGGGGAATTTCGGTTCTCAACTCACGCATTCCAGACTAGAAGGGCATCACCAATGGTGGCTTTCAGCAGACTTCCTAAATATGGCACAACACCGTGACCCCGCCTGGTGTGGCTCCACATGGTCTAGCGACTCAGCTTCAAGTTCGAATTCTCATGATCAAAATTCGAGTTAGTTCACCAATTATTTCTGGGTAGAATCAATGGTACAGAACAAATTTGAGAAAATTAATGTGCTTTCACTTTCCTACAGCTGGGCGACCATAGTTGTAAATCAACGATGATTCGCCGTCCATTCGAGCCCTTTTTCCGTGACGCTGTGGATACCAAATCAATTCAAGTACAATAGATGTATCTAATGTGCTTAATTATTGAGCGCGTTACTTGATCAAAAAGAACATACCTCATCAAGCTTCTTACTCTCAAAGATTTCAGTCTTAGTCAAGGAAAATTCCCAGGCATTGGAACAGGCTAGTGAGTTTATTCATATATTCAGACAAACTTGCCACGGCAGCTTGAGGGCCACATATTTAGGTTCATTGCATTCGCCACGCAACAACTTGCAATAGACCTGATCGGAGAAACTTGCTATTCACATGCATCTCACGCGAAACGGCTTGCAGAGCCATCTTTGCTAGAGGCAACCCAATACATGGAAACACTCGCGACGTCATTAAAGACGGTATCGATTTCCTGAGAAATTCCAAGAACGAAATTCGAGAAGAAAGTGCGACTCAATATTGGTAGCCCAGGCAGAGTCCTAGTCAGAACGCATCGAAAATGCATTCCCGCCCGAAATCAATTTTCCCCCTGAACGACAACAACTTAGACCGCCAACAGACCGGGGCTAGTAGGTCGGCCCGTGTCAGATTGGTGATGGACAGCACAGTGCTTCTCTTTGAATCCAGGACATTCTGGGTTGCATATCCGAGGGTTGTTCCGGTCCCCCTTAAATCCGTGAGTGACTCTTGGCGGGCTCACGCTTCTCTTGAGTGTTGGTGACTCCGAGTCATCTGCTGACTTCTTCTTGCTCTCCCCCTCTGCATTTGAATCTTTGGCCTCAGAGTGGCCACCATCCGTGGCATGGCTTTTCTCGACGGCTCCCTGCCGCCCGGTTTCCTGCTCCTCGGCCACCTGCTCCCCACCTTTCTTGTGCTTTCTTTTCTTGATTAGATGCACAATTCCTACCACAATGCCAACGACAGCGTAGATGGGACAGCAGGCTACAGCTGCATAGCCGTTTGCTCCCATGAAAGGCTCCAAGCCGTATTTGCCCGTGTCTGGTTTCGAGGCAGTTTCATCCCTCTTGTTGATATTACTCAAGGATGGCATAGCGTGCAGTGAGGAAGATAATCGCCGGCAGCAGGTGAACTTTATGTCTGCTTAAATTTCGAAATCCTGGCTGAAGGTACTGTTTAAGGTTAGTCAGCCTGGTTCTAGTTTGAACATTTGGCGAAATGAGGTGGACAATACCGAATTCACCAACACTCGTCACGTCCTGTAATTCTGTGCCTTGAGTAGCAAAAAGCTGTGCTAAATAGTGCAAGCGAGACCCAACAAGGTCTTCCCTACTTCCAACAAGGCTCGTAATAGATATAGAGGAAAACCTATGGAAATCCAGCAGAGCCGCATAGCGTTGCTTCACAATGGGCTGTCGCTGCGACGTAACGCCAGCTGACGGATGATATCATCCTGGCCTTGAAAGTGTTTGGTGTCACCAAGAGGGGCCAATGAATCCGGACATGGCGTCCAATCGGTCGGTGTCGCACATTGCCAAGATTCTGGGATGCAACTGGACGCCGAACGCCGCATTCTAGACCACCACCTTGCCAATTAAACGGCCAGCACCTCAATTGTCTGACTGCGTCATCCAAGACGGAGCCGGCAAGCCAAGGATTGATTTGCATAAGTCTCTTTCTATGAGCCTGAGCAGTGCTGGCATCCGCCGGGATAGCGTCGGCTGCTAGCTAATCATCGCTTCGTGCTGCACGTCTAGAAGAGGCCGAAACCCTCTCGTTTAAACCTTGGAAGCTTGGCATGTATCTTATTGCAATCAAATACAGGCTTTTGCCCAAGACCACTCTCATCGAAAATTCCTTTGCAGACCTCCCCGATGTAGATATGTGGGTCCGAGCCATGTAAACTACTGAACATGTTCATTGCTTCAAACACTGTCGATTAGGTCGGTTCATGTCGGGTTGTCGCGACAGGCTGGTCTGCTGGGGCGCATTCAGCTGCGTCCTTGATTTTGATAGTATCTTGGTATGCCGGAGTACCTAATGAAGAAAAGGGGTTTTGATTGGCTAGAAGGATGGCTCCGTGGCTTATTTATCATGCTGTGTTATGCCGTTTGTTTTTTGCCCTGTGAATATCTGCGTTTAATTATTTTGCGCTCGGTTCCAGAGCATGCTATTGATCTTCACCGCCCAGGTCCGCTGGGCCGGCCGGCCTAGTGAGGTGCAATTAAAGATCAGCTTGTGGTCGAGTTTGCCAACCCACGATCCAGCCTGTGGATTTTATGCATGACGAGAAAACCGAAGCCAATGCCTACGTAAACTGTCTGCGCTTCCCAGTCAGGCTAGGTAAGTCCTTATTAACGAAAGGCATAAGAGAGCAGGAAATTTTGAAGTTTTTATATTTCCACGGTGCATGGAGGATATAGTGGCGAAGCAAACCGCGTAAGCTGACATACCAGCTACACGTGACACAAAGTGGTGATTAGAGTGCGCAGAGTGCTAGGGGCCGATGCACCTGTGACCAAAGGAAAACCTGTGAGAATAGAGGCCTCTTACTTGACCTTTTTCTCGAGCTCTGCTCTTCCCACAAGGTCGGACGTATTGAACAATCGTCTTTACTTGCACCGTTCTTCAGGTCGCAACAATCAAACGCAAGCCTGTGGACAGTGTTGAGCGAGAGACGGCACAATGCCGGCCCTTGAGCACATTAGGCTGGATCAATCGACTGAACAAATACGCTTGCTACGCTTCGTTGAAGTACGCTTCCATGATCCAGACGCGAACACTGCTCCCATACGCTGCCGTTTGGACACCTACGACCTCGATGATTGCTCATCGTTCGTCGCTCTGTCCTAAGCATGGGGCGATATGCATCCGCGTCGGGAAATAAGCCTGAACGGAGATATATTCCTCGTGCGCCCACACCTACACTCAGCTTTGTCAGTGTTGAGGGAATGTTATTTGTATGATATGTTCGGATTGATGCCATATGTATCAATCAGCAGGATGATTCGGAGCGAAGCCACCAAGTTAATATGATGGGAACGATACACTCTGAGGCCCGTTTCGTTCTTGTCTGGCTCGGCCCCGGATGTGCGGACTCAGGCGATATGAGGAGATTGATTGTCCATAGCGCTCCGTAAACAGTTCGCATGCCGGGACAGTCGGAAAAGGAGATCAAACGGTCCACCACAAAGAGTGGCATCGTGACCCATGCATATTAGGAAAGGATATGGGTCGTTCAAGAATTCACCCTCGCCAAGCATATATCCCTGCTGCAAGGAAGTTGCAGATTGACCTTCGAACACCTGAAGAATATCGTGGACCGAACTAGAGTCGTGGCCGCAGAGGAGCCAATGTATCGCCTGGTGGATGGCAGGTTACGATGGAAGCGGACATCCGCTTTCACAGCCCCAGAGACAACATTGGACTCTCTGATTAGCGCATTCGAGACGAGCAAGTGCAGCGATGTCCGGGAAAACGTTTACGCTCTTCTATCATTGGATCGGACGCGATCGGATAACTCAAAACCCCCTTACCCAGATTACACAATTTCACCACGGCAACTTTACTACAGGGTACTGGGTAATGTAAGGCAATCGCCGACTCTGAGGGACACAACCGACTGGGACTCGTTCAGGGCTCATCTCAGCAGAATCGTGATTATACCATGCGATGAAGACTTCGAAAGAAATGATTTTCTATACCGGATTTCAGAAAGAGAACGGCCTTATCAAAAGCCGTTGCTTCATCACCTTCCAAGGTAATTACATCAAACTCCTCCAGGCCGACAACCGCTTCAACCCTGTGTTGGTCAATCTCCCCGGCTCCCTCCTTGATGATGCCCAGACCGACGCTGAATACGCCGCCTACGCTATCGATTACATTGGTGCCATGACCGGAAATAAACCCGGCGTGATCGCATGGTCACAAGGCAATATTGACGCCCGTATGTATAAGAAACCTTTCACGGCAGTTTCACAACCCGGCTTTCTTGTACCCTTCGAAACGGATCGATTCAGCTGCTGCAGCACGCTAATAGATGAATGGGGTTACAAATACACTGGCCCTCAACGATTGACGTGACCGCCGACCACATCGCCATCTCGGATGATTACCACGGCACAGTCGAGGTAAACCTCATCTATCCGCTAGGACTCCTGAACTCTCCATCAGTGCTGCAACAAAGGTACAACAGCGACTTCATCACCACCCTGCGCGCCAACGGTGGCGACTCGGCGTACGCGCCCACCACGAGCATCTACTCGGGTTTCATCGATGAGATCGTCGAGCCACAGTCGGGAGGGCTTGCATCCGCCTTCATATAGGATGCTCGTGGTGTTGGTTTCTCAAACAATGAGGGCCAGGTGTTGTGCAAAGGCACGGAGGCCGATGCCCTCTACACCCATGAGGGCACCCTGTACAACCCCATTGGCTACGCTCTTGCTATTGACGCCCTGACACATGACGGCCCCGGGGACTTCAACAGGGTCAGCGCCTCCGCCTGCAACACCTTCCTCGACCAGGGTCTCGACGTGGGTGATCTCGTTGTCACAGACACTAGCATCTTAATCGCTGCCGTGGCCCTCGTTTTCGATAAAGACAAGTCATACAGCGAGCCGGCGATCAAGTCGTACGCGCAGTTAGTGACGATGACTTGAGGTCATCCCTGATGGACAAAAGAGTTGCAAAGACTACATCTATCATCATAGCGGGAATAATAGTTGTGGCTAACGGGAACAACGTCCCCGAGATTCGTAGCAAGTCTCCTCGTGACTCAGTGGTAATAGCGGGTGCGATTGTTTGTGATTACTCGTGTGATAGCTTGTGACAATTCTGGAAGGATGTCGTTTCTTTCAAATCTGACACTGATTTAAAGCCCTTAGCTGCTGTTACTTGATTCGTCTTCAAAGTGGACGTGTACTGTCTCCGACGGTGTCTATGAACGTATTTTCTTGACAATCGTGATATAGATCTCGGTGCCATCACGAAATGCAAAGCCTCGTTATATCCCATCAGCCCCTCATGACCTCTTTCGAAATCGTCGAGCTCATTCCTGAAGGTAGTTACAACCCGGACGTTGGGGCAGACACCAAGAATCAATCAGAGGTGCAGAACATGTAAAAGAATTAACGAGTATGCCTTGCTCGGTTTCTAGCATCCATGACCGAGATACAGTTGGAAAAGTCATAAAGATATTAAGAAGTAGAATGCTAGTCCACCTTCAACAGAGATCTAGAAAGACGCTCCGAATCTTCAACCCGGCCGATTTTCTTATACAGACGAGCCAATGCCATAATCCACGAAGGACGAACGGCAGAAACGGTAGGCAGCTCGTCGAGCACCTTCTCCCTTACGCCGACTGCATCCTGCATCCGACCAGATTTGACGTATGCGTCTGCAAGATTTCGACCAAAAGCGCAATATTGGTGATCGCGCGGAGACATCAGGTCAAACACCTCTGCCTGGAACGAAAGACTCCGTTCCGTTGCACCACTCTTTCGAAGCAAACAAATAATATCCCTGGCCCAATCGAGATCAATATCCTGGAGGAATATCTCTCGTCTGTCTTCTTGAAGTCTCGTCCAGACCTTAAGAATCCCGGCGAGTCGGTCCGCGTGACTGTCCACGAATAGATGCGACCATGCGTTGAAGGCCATACCCCTCGGCTGGACGCTCTGCCATACACTCTGGAGATGAGGCAGACCCGGCTCCACAGCGCCACGAGAACGTTTAGCTCCTTCGATGAGTAGCTTGGCACCATCGAGACATCGGTAACAGAACATACCGGGCTGGTGGACGTTGCCACCAGCCGCGGACTGCAAGCGAAGATATTCCCAAGCCAGACGGTGTGCTGCATTTAGGTACCCCGCGGAAGCTGGGTTCGCGGTCCCAATACCGTCGGGACGGGTGCAGAGTGTCGAGACAATTTTGACCAGCGCGAGCCCATCCAATCCAGGCTTGTGCCGATGGTCTGAACTCCACTCGAATCGGGACCAAATCTCCTTGCATATGAACCCCGGGTAGCCGATGTCGCCTTGACTCGTGCAAGCCATGATGGTTGTCTGCAGCCATGTAAGCCATGGCTCACCGAGGTTTGTGCTGTCAGCAGGGATGAGACGCAAGGTCTCTGCCTCAACGCGCCTGGCCTTAGGCTCATCGTTGAATTGTCGGCAAGAGGATGCCAGATGCGCAGCCCACGAACAGAATACCTCTGTGTCCTTGACTTTCGTGGCCCTGTTGTGTGTGCGGGTATTCTGCTCTTGGTGGGCTAATAAGTGGGGCCAGATGGCATCTCGGAGGATGAGACCGTCGCATGCATCTTTCTTTGACAGGTAGCTGATCCAGCGGCTAGCGACATTGAAAGAGCTTCGTTTCCTTCCCGGCCTGTCGTCTGCTTCGAGGTTGTAGTACTGGTTGAGGAACACGCGGGGCCGGATGAATCGCCTAGATGCAACGTTTGTCACAAGCAGGGCCCGGCTAGACAGGACTGCCGACTGCAAGTCTCGTAGCGTGGGTAGCCCTTCGAGTATGCCCTGACGCACCTCTATTGGGATGGCGAGAAACGGATCCATTGTGTGGTAAGATGGAACCGGTGAATGGTCCCCGCGAGCCACGGCGCTGGAATTGAAGTGTGGAAGCCGAGGTCCCGTGATGCCTGGAGGCTGTTAGTTGGGGTTCGCTCCCTTGCCCCCTCTCCTCCTTCTTGGCTAGACAAGGATTTGGCCAATGCCTATGTCTACTATAATTGAGAAGGATTTTAGCGTGTTGGTTCTGTATTCACCTTGTGGCGGGCATTCCAGCGCCTGTATTGAGCCTGAATTCGCCTTCGCTGGAACTCTACCGATATCTTGTTTGTGGTTCGTGATCAGATCGGACCTCACCACAGCAACTAGGTGGTGGCTATGCATGTTTGAATCTGTGAGTTTCAATTGAATATGACCGACATGCTAGGATGGATTGACAAATGCCAAAGCCGCTTCGTAGAAATTACTCCCGGTAATCAAATTTTAAAATGTGTATATGAGCACCTGGGTGACCATATGGTTATCATCGCGAAGCTGGAAGACTCAATCAACGGAATCACTGTCTCTCGCACTTCAGACAAACCTCGACCCCTCATCTGCATAGGTGTTAAGAATACGAATATTCTCAAGTCAGGAGACCTCCTGGGTGTGATCGACCTGGGGTAATCGGCTGATCTAGATCTCACGCCATTGAATTCGCCACTTGTGAACCTTCCCTAATAGTGCTATAAAAGACGCAGCGCCAAGCAATCTCGATGGGTGCTCTAGTTAACCGCACACCACAATATAATGCAGCCCTCGTTCCGCAATGCTCTTATCAATCACTCTTCTCAACTTTATGATCTGGTGTATCAGGGTTGAATGTCAAAGGACAGGGACTTCAGTGTTTCTCCACCGTGAACTACAAAGTGTTGGTCCCGGTATCGGCCTCGTAGGTTAGACCAGGAGCCTCCCTCCATTTGACTCGATGATACTGCCAGTCACGTAGCCATCCTTCATCAAATAGAGATACGCCTCGGCAATATCCTCCGGTCTTCCCAGCCGCTTGATCGTTGTAGCCCGCGCGAGAACCTGGAGAGCTTGCTGTGGTACATTCTTCATAGACTCCGTCTTGATAACCCCCGGCGCGACCAGATTTACCCGGATTGGCGCCATGTCGACGGCGAGTCCCCTGGCTAACCCCTCGATGCCGGTCGCTGCGTGGAGGCTGAATCCAGGCGGTGGTTTTGAGAAAATGAAGCCTCCAGTGAGTGTGAAGCTACTATCGGCCGTACTCGTCATGTACTGGGGCAGATACTTCGCAATGATGATTGGGGCAACATTTCGAACCACCTGATTCTTTTCAAACTGCTCCACGGTGACTTCCGATAATGATCTCAAGGTGCGGCCGTCACCAGCTGTGAAAACAACATGGTCGATCTTGCTTCTTGTTTCACGAGTGACGACGGACAAGAGCCTTTGGATGTTCGTCTCGAGCCCCTCTTTATCCGCGAGATCGCAGGCGTGGATGATGATCTGGGATGACTCAATGTGTGGGTATGAAGTCCTCAAGCGGAGGACAGTATCGCCCAGCTTGGGCGCGTTCGAACCGGAGATTATGACGGTGCAGCCATGCTCGACGCACGCCTCGGCGACGGCGTAGCCGATGCCAGAGGTACCGCCAAAGATCAGGACACGTCGGCCTTGGAGCTTGTTGATGAATTTGAACTGGGGTTCTGGCATGGTAGCCCGTCGTTTTCGGATGCGGACCGCCACGTGTGGCGTGAGCAGAGATGATGAATGAGGGGATCACGAAGCAGTCGGCAAGAGTGGGGCACGTGTCAAACTTGCTGCAGTGGTGGCTGACATTTGGGGGCTGGTACAGTACCTATGCAGTGTTTGTCTTACGTGCCGCACCGATCCAGGGCCACTACGGTACCAAGATCTAAGCACAGCTGACATACATAGCAAGGTACTTAGCTGCTGCCTAAATAGCCGCTACCGCTACAGCTGCAGGTCGCTTACTTCTGTCCTTGTGGCAGAGGCACGATTTTGGAAGATGTGCTGTGATGACATTCGATATTCATCCTGCGGCCAACCGGCTACCAAGGTCACGGTCAACTTTTCCGATGTGAATCTCCCGAAATAAAACATTTGATCCAGCATGAGACGAAACACAGCCGTGGTCTGGTCACGTATGAAGGCGATGAACTGATGTTCAAGACCCTTCTCATCCACGAAGGAAAAGCTTGGCCGAATAATCGTCAATTGCTCATCTGACTTTGACACTGAATTCTCGTTGGAATCGCGCTATCATTTCAAGGTTGATTCTCGTTATTACATCACTGACTTGTTAAGAAGTATAAGTGTATTCTCAACAACACTGCCTCTTTTCTATTTCTAACAGGATACCTTTTACTACAAATCAAACTTTGTCACGCGCAAATTCTTTTAGTGATGACTGAGTACAGGGTTAAAGGGGAGGGGCGCATGTGGGGTAGGATGATTGAATACAGTGGAATTACCCTCAGCTTTAGGTACGAGGTGTGATAAATTATTTCCCTATTCGTTTGACCAGAGCTGTATAAGATTCTTAGACGCGTTATGCACAACCCTGATACACTGATCATTCTATTTCGGCGACAGAAAAGTGGCATCGTACACAATCGAACCATCCTGACCACAGTTGGTACCGAAGGGTGGAAGACAGGTTATGAATACTCAAGAGTGGCCAAAGGCTAGCGAGGGTTGGAAGATGGTAGATGCGCCGCTGGGATTGACTTAAGCTTGATCGACGTCGGTCCTGTCATCTGAGCCTCTTTTTTACCTGCGAAGAAGTCAGCATACTATTGATCTCTCGGAAGGAGGGTGCGGCTACCATAATACGACTCCACGACCTCGAGGAGTGTTGGCACCCAGATAAGGACTGCGACGACTTGGCCGAAACTCCATTCGTGTGTGTCGATGACGTCCATTTTGTGATAGGTTGAGACCATGACGTATTGACAGCTAAGTGCAAGACAAAAGAGCGTTATCGCAGCGAGAAGAAGGAGATATCTCCAGCATTGGGGTGATGGCTGCGGAATTCTTCTGAAGATTGTGCGCGTTTTCGTCGGGGCAAATCTTTTGGTTGGCAGGCTGTTAGGAACAGGCGTACCACGTCGTCCAATGAATTGCTTCGCCACAAGGACCAGAAGGACAAGTGTTGCGTACGCCCATAAGATCGGAACATTATGGATATTCGTGACCATGTTCGCGTTGTAAAAGTCGGACAGATACTCCATTGGGTTTGAGCCTGTCCACTCCTGACAGAGAACCATGGCAGACGAGTTACCACAATATTCTGTCTGGAACATGTTACGGAGAATTTGGTCGACTCGTTCGATAGTGTTCAGCGAGTTGCTCAGATTGCCGAATAGCATGTAGAAGACGATAGTGTTCAAAAGCCAGCTCGCTAGGCAAAGAGCAGTGTTCGGCCACGACTTGATGTCATGGCTATGGAGAAGGAGCAGCGTGAATACTGGAGCGATGCATCCCATGAGAGAGACAGCCACCAGGGCATAGCCGTTCAGGGGGTCGACTTCCTTTGGGGACATGAAGAAAGCAGCAACTGCTGCCGTCACTGTTTTTTGAAAGGTCAATGCGGCAATCACAACGAAAATGGTTATTGATCTGTCGACTCACCTCCAAAATAACACTCAGTAGCCAAGAACTTCTTGAGCACGGCCTGAGTTGGTTTTGATCTACCCATCATCTGTGGCGACCGCCCATATCGAAAAAGCTGCCAGGCGGCAGATGCTAGAACAGCTACGGCCAACACGAGGAGGAGCATAGCTTGAATGTAGTATGATATCAGGACCTGCTAGATATCAATATCCTGAAACTGCTAAAAGCTTTCACAAAATAGAGCTGTAGAGCGTACCCCAATGCCGAATACGTCTTGGTCTGCGAATGGCAGTCCGCAGGTGTTACTGCAAAGCTTGTTGGCACATCTGAACAGCCCGGAACTGAAATCAAATTCGGTCGGCGACTGCAAAAGATTTTCCGGCCCACAGTAGTCGAAACATTCGGAGGGGCGCCTTGTCATTTCGCAAGTTGTGGCGAGACAGGTCGTGAGGTTCGCTGCAAGGAGGTCGCTATCATTGGATATCTGAGCCAAGAGTCTCGGAAAGAAGGACGCCGTCCTTTCATCCCCATTCCGGGTCACAGATTCGGTAGCGTTCGCGAGGTTGCTGCAGATCCCGAAGAGCGTGACCGGTATGTCGACTTCATAGCCATCGGTGCTGTCAGCCAGGGCATGCTGACTTGCGCTGAACACTCTTGTCATATTGAAGCAGTCCGCTTGACAATCATTTGTCGCACAGATCTTCTCGAAGTCTGACCTGAGGAAGTGTTCCTCTCTGAGTGGAAAGATATCCTTGTCATTATGAAGTTCGATGAAGGTGAACTGGGTAGCATCGCTTTGAACTGGCACATCAATAGACGTAAAGCTGGGTGTAGGACTCGGAGTTCGTGTGGTCGACGATGTTTGGGCCACTAGTGTTGGCACAGAGGAGGTCGTCGGCCCCGAGTCCGCTGTTCCTGCTAGTGGAGGTGTATATTCAGCATAGGTAGACATTGTCCTGTCCTTAGATCCTTTATTCGGTCGGCGGTTGATCTTTGGAAATTGTTCGTCTGAGACACACGTGCATTCAGTCGTAATTGAAAAGCTTGCGAAAGTGAGACATGAACATATATATGATTGATTCTATCGGTACAAGTCTGCGGAATTCTTCGAATTTGTCATTTCATCAGGCTCTGGCCCCCGACACTTTTCATCAGGCTGCGTTCCCACCTGGATGATCCTGAGGCACGGCCACAAAGTGTTGGGGAGCCCACGGCCAATGGCGGAGACTGGAGAATGCATAACCAAGGGATGAGAAATAACAATGCCGGGTTAGAGTTGTACTTCAACTGAACATTACGCCCTGTTCATTTCTCGAGCAGCAAGGGTAGTTGAGAGATCTCACGTAATTTTCGGAATGACGCTCTTTGGGGGCAGAATTCAGGCAATGCATGCAGGCGCAGATCCAGAGCTGGAACATGCAGACTTCAAAATTGGGGGCTGTCGAAAGAGGATGGGCGATCAAGACCAACTGATATGTTACACAACTGTGGCGTTAGAATTTGATTTGTTCGCCCCTGCTTCAGCAACAATCCAGCCCAATTATGGGGGCCAATACTAGGCAGGCAAGTGATCGCTGGGTCCAGCTCAAGAAAAAATGCACATCCAAAACGCGACAGCAGCTGCGTGATTGCGTAAGGCACAGCCGACAGGTATGGTCGATGTATCCGACTGGCGCAAAATCGCGCTCGCCAACTCCGCAGCCGTCACGATCTAGTTGGAATCAACGCACAAATTCAGCAGTCAAGAATTCACACAGTCTAGTACCGAACGCTGTGCTTGGGTGCCCACGCATACATTATCTCCCTTTACTCAAGTACCTCTCAGCAGCTACAACCTAATGATAGGGGCGGAATTCATGTGAACTGAGGACGATTGGTTGTTGGAAGACTGATCTGAAAAAATATACCAAAGACAGGATGACTGAGCAAAAGGATGACGTATTCGAAGGTTGCTCGAAGTATTCGTTGCATGTTGCCCTCCTCTCTTTTCAAACGTTCTTGTGTACAGCCACGTAGATGATATATTACAGTGCTAAGACCTGTGAGAGAGTTATAGGTGCGCTATCCAATAAGTAAGCCGCTAGAGAAACAGGCACCTGGAACTAGCCACATTAATAGGCCGTTAATTGCTGGTTGCTTGTTTTTCTCTATCTCTGCCGATGGCGCGCCACGCACCCAAATTAGCTAAATAGGGCTAATTCCACCGGTCTTTCCTAGGCCGGTGCCTAGACGAGAAGCTAGGTCACTTTGCCAAAACTTCATAATACCTAAGTCGGTTCTTTCTTTGCGTCCACTTTGATTCATCCAAAATTATGGTATACTAGCGTAATTGACAACGCATAAAAGCCTCCGGGTAGCCAGATTTACAGTGGCAATCAAGCAAATCCTTCTTACTTCACAGTCCAAGATTCGTCCACTCCACTAGGTACTACATAAAGACAAGTTTTCCACAATAGCAATCACAACACAACGACATGACAGCAGCAGTCGTGAATAAGTCGGGACCTGGACCAGCTGCCAATACCGGTGCAATTAAGACGACTATCCTCATCTTATCTGATACGCACGGAATGGCTCTGGGTGAGCACCTACCCTCCCCACGCGCAGATGTCGCTATCCACTGCGGCGATTTGACGGAAGAGTCCAAATTGGCTGAAATGCGAACAACTCTGGGGCTCCTGAAGGAAATCGATGCACCTCTGAAACTCGTTATTGCCGGAAATCACGACTTCACTTTAGACATACCGTCCTTCAAACAGAAGGTCGAAGATGCACGGCCTCCTCTCGAGCCCGCGCTTGTGATGAAGGAGTACGGTGATTACGGTGAAGCAGAACGGCTCTTCTTAGAAGCACAAGAACACGGAATTCGACTTCTCCGGGAGGGCACCCATCGCTTCGTTCTGTCAAACGGTGCTGAATTGACGGTATATGCAAGTCCCTATACACCGTCATTGGGGGATTGGGGCTTCCAATACAAGCCGGATCAGGGACACGTGTACAACATTGAGAAGGGCACTGATATTGCCATTACTCATGGACCGCCGCGAGGTGTCCTGGATCGAACCAACGGTCGCGAACGTGGAGGCTCCTCTGAGCTGTTCGCTGCCGTGGCTACATCGAGACCACGTATCCACTGCTTTGGCCACATTCACGAAGGCTGGGGCGCTAAGATGATCACATGGAGAGAAGCACAGAGCCACCAGCCCTCACATTTGACCGACATAGACAACGGCAAATCCGAAGTTCTCGAAATACTCAACACAATCCTGCCGAGAAAGTACGACACACCCGAAAATATAGCGCTCAAGGATGCGAAGCTCGTCAGGCACGGCAAGCAAAGACATTGCCACACGAGTCACTGCCATGACGACGAGTTTCCTCTGGAGGTCGAGAAGCAGACTTTGTTCGTGAATGCAGCGATTAAGGGTGGCGACGATGAGTTGCCAGTGCAGTTTCCGTGGCTTGTGACTTTAGAGCTGCCTAAATCAGAGGCGGCAAAACAGACGGAAGCCATGCTCAACATTCATAATGGCATCAGTGGTGAGGGACGCGCTGTAGCACCGAATGAGGTGGCAGGGCGTGAGCAGAGCGGGAGGTGAGGTTTCTCTTTTGGATATTACTCAGCTCTTTTATGTGGTTAAAGTGATGAATGCAGGCTTCTGTGTCCGATGCAGAAACTCCAGGCTGCTTCTGGGCTGCGTCAATCCCCGTGCCGTCGTCGGGTACATCTTGGAATCGTGCCAAACATGCCCGGATTGGCCGTGGCTTGCGGTGCCAAGGGAATTCCACAAGGGGCGACATACCTATACAGCCTCAGCTGGCTTGTCAGCATCCTGGTTTCAGGGTCTACTAACTGGCTGTGCTGGAAAGTGTGGCCTTTTCCCATCGACGAGAGCCACGAAGCGTGTATTGAGGGTCCGGCGCCGCAGGACCACGTCCTTATTCAAGGATTGGACCACAAGAAGCTCGACCTTGGCAAGGGGGAAGCCTTCTGATGGGACGGCTTCAAAGGCGATTCGCGTTCTCATTACATGGGAAGTCTCAACCGGACAGAGTCCCCTAGGCAATTTGTGCCTAAGCTTGCGGCCCTTGAGTCCAGTCACAAATCATGTTAATGTTGGTTCCGGGGGGGGGACATCTCGAGGCTGGAAGTTCTGGATAGGTGTAGCTTGAGGTAGTGTAAAGATGGCTTTGACGTTTAATCATGTCTTTGTGCATTACAGCGATTTTCGCCCTTCGTGATGATCGCGCTCGCGGATACTCAGATTCCGACAGTCAAGCAAAGGGATAAACGCGCCAAAATGTGACCCGAAGAGGTGGAACTGTGGCCTTGAGCACCGAGCACCATATTTTCAGCACGTGTCAGATACTCTGCCGCCTCACACGAGGTATGCATGTCAGTCTCACGCTATTGTATTTGCGATTCTCATTGCATCCTGATCACGTTTCATCGTGAATGGTAATAGATCAATGGCGGGATCCGTGTAGCCACGTGACTTGCACATGTGGTCTGAGAAGAAGTCTGACAACGCCTACATTTAGCAGTTGGACAACATGTCCTCCGAGTAATCTGTGTAACGAAAGCCGTCATTACCCCGCACCAAGCCTTTATCTACTTTTCAGATGCATCTTCTAATATTTTCGCCTTCATCTTCTTCATTCTTACTATATGAATGGCTATGGCATTGAACCGAAATCGAGAAGAGCCACAGTCTTAACGTCATTCAATCCTACACATCATTCTCATCATCATCCTCCCTACTACGGTCTATAGAATGGACCATCCAGCGGTAGAAACCACTCTTTGCGAGCGCTGCAGCCTTCTAGGATTTGATGATCTTGCTGCCGGGTGCCGGGATGTGACAGATGAGGAAGGTGTAGCGCGGCTTCTATTTGACGACGCCAAGCTCGAGTGGCGTTATGGACACCCCCGAGAGTTCAATTACTACAAATTGATTCGACTAAGGTGGCATCTCGACGATAGTCTCCCCCATCTACCTCAGCTGTCCAATTCTACCCAATCAGATTGCGAGTTTTGCTATTCTCTCCTCTTTTGTCTCAAAGCAAACCAAAATGAAGGTGTACTATCGAACGCTTATTCTATTCATGATGGTCCTATTTCATTGACGGCTTATATCTCACTCTGCGAAGAAGGAATCGAAGGCCTTGTAGTAGAGTTGGTCTCCAATCAGACTGAAAGCGAAGGGAAAAGTGTAAGGGTGTTTTTCCCAATCGAAGCATCTCCAAGTGAGTCTATCCATCTATTTCTAGTACGGACCAGGCTGACGCTGTCTTTCAAGGTTGCCACAAGTGGCTTGGAGCCGAGCCTGCTCGACATGATAGCTATTTGACTCCCGAAAATATAAGCACAATTCGTCGAGTGCTGGCAGAATGCACAGCAGGTTGTCACCCATGGGAAGCAACAACCTTACCCACACGACTCATCGATGTCGGCACTAGCGAATCCAATGTCCCTCGCCTCGTTTTATCCTCAGACATCCCTATAAATGCCGAGACAAAGTATGCTGCCTTGAGCTACTGCTGGGGCGACAAAGAGGATGCTGAGACACAACTCAAGACCGAAACATCCACATTAGAGAAGAGGTGTGAAGGCATACCCTGTGAGATCATGACACCTGCCATCAAAGATGCGGTCGAGCTTACGAGGGCAATCGGCCTTCGCTACATATGGATTGATGCTATCTGTATTATCCAAGACGATCCGACCGATTGGTCATACGAATCCGGCAAAATGAATCGCGTGTTCCATCATGCGTTCGTCACGTTCTGTGGTCTTAGCTCGACTAGCTGCCACGAACCTTTTCTCCAAAGGGCTCCCAAAGTCACAATTCCTTTCCAGTCCGCCCTCCGACCAGAGATAACTGGCTACCTGTTGGTGCGGCTTGAACCTTATATTACACGTAATCTTGATCGTCGGAGGAGATTTCTTTTAGAACGATTCACATCCGAGTGGGTCCGGCGGGCATGGATCTACCAAGAAGAACACCTGTCTACTAGGCTTCTACTCTTTGGGGCCACGAAGATGCATTTTCGATGTGGAACCCACCAGTGGTCAGAAGGAGACGGCAAGCTCAATCGTTTAGATTCATCAATTATATCGCTTCACGACCGCACAATTGGCATCAAGCAAGGCGAATACCCGGCCAGCAGCTTGTATAAAATTTGGAACATGTTGGTCGGTGATTACGCTCGGCGAGACACAACCTATGAAACGGATCGTCTTCCTGCAATTTCTGGGCTGGCACGGCTCGTATGGGAAACACTTGGAGATCACTACCTTGCTGGTCTTTGGAAGGGCGATATTTTCAATGGGATGGCCTGGTTCAGTATACCGATTTCGTACGGTCTCCAGAACCACCTTCAAAGTATCCGAGAAAGGGAATATATCGCCCCATCATGGTCTTGGGCATCATTCCGGGGTGCTGGGATTTACGCTGATAACCTTGGCTGGAAGACTGTGTCGGACTGCACCCTTCTTGATGTTGATGTCAAGCTAGAGACCGACCTTCAGAACCCCTTTGGGAGGGTTTACGGCGGCTATCTGCGAATCCGCGGCAAGATGGCTCCAATCCCAGCTTCGCTTTCGAAAATTAAATCAAATGGCAAACGGTCATTCACGTGGCGGCTCAATTCCGAGGGGCAATATGGGAGTGTTACGGCACGGTTAGACTGGTTTCAACAAGGCGAAGAGGAAGAAGGTCTGGAGAATCTCGTTATGCTGCTGCTTCATTATAAGGAATTCACCGAACAACCTGCCAGCAGCCATTCAAGTCGCACAGACCCCTCTGATTCGTTGGATGAAACTGAGCGACGTTTGTTTGAGGCTTTGATGCTATACCCTACCAAGACCCAAGATGAATACTACCGAGTCGGGTTGATACGCTACTATGGTCAAGCTGGAAACCGTTTAATGAGGGCTTGGTTCGAGAGTGAGGGGGCCGAAAAGGTCTGTACTATTATATAAAGATCTCACACAGGTAGACAGATGTCTAGGCCAATCATGAATGCATGAGATCAAGGTAGGTAGTTGTTCCGGTCCTGTTCTGATTGTAGCCGGCCGCTAATGACCTCGGCGCAAGCCTGGAGCAATCCTCACGAAAAGGATTGCAAGACCCTGCGTCTCCAGCTAAACTCGCGCGGTCCTCTGTATATTGGACCCGGATATGAACAAATTCAAGACTATGGCGAAGAGCAGCCGGGAGGTGTGACATGGTATCCAACACCGAAAATGGCTCTCCATCCATCTTGGCCTGGATCTGGCTGGGGTTAACTATTTCACACATTCACGTCTCCTCCGGCTCAGCAAACTCGAGGAAACGAGCAACACGCCAGTGCGATATGGCAACTGGGCCAACTCCTACGGCGTACTTGGCCACGGGGTTCGCCGTTTGGCCGCCGAGAAGTAAGGCTTTCTTCTGATTCGGCGAAGCTCGCCAACACTGGCCTCCTCATCCTGCTCATCCCTTCTCAAGTGCCCAATCTCGCAGCCACCAGCACCGCATTCTCTTCCTCCCTAACTTTCTGTTGCAGCAGGCATGTGCGACGTTGATAAAATGCCTCATCAGAAGGCAGGAACAGACGAGCAGAAGTAACAAACACACGGGCGCACGCGATCCGATCCTTTCTGTGCCGCCCTCCCAGACCTCGCCCGTCAAAAGCAACATGGTACCGCAGATCCACAAGCCACTTCATCGAACATAACTCACCGTGGTATCACAGATCGACGGTGCCCGAGACATGTCTCAGGCACAAACAATCGAGTGAGAGCATGCTCGAAAACGACTGACAGGACGGTGTGGGTGGGTCAGGATCCATCTCTGTGCCGGACCAAAACTGGCCTCCCAGCAGTGTATATAATATGTCAGCCACCAGATCTAGACTACCCACCTATCTAGAAAAGACTTGTATGTACAGACAGTCTGATGCCGTAATACACTGGGAAATTGTACATTAAACAAGAGGCCATAAAAACGTCCAGCAGCAGATTTTGAGGAAAGTCCGCGCAGCTAGTAGTAGCTGTGAAAACGTATAGTGAGGAACGTAATTAGAATTGTCAGGTCTTCCAAAAAGTGGAAACAATGTTCCCTCATTGTTGGTCCTTTGGGGATTCCTCCAGATATCGAGATCGAGAATGGTATCTTTCTTTCTTTCCATTGACCTTATACTGGCAGGTTTGGTGCTCTGCAAGATCGAGGAAAAGATCAACAACACATCAACCCCCCATCCGGAACAAACGTCAAGCACCCTTGTCCTCCCTGCAACGCGATGGCCCATCCAAACTCCAAAAAGGCGATGCAGAAGAGAAAAGTAAAACCCTGGTATCCTTTGGCCGCTCTAATTAGGTCGTCATGCGTGATCCAACCGGCCCTCTCACCCTCTTCCCGTCAAGTGCTTGAAATTTACAGGAAGAAAGCAGCCAGACCCAGAACACCGGCCAGGCCAGCGCCGGAGAGGGCAGCGGCCCTGCCGGCACCAGCGGTGGCGATCGGCGAGGTGGTCTCGGGGCTGCTGCCGGTGGTGGTGGGAACGGAGCCGCCACCAGTGCCGACGGCGGTGGTGGGGACGGCGGGAGCAGTACCGTTGGGGTAGACTGGGGGGCTGGGAACAGCGCTGCAGGTCACATGTTAGCATGGCGTTCTGAAGTTCCGGTTATTCAACTCTGAATTCTTACCAGGTGCTGCAAGCAACCGAGGTAGAAGTGTACACCGGCTTGGAGATGGTGCAAGGGCAGTCGGTGATGGTCAGGGTGGTGGCCTGTCTAGTTGTTAGCGACATGTCTCTGTATATTCCAGATTCTGAGGAATGCGCTGGTCCGGTTGGATGGAATTTTGGATTGAGCGAGCGAAAACACATGTCGCAAATATTTCGGGGTATTTGTCCATGTTTCTTCGCATCACATCGTTTCCACCATTCGTCCCGGAGTCAGATCATTCCCCTTTTTCGTTGCTAACGCACCTCGGAGACGGTGTAGGTGGTACCGGCGTGGGCGAAGGTGGTGGCCGCAGGGCAGTAGGTGGTGATGGCAGTCACAACCTCGGTGGTGTAAGTGACATTCTCCCAGGCGGAGGCGCCAGCGGCGACGGCAAGAACAGCGGCAGCGGAGAACTTCATTTTGACGGTCGGGTTCGGGTATTAAAATTAAGAGACTCGGAAGAGTGACTTTTGTAGATTGTCGGGGTTGGAATACGTGGATTGTTGTTCCTTGGTCTTTGTTGAGAGCTGGTTAACGAATGAAATTGACTCGAGAGTCAGGGTTGTAGCGAGTAATAGTGAGTGTGAGGGTGGAGGAGAAAGGAGGAGGGAGGGAGGGACCAGGAGCCGACAGTGCACGAGGCCATAGTCTTTTATACAAAAGGCGACGATGGGGTGGTTCTCGGGAGATTAGGTGGGCTTGAGCCACGGACGGTGCAGGCGAGATGGCGGAGAGCAGAAAGCAGGGGTGGCCAGTAGGGGGGTGGGCGCTACTGGGCGACCGTCTGTGCAGGATCCAGTTTTGGCTGCTTTTGGCCGGCACGTTATTTAACGGGCGCCGAATCAGAAGATTGGATTCTAGCCAGGACCTGCCAGGATGGGATGCCCCACCAGGAGCCGTTGACGGAAGAGGGTGGTCACCATCGATCAACATCAACAACTGAACGGAGAAGGGGTCCTCGGATCCTTCATGCTCAGCGTAAGCAGTCAGACCAATAGTCGTGTTGTGCCTCGTCTCCCGACTTTACGAGGGAATATTTGTTTGGACAGGACGGCAGGACAGTTCCCGATGGATTTGAGGAGAGGAGAATTGAGGTGAAATGAAATGAAGTCAGTCTTAGCGAAAGCTTGGCAGACGGAAAGCCTGGGCCATGATCTTGAAATGCCACAGAGACTGAGAGGGTGGAGTGAGTGGGCTCGGGACCGTGCCTGGTGGATGGGTCCAGCTGGAGCCATGATCAGGGCAGAGTGGAGCTGGCTTGGGGCACTTCTCCAGATCTCGGATCGCCGTTGACAGACAGCCCCTGGACCAACAGAAGCCATGTGAATGTCCCTCCTGCCCGTCGACAGTCTAAGGGATCTGAATGTTCATTCTGCGAGACCAAGGGTGGCGAACAGAACGGGCGATACAAGACCTGCCGCGACCGAGGTCAAGCTCACAGGGTCAGAACCTTCGCCAGCACTTGAGTCAGCAGTCAAAGAGCGCTCAGACAGAGCCGCCAAGGTGGTCTGGTCTGTGCTGTCTGACTGATGGGCGCATGTGCAAAGGTGTGTGCGCGTGGGTAACGTGTGCGCCACTGTCTATTCTCGGGGCACTCGCAACGAGGCGAGGCGTCAAGACAGTCCGTCCGAATCCATCGCCATGTCGACTTCCAGACTGCACAGGTGACAGCAGGGTAGTGCAGGGGTTTTCGGTCTGTCAGTGTGACCGTTCACCCGAAAGCTGGGGTTCCGATGGAACCTTGGAGGTTGACACTGGATGAACTGCTGGCCCTTCCCTGCCCTGCAAGGTACGGCACGGCGGGGGAGGATGCAAGAGAAACCAAGATGAGATGAGATGAAATGAGGGGATCATGCCGCTTGGCTGCCCGTTGCCGCTGGCAGCTAACTGCTTTTTTCTGCGCCTAGATGCCCACCACCTGGGCAGCTGCAGGCTGACAGGAGAAGAGTAATACGCGAGTCGGTCGAATCGGACGTCATAGAGGGGCGGAGGGTGGAAGGCGCGGAAGGCACAAACACAGCCCTGGGAGCCAAATGCAGGAACAAGAATCCAGGAACCAGGCACCGGACGGCCATGATTCGGCAGGCGTGGCAGGCTAGAACACCTACTAGTGACTAGCACCAAGACTAGATCGTTCGTGATTCTGCAGGTCTGCGCGGCCCAGAGACTTGGGAAATTAAATTGCCCTCAAGGCGTCAAGAGTTAGCCGTCACTGTTCCTCTTTCTGCCCATCAGTCGGAATATCTACGATCTCATGGCAACACGGTCCGGTGGCACCCAAGCGAGCTGCAGGCACAAGCTGCACGTCAAGCCACCTGTGTCACTGTCTGCTGATCCAATGACCCCCTCATGCTGTGTTATGTGTCCCTGGCTCGGAAGTTATTTCGGCCCCCCAGTCCGATCAGTGGTTCTAGAACCCCAGAACCCAGGCACAGACAGACAGGCAGGGTCGGATCTTGCGCGTGGTCTGCGAGCTGCAAGGCAGGGCGAGGCGAGGCGAGGCGGCGATCACTGCAGCTGGCGGAAGAGCTGGTTGCTATTAGCGGAAATGAACAAAAGGTGGCGGGTGACTGGGTGTGCCCAGTTCTTGCTAACTGAAGTCAGCACCCGGTCCACCAGTCAATCCAATTCGGCCTCCGAAAGGGAATGCAACCAGTTCGTCCGGCGGCCACGTCAGACCACAGACTGTCGTGAGGAGTCAACTCAATTTTATTTTTATATTTTGCTCACAGCTGGAATGCAAGAGTGCGCATGGCAAGCCTGTTTAGAGTTCCCGCGATCCGACAACACTGCCGAGCGACCTGTCTCACGTCTCCGAAGGCCGAGACAATCGATCGCCCCTCACTCACTCTTACTCACGGTCGGCGAATTTTCCAAACGCCCAGCCTTTGCAGCCGCTCAAGTCAAGCATTTTTTTTAATGAAAAAAAAAAATGAACCATTTGTTAGCCGTGACTGAGCG
Organism: Diaporthe citriasiana; assembly: GCA_014872975.1. NCBI lineage: Eukaryota > Fungi > Ascomycota > Sordariomycetes > Diaporthales > Diaporthaceae > Diaporthe > Diaporthe citriasiana. The sequence continues at coordinate 197,852 of JADAZS010000027.1, read as the reverse complement.
CAACGGTCTCTTGGCCACCTGTGCGTGTTGAGTTTCCTTCAAGCCTGCAGATACAGTCAGATAGAGCAGCTTACGCGGTCAAATTCTGCTTTACACTCCCGCATGTCGACAAAAGTCGGCCTATTCCCTTTCCCCCCTACATGAGCCAGTCAACAATCAACAACCAAAACTCTGGTGCCGCGGAGGATCCAATTGCTGCTCGGTGGGTCAGTCAGCACATCCATCCATCATGATTCCTCATCGTATTCATCCCAGCACCTGGGCGGATGCGTAATTTCCCCCAACCCGGCCGGCGGGGCCAAGACACCACTGGCATTGTGCATTTTCCAAGAAGGTCATCATTTTGATTCATCAGCAAGCAATGGCCGAGCAGAAGAACGATGTTTTGGTATCAAAAGAACGCGCCAGAGCATGCCTGGGAATTCCTTCTATTGACGCTCTTGTTATACTCGTGCTGTTCAGGTAAGCTGTCGCGGGTCGCTATGTAGGTCCACTTTTGCTAAGAACGTTGCGGACCGTCACCCGTATACATATCGCTTGTTTCGATGGTCGCGCCATGTCCAATATCAAACAGATCCCACGAGCCTTCGCCCGTCTCCAAGGCAAAATCAGGTAATTTTCGGGCCAAGGATTCGAGGATCCAAAGCAGCCTTGTTGTACAAGGGAAAAGTCCATCGGCCGGTCCATGTTGAGGCTTTTACCCAGTTGTCAAACAATCCCAATCGAAAGCTCTTATGGACTCTTCAAGGGGCCAGGTTCCCACTGGGTGATCACACCATTACACCTGATTGATTGTGCAGCACTGTGGTGTTTTCTGCCAATCCGTTCCTCTTGGTAAATTGTAGGCTCCCAAGTCGGGATATTGACAGGTCTGCTTGGAGTCCCTGGTCAACCTAAAAACTCGACACAACGTACAGCAGCTTCGTATGACCCTGGACGGTCATCAAGATCAATAGATCCTCTCGTATAGTACTCAGATTGGCAGCGACATGGCATACATCGATATCATGTGGCCTGTCATACCATTTTCTGATTGGAATGATTCGCAAATGTTGGCAGATCATGTAGATATTGTGTTGCGGCTTGTATCATCCACGGAAGCACACACATTCTAGATTTGTCTTCTTGCTACATGATAAATAATTCCCTGCAGTACATGACTTAATGACTGTGGACCCCAAAAGTCGCAACGACAGAAAAAAAAAACGAAAACAAAAACGTACAGGACAGGTAGAGACAGAGTGAAATCCTCAAGGCAAGGTTATATGGGGTCTACTGACTCCGTTCACCGTCGATTCTTTTTCGACCCGCTCGATGAACTGGCTGATTTCGCCTCGCACTCCTGTACAGCCATAATAATATACCGCAAAAGTACAACGGCGTGGTTATCGGGGTGAGCAATCAGCCCGTTCTCGGTAGATTTGGTGCGCTCGGGGCAGATCGCGACGTCCATCAGCATCAAATTGTTGCCGAGGTCAAGTTCCCTGGGTGGGTGGATAGCCAAGAGATAGTCGTAGTCGTAGAAGAGAACCGTCGAGACCCCCCACTTCCTGGAGTACTTGATCCCTTGCTTCAGGAGGCCCTCGGTGTACTGATTGACACCTGATACGAGAGTGGGGTTGTCATGTTGTTTGTCCCTTTTGGAAGCCTTTGCCTTGCCCTTGCCCTTGGAATCGGATGGCTCAGTCTCTACTGGAGGCGGGATGATTTCCAGTGCCTCCTTCACAGAGCGGACACAGCAAGAGAGGATCTCATCCTCGAAAATATGGTTTGGGCCCGTGCAATCTAGTACGAGGATATCGTGACCATTGTATCTGAAGATGACATCTGGGGCTGACCTCGACGACGAATTCTCTCGCACCAACTCTAATTTGCCCGTGAGGCCGTAGCGGCGAAAATAGTAAGGGGTGAGGCTGGTCGCGACGCGAACGAAGAAGAATCCCGCCTCCTGTCTATATGAGGTCAGTGGGCCTTTTGCTCCTTTTAGATGACGGCGCGGTCCAATGATGCTTTTGCGGGCGGGAATTCTCACACGACATCGGCTGCGCTCACCAGAGGCGATTGATATTTCGAATCCACAATATCACCAACATGGCGGTCCATTATTCCGTTGTCTTGTCCGCGTATGTCCGGAAGCTCAAATCGCGGCGGATCCCGGAGCCTCAGTGCTACAGGCAGGGGTTGGCCCACTGTTTCGCTATTCGCGATGACGGCTACCTGCGTCCTCGCGGAAGTCTTTGGGAAGAAGGGCCCAGCGATCCTCAATGCCTGTGCGAAGGTGTATCCCCATGTTCGGACACTGCTCGAAGAAAAGCCTCGGGCGAAGCCTCCAGGCGACGGGGGAACCATTCTGTGCAGTCAACGTGGGGGCGGAGAGGGGGAAGGCAGTCAGAGGCAACAGCTTGAATGTTGAAGCGCCGAGAAACCACGCTCAGATGATCAAGAATATAGTATTATGTCCCGACGTTATGCACACGGCCTTGTAGAAACGAGACCGAAGTCAAATATTGCTTTTTCCAGGACTTGAGATGCACTAAGCGCCGTTCACAACTATACCTAGGTAGGGTTGCAGTGGCCATGGCGCGGGAAGGTACCCGTAAGATACGGCAATCGAATCAGGTCGTCCATCGTACCCGGCCTGCCCGCCAACACGGCATGTTTCAACTATTACACAAGCAACGGTAAAGTCTAAATAGAGGAGCTCACTTATTGCCGGAGTTCAGAAGGGGCAAACAAACGCGGTCCACTCACATGTTGTTTGGGCCGATGTACAATCGGTGCCGCTGACCCGCTTGAGACGGTGTTGGACTGTTGTCTGGCTAGTCAAGACGTGGCAGAATCAGGCTCTAATGAGGAGCAAAAAAAGTATTAAATACTATTCTATAGTATATATTTTAACGCAAATATACACTTCGAACCCACTCACCCCATTGCCAATCAACTAGCGTTCTAAAACATTCCATGGGGCAGCGGAGCTTGTGTGTCCACCGATCCACGATCTCCGACGGCGGCTCGGGTTCAAGCTCCTCATCTGGGTCGAAGTCGAACTCAAAGAACGCGTAGTCGAAATCGATCAATTTGACAGAGATTGGGCGCCCTGGTCTGCCGTGCAGTACCACGTTGCGCGGTACCAGGTCGTCCTGAGATATACCGGCCTGCCGAATCTTGCTATCGCCGTCGATTATTGCCTTCATAATCGCCATCCGCTCAGCCTGACTCCACTCATCGGCATCTATATAAGAAAGCTCAATCCCAGGGCAGTACTCATAGAGGATGGCGTAGACATAGCGCGAACGCCCTCGCCGGCCAGGCACGAGCACTTGGGCCCTGAACGATCCGTAAAAGCGCGGAATCACCGTGCCCCACAACGGCTTGAGCTGCTGGTATACGCATGTCTCACGATAGCAAGCGTTGTAGGTGTTGCTGAAGATGTCTGGTACCTCGTCTTCGATGTCCTGATACAGTGGATCGTAGAACTTGGCAGTTATGGCTTGCCCAGACGGCAGTGGCGACCTGAGCTTCTCATGTGCAGATCGGTGATCGATGACCTTCACCCTCGCGATTTGAGAATGTTTGCCGTTCATGACCCTGATCTCATCGACGACCTGGAGTTCGACACGATCGCCTTCGGTTGGGTCGTCCGTTGCCTCAGTGTACCGAAGACAGGTTTCCACGGGGTGTTCACTCTGTAGTTCCTCCTCGAGCCTGCCTTCGGCCCAAATAAGGGTGTGGATAATATCATCGTCGGGCGGGGGATCCCACGTCCGAGCTGGGATAGTTGCGCCGGCATGATACGGGAGAGGTGGTTTCTCCTCATCTGGATGTTTTGCCAGGTAACTCCACTCCATTCCAGTGAGAGTGTGCGCTGATGAGTCGTGCAGGCGCCTTGAACATACCCAACGGTGGTGGAAATGAGAAAAGACGGGCCGCGGTGCTACAGAAGCAGACTTCGAGATCGTCGCTCGTAGCGAAGGACGAAAAGTGGTGTGAAACACGCGTGAGATAGCCATTGAGAAAGACATGACAGCTCGAGAAGCAAAGCCGTGGGCAATGACAGAGAGCTGCAGAGCTCCAAGGCGGCCTCAAAGTTGTAGGCCCAAGTGCCGCGCCAAAATTAACTGCTCGATCATCTCATGCAGGGCTGATTGTTGGAAACTAGCGTGAGGACGATGCTCAAAGCTTGGCCACTGAGCCGCATTAAACTCTTGTGTCGCTTCGACAACGGCGCGTGAGGATTTGATTCTGGTGTCATTGGACAGTTTCGGGCTGTTGGGACGTAGCGGCGCGAGCCCAAAATTCAGGCCGGAGCTAACCCTGGAGCTGGCCACTTGACCGTTTCATCGAGGTCGTTGGAATCACGTGGCCGACCAGCCATGCAACCCATAACTTTTCTAATCGGGTCGCCGATGCAACCTTTGTGCTCGAAATCGCAAAATCAGGGGGACATGCAAAAAGAAAAGTAAAATCTTCCTGGGAATGATGGTGGTTATCGAGTGGGATGAGGCTTGATCTCCGTTGCCGGTGGTGTTTGTCCGACGCGACCGGGGTGCCGAGGCTTTTCTGCCCGCGCCCCGTTCCAGGCCTCTCCGTTTTTCGACCCCACTTTCTCGGTCGCCCCGGCACAGCACCAAGACATTCTACCCCGAGTGCGTGAATTGCTTCGCGAATCCACAGGAACGCAATTAGTAAGCTCAAAAAGGAAGTCGTGATAACGTCATGCGAGTGTCCTGTTTGTTCCCGGTTCCAAGTATATAGAATACAAATTCAACTGGATTTCCACTTCAAACCCCCTCGCCAATTCCCACCTCGACGTCATCCCTCATCTGCCTTGACGAAATCACCGAAGGCGCGAAACAATCAGCTTTTAACCTGATCCAGAAGCCAAGACGAACCAATTGATACCCCAACAACTCACAGAAAGAGAGCCAACATGCCTGAGTACATGAGAGCAGTCGGTAAGTCGACCCCTCAACCACATCCACAGGCCCCTCACCCCACTCACATCCAGACCAGACATCAAGGGCGGCAAGGGCCCGATCGACGCCCTATTCATCAACGCCGAGGTCCCCAAGCCCACCCCAGCAGTCCACCAGGCCCTGGTAAAGATCAAGGCCTTCGGGCTCAACCGCATGGACCTGATCCAGCGCGAGGGCCACTACCCCCTCCCGCCACAGGCCGGCCCCATCATGGGCGTCGAGTTCTCAGGGACAGTGGAGGCCCTCGGCTCGGAGGAGGAACACCTCTGCCGCGGGCTGAAGGTAGGCGACGAGGTGTTCGGGCTCGCGTACGGCGGCGCCTACGCAGAGTACATCGCCGTCAGCACCAAGATGCTGCTGCGCAAGCCCGCCGAGCTGTCGTGGGAGGAGGCCGCCGGCGTGCCCGAGACCTTCATCACCGCCACGCAGGCGCTGCACTTTGTCGGCGGGTTCGAGGACCTCAAAGGCAAGAACGTGCTGTGGCACGCCGGCGCGAGCGGCGTCAGCATCGCGGGGATCCAGCTGAGTGTGAGGGCGGGTGCGGCGCGCGTCTTCGCTACGGCGGGGAGCGCCGAGAAGTGCGCCTTCATCGAGAAGGAGCTGGGCGCCACCAAGGCGTTTAACTATAAGGAGGACGACTGGTCCAAGGACGTGCTGGAGGCCACGGGCGGGGCTGGGGTGGATTTGATTGTGGACTACATCGCGGGCGACTACGTCCAGAAGAACCTGGACTGCGCGGCGCGTGAAGCTCGTATTGTGCAGTTGGCCTTTATGGGCGGCGCGCAGCTCAAGGACCTTAATGTGGCGCAGATACTGTATAAGCGCATTCGCTGGGAGGGGAGTACGCTGCGGGCGCGCGACGAAGAGTATCAGGGCAAGCTGCGGGACAGGCTCGCGGAGGACGTGCCGGGCATTGTCAGCGGGGAACTCAAGGTGTTTGTGGACAAGGTCTACAAGATGGAGGAGATTCAGGAGGCGCACAAGCTGATGGAGAAGAATGTCACGAGGGGCAAGATTATCTGTACTGTGCCTTGAGTAGGGAGGTGAAGCATCGAGAGCCACGGGTAAATTGTTGAATGAACTAGGAATATCCAAACTGTGTTTCATGAGAGCGGCTCCTAGGCTGCCCCTCTTGGCAGTACTATTCCTCCTGAGATTTAAAGACACTTTTCTCCACCCTTAAACGCCACGTAACAGCCCAGATCCTACAGAGCCAAACGCACAAGCCTTACAAAGGCATCTTCTCATGCAGAAAACGCTTCTTGCCCTCCCCCTCGCCATACACAGCCGACACCTGGCCCGAGCCGCGCACCTTGTACTTGTAGATAGTAAGGCCCTCGAGCCCAACAGGCCCGCGGGCGTGGATCTTGTTGGTGCTGATGCCGACCTCGGTGCCGAAGCCGTACCGCATGCCGTCGGCCATGCGCGTCGACGCGTTCCAGTACACGCCCGCCGAGTCGACGGCCGTCATGAAGCGCTCCGCCTGCGCCCCGTCCGACGTCAGGATCGCGTCCGTGTGGTGCGACCCGTGCGCGTTGATGTGCGCGGCCGCCTCGTCCGCCCCCGACACGGCCTTGACGGCCAGGACGAGCGCCAGGTGCTCCGTGTCGAAGTCCCGGTCCTGCGCGTCCTCCACCTTGCCTCCTGCTGTGGTGGACAGCTTGCCCGCGGCGGCCTTGGTCCGGGCGTCGCAGCGGAGCGTGACGCCCTTGGCGAGCAGGGCCTCGGCCACCGCGGGGAAGACGCTGTCCAGGGCGCCCTCGTCGACCAGCAGGGTCTCGAGGCTGTTGCAGGCGGCCGGGTAGCTCGTCTTGGAGTCGACAGCGACAGCAGCGGCCATCTTGGGGTCGGCAGAGCGGTCCAGGTATGCAGCACATAGGCCGTCGGCGTGGCCCAGGACGGGGATCTTGGTGTTCTCCTTGACGTAGCGCACGAGGTCGTTGCCGCCGCGGGGAATGACCAGGTCGATGTAGGCGTCGAGGCCGAGCAGCTGGGGGATGACGTCGCGGGTGGTGACGAGCTGGACGGCTGCCTCGGGCACGGCGACGCTGGCCGGTGCGAGGGCGGCGGAGATGGCGGTGGAGATGGCGACGAAGCTGTGGGTGCTCTCCTTGCCGCCCTTGAGGATGGCGGCGTTGCCAGATTTGATGGCCAGGCTGGCGATGTTGGCGATGACCTCGGGGCGGGCCTCGAAGATGATGAGCAGCACGCCGATCGGGCAGGTGAGGCGCTCCAACACCAGGCCGTCGTCCAGGCGTGTGCGCAGGTCGACAACTCCCAACGGGTCGTCCAGCCCGCGCACGTCCAGGATGCCCTTCAGCATGTCCTCCCACTTGCCCGCCTTGCCCAGGTCGAGGCGTGATACCAGGCTCTGCGACAGCTGCCCGTCCGCGGCGGCCTGCCGGGCTGCATCCATGTCCTTGGCATTCGCAGCCAGGATGACGTCCTTGGAGGCGACCAGGGAGTCGTGGATGGCTGTCAGTGCATCGTTGCGGGCGCTGACGGGGAGGGTGGCGAGGAGGTGCGAGGCCGACTTTGCAGCCTGTGCCGCCTCGAGGGCACTCGAGCTTGTCAGGGACATGTTCGGTGGTGGCGGCGGCAGCAGCAGCAGCAGCAGGTGGGGTCAATCTACGGCTGAGAAATGTAACCAAAGCCTGAGCGCACAAGGCAAGGCGTGGCAAGGCTGAAAGAAATGATGGCCTGCCTCGTGGGTTGTGGAGTTGTGGCTGCGATTAAGAGTCAAGTCCAGGTTAGTCACAAAAGTTGAGGTCATTTTCACCGTGCAACTCCACGATCGGAGTCGCTGCCCGATTGAGATCTAGACGGTTCATCCCGCATCCGAATTCGATTTGCAGACAAAAACATTGTTTACTTTCGACAGCAGCCTTATTTTGGTCAATTGAAAGAATTTAGCTGTTTCCCAGTGCTTGGTCTTCCTACGAACTCTCATAATGATCACCATCGCTTCACTCAGGGTTTCCTTGGGAAGGAGTCAGTTCCGGAGCAGTAGCCGTTGTCCGGGCCGGTCGCGGCCGTTTATGGTCCGTGCGTCTTTCGGCCTGTTCGATGGCGAAGGCCGAACCGGTCAGCTTCCAGCCTTTGCCCCCGACCAATGACAAGAGAGGTAAAACTTGGCCGGTAACATACCACAGTATTGAAACGCACAACCTTGGACCACACAGCATCCGAAACAGTCAAGACGAGATTCTGTGTCTCCGGCTGAAGCTTACGATTGTACCTGGCAATTGCGATGGGCACTGCGAAGCCGCCAAGCACTCGAAATGTACACTGCACGCCACAGCAACGTCCTATGGTCCTGTAGTGCTGGGAAGGATCAGCACAATGTGCAGCAGTTTCTGAGTGCACAACAGAAATGCCTCGGCACACTAGACTGAAAGGAAGAGAAGCCCGCCGCCCTGCGGATCAAACACAACGGCGGTCAAACTACCACTCCCAGACTAGGATAGGAGGTGCCATTTTTGCTGATCCACTCCCGGTCTAGTCGCCATGCAAATCCCACACAGCTCTTTAGTAGCTCTCCTTCGGCACCCTTGTGCTAGCACAGTTTGCCTCGGGCGAGTTCGGCCCAACACTAGGCCACACACAGGGGCAATGATGGGCTCCTTCAAATAGGGACAAACGTCCTGACCAGTCAGTCACACAGGATCCCGCAGAATTCAGGCGGGCCAGGTGCTCATGCAGCGAGCGGCTCGGTCAGCTCCATTACACGCCTTTTGGTCTGCGAGAACGGCATCGAGAGGGAATAAAGTGGGTACATATGTAAGTACAAAAGAAGAGCTGGTGCGTCCCATTTTTTCTTGGAGCTAAGTGTCTGTTACAGGTGTGCCCCAGTCCTTCTGTCCGGTTATCTCCCGAAAACTCTATATGGCTTTTCCGATCCTGCAGCTACTGCTTCTGTTGTCCCCGTTGTTGACTGCTCTTTGCCACTTGCCGGACATAAAATCCTTATTGCCTGCATTTTCTGTATTGCTGTCCAAGCTGAATTGCCCAACCCACGTTATTTGTACCCGGCTTGGGCTGCTGTCCGTAACATCTTAATGATTTAATTTACTTTTCCGAATTTATATCACGCACTCTATTGCGAGAAGTGTCTTAGTCCGTTCCGATCCCAAGTCCACCTCCCGGCGCCGGTCACGGCCTCTAACCTGGTTGGCTATGGCAACAGACCCAGAAAAAAGCGAGGGCGATGCCGTAATTCATAGTTCACTCGGCACTGCAGACCCGGAGGAGAATATTTCCACAAACGACAACAGTGCACCACCACTGGGACATGACGACAGCGACACAGATTCTCAGCACGGTGCAGACAGCAACACCGAAGTTGACAGTAAATTCCGCCGCGAGGACGAGGACGAGGAAGATGATCGGCATCGGGACCCAGAGCCCGAAGGACCGGAGGGCCTCAACATCGGCATCCCGCCCGAGGAAGGCGGACTGGGCCGGTCCCACTCCCGAGCCTCCTCGGCGAGATCACGCCCCCTCGTCGTTGTTCCCCGGGAGGAGAGGAGGGGTCTCTTCGCCCAGCTAGCACTCCTCCCAGAGGTAGAACGCCCATATGATTATTCAAGAAAGACCAAATGGATGATCACTGCTATCGTAGCCGCAGCTGCTACCACGGGTCCCCTGGGGTCTAACATCCTCTACCGTATGTTTTCAGCGACTTTTATTAGACGCCAGCTGAAGTCGTCCGCCTTGCAGCGCTGACTGTACAATAGCCGCCTTGTCGGAAATGGCCGAATATTTTCACACGTCCGAGACCATTATAAACTTAAATGTGGCATTCTATATGCTCGCAATGTCTATCTTCCCGCTATGGTGGTAAGCTCCCCACGAACCATCCACCGATCGTCATGCCAGAGCAGGACGTCTCACCATTTGCTAGGTCATCCTTCTCGGAGACACTTGGCCGAAGGACAATCTACGTCGTCTCCTTCAGCCTCTTCGTCGTCTTCAACATCCTAACCGCCATCAGCACAACAACCGCCGTGCTGATCGTCTTTCGGGTCCTGGCCGGTGGCGCTGCCGCATCGGTTCAGGCCGTTGGCGCGGGAACTATGGCTGACTTGTGGGAGCCATTTGAGCGAGGCAGGGCAATGGGTAACGTTCAAATCATGTCCTACTTGTGAGTGTAAGGAGACGTACCTACCTACTAATACATCGAACCGCAGGCATATTCTACCTCGGCCCCCTCGCCGGCCCGCTCCTCGCACCCGTCATAGGGGGCGCCCTCGCCCAGGGTTTCGGCTGGCAGAGCAACATCTGGTTCCTGACCTGCTTCGGCGGCCTCAACCTCCTCAGCCTAGTCTTCCTCCTGCCCGAGACGCTGGCACGGCGGAAGCCAGCAGCATCATCACCCGCAGCACCCGCAGGCTCCACAGCCAACCCGGACAGCAGCAACCTCGACAGGACGACCAGCCTCGCCCGCATGTCAACACGCCAATCCGTCGCCGTCAAGACGAAGCGAGGCGCAGCACTGCTCCGCAAGGCCTTCGTCGACCCGCTGTCGTGCATCACGTACCTGCGCTTCCCACCAGTGGCACTAACAGTCGGGCTAGCAGCCATAGCGTTCGGGGCCCTCTTCGTGCTCAACATCTCGATCCAGAGCACCTTCTCCCGGCCCCCCTACGGCTTCGCCACCATCATCGTGGGCCTGCTGTACATCCCCGCGTCCCTGGGGTACTTCATCTCGTCGCTGTTCGGCGGGCGGTGGGTCGACAGCATCATGCTGCGCGAGGCCAAGCGCGCGGGGAGGTACGACGCCCAGGGGCGGCTGGTCTTCCTGCCCGAGGACCGCCTGCGCGAGAACGCGTGGCTCGCCGCCAGCATGTACCCAGCCGCGATGCTGTGGTTCGGCTGGTGTGCGGATAAGGGTATCTTCTGGCTCGCGCCCATAGCGGCCAACTTCTTCTTTGGGTTCGCGACCATGCTCGTCTTTGGGGCCTCGGCCACCATGCTTACCGAGTTCATGCCCAAGAGGAGCTCCAGTGGTATTGCGCTCAACAATTTCATTCGGAATATTTTTAGCTGTGTGGGTGTTATTGTCACGGAGCCGCTTATAGGTGCCATTGGTGTGGGGTGGTTATGTACCATGGTGGCGCTGTTCGCGTGGGTTACGTGCAATGTTTTTATATGGCTTCTGTTGAGGAATGGCTCCAAGTGGAGGAGGTTGATGGATGAGAAGATGGGGTCCTGAGTTGAGGGATGCATAGTTGAGGCTGTTGGGTGTGGTCACATAAGTCGATAGCTCAGAATGAAACCTTCTGCTGACGGCATCAAAATACTCATGAGCAGTGAGATCTGGTGAAACTCCGTGGGTACTACAGTACTAGATCTACACGTGTAGTGCACAGCCTGTCAGCATGTGTTTCCTTCGGGTGGAGCAGGACCCCTGAACCTTAAAAAGCCGATGAAGTCCCGGTCGTCCGTCTGGGGAACCGGGGATGGGGATGCGGGGAAGGGCATCCAGCCCTCCATTCGCCCTTGCAGACGAGCGGCAACCTCGGTGCATGCGGACATATATCGGCAGTATATCTTGCAGGTTCATGCTGAAGTATATTTGAGCCTCAGATCTACTACATTCTCACCATCTGGAAATTGTGTTCATAAGTATAGATCAATCCCAAGTCTCTGTGCCATACAGTCCCCGGCGCGTCTGGTGTGTAAGACTTGGACGTGATCGTAGTCATCATCCGGAAACCCGGACACCGAAACTAGGGTCGTTTATTGCCTCACCCAGCCGTCATTTTCCTCCTCTTCCTCGTTCACATTTTCCAGCCCATCATCAAGTCTGCATCATGTCTCACCCACAAGACCAGCTCCACGCCTCATCCCTCAAGGACCCAGAGTCCTTCTGGGCCGAGCAAGCCAGCCACCTCCACTGGCACAAGAAGCCCTCCACCATCCTCCGCAGGTACACCAAGACCCTGCCCAACTCGCACAAGACCCACGACCACTGGGAGTGGTTCCCAGACGGCGAGATCTCCACCTGCTACAACTGCGTCGACCGCCACGTGGAGGCGGGCCACGGCAGCGCCCCGGCCATCCTCTACGACAGCCCCGTGACGGGGGGCACCAAGCAGCGCATCAGCTATGCGGAGCTGCTGGACGACGTCGAGGCCCTGGCCGCGGTGCTGCGCTCCGAGGGCGTCCGAAAGGGAGATACTGTGATCGTCTATATGAGTATGATCCCCGCGGCGCTGATCGGACTGCTGGCGATCTCGCGGCTGGGCGCCATCCACGCCGTCGTGTTTGGCGGGTTCGCGCCCAACGCGCTGGCGCAGCGCATTGATGCGTCGCGGCCAAAGGCTATTCTCACTGCGTCGTGTGGGATCGATGGGAACAAGCCGCCGATTCCGTACCGGGATTATATCGTCGAGGCGGAGAGGCTTGCGTCGTGGAAGACGCCCAGGACGATCGTGTGGCAGCGTGAGCAGCTGTCTTGGCACCCGCTTGATCGGGGGAGGGGCGAGCGGAACTGGAATCGCCTTGTGAGGAGTGCGAAGATGAGGGGTCAGAGGGTCAAGGAGTGCGTCCCTGTGAAGGGGAGTGACGGGGTGTATGTGATTTATACCAGCGGCACGACTGGACTGCCGAAGGGTGTAGTTAGAGATGCTGCGGGCCATGCGGTCGGGTTGAGTTTGTCAATGAGGCAGATGTTCGGGATACAGGGACCTGGAGATGTTGTGAGTGTCTTCGAATCCCAAGCCCTGAGCATGAAGATGATAATGATGGCTGACTGACTGACAATGTCTGGAATAGATGGCCACCTTCTCAGATATAGGCTGGGTCGTATCTCACAGCTATACGCTGTACGGTCCTCTTCTCGTCGGGGCTGCAACCGTCTTGTACGAGGGAAAGCCAGTTGGCACGCCTGATCCCAGTTCTTTCTGGCGGATGATCGAGGAGTACAAAGTCAACGCCATGTTCACAGCGCCCACTGCACTGAGGGCCATACGCAAGGATGACCCAGAGAACAAACACATCACTAAGATTGGTGAGAGGGGAGGGTTAAGATCGTTGAGGGCGATGTTTCTAGCAGGCGAGCGATCCGAACCGGCTATAATCACCATGTACCAGGACCTGCTTGGCAAATATGGTGATGATAAACTGGGTGGTGCGAAGGTTATTGATAATTGGTGGTCTTCCGAGTCTGGCTCGCCTATGACGGGAATTTCAATGACGCCTCACATGGTGAATAAGCTTGAAGCAAAGCAACCGCTGCCTATCAAGCCTGGTAGCGCTGGAAAGCCGATGCCCGGTTTCGACGTGCGAGTAGTGGATGACGAGGGTACTGAGCTGGGAAAGGGGAAGATGGGAAATATAGTGCTGAAGACGCCTCTGGCCCCGACTGCGTTTAGGACATTGTGGGAGGATGAGGAGAGGTTTTATGGCGGATACCTGAAGAGGTTCGATGGGAAGTGGTTGGACACTGGTGATGCTGGTATTGTGGACCAAGATGGTTACATCCACATCATGGCCAGATCTGGTGAGTCAACTTCAACGTTGGGAATGCTCTTCTACTGCAGCAACTTTCGTCTGACCTTGGAAAGACGATGTCATCAATGTGGCTTCGCATCGCCTAAGCACTGGTAAGTTTCTGGCCCTGTGATCTTCTTCTTCCTCCTTCTATCCCCCTGCTTCTCATTGTTTCCTTCCACCACCGCCTTCCCTTCAACCCTCTTCTTCAACTTCACTCACAACCATTTCTAGGCACGCTCGAACAAGCCATCACCTCCCATCCCCAAGTGACCGAGGCCTGCGTAGTCGGTATCCCCGACTCCATGAAAGGCCAGCTTCCATTCGCCTTCGTCCTCAGCTCCTCCTCCAGCAACTTCGACGATACTCAACTTCTCTCCGAGATCCAAAAACTCGTACGAACTCAAGTCGGTCCGATCGCGTCACTCGGTGGCATGATCAGGACCACTACGACCGCAAAACCCATCATCCCCAAGACAAGGTCAGGCAAGACTCTGCGGAGGGTTCTGCGCGAGCTGCTTGAGAACGCAGTCCACGGAGAGTTCGACAAGAACGTCAACGTGCCCAGTACGGTTGAGGACGCCAGTGTTGTTGACACTGCGAAGGGCGCTATTCGGCAGTACTTTGAGAAGAAAGGCGAGGCCCATCGCGCTATCGAGGGGAGGCCGAAGCTTTAGAACTTATGCTTTGGCTTCTCAGCGCCTCTTTCTTCCACGAAAGTCAAATTTACTCTGAAAGCGGTTTGCTACGCGATCACCTGCCACCAGTTTTCTTTTGCATTGACCCCAAAACCTTACACCCGCCCAAGACGACAATCATTTCAACCTCTGCACAGGTACCATCTTCCGCCATCACCTTTCGAGAGTCTCCTCACACGGTTTGGGCGACGGGAATTTACACCACCGCCTGATGAAATTGTCATCCATCGGCTGTGATATCACTGTTTCTCATTCTACCATTCTCCTGGACTTTGCACCCAGTATCACCGCGTTGCTTCGCAACCTATGACCTTCGGTCTTGGAATCTGGCGACCAATTTTGATCGACCTTCGACAACTAAGGCCCACTTCAATATCGAGGTTTCCTCCTGTCCAAATTTAAAATTGAAAAACTGTGTCGGACGGGCACTCTTTCTGTTCCTCACTTCAATCCAGATTGTCGTCAATCGGTCAGCACAAATCCACGACACAGTCAGTTTACAGGCATTTCATTTGACAAGAAATATCAAACCCAAGATGTCCTCACCTACTCCTCAGCAGTCGCCGCTTGAGCGAACGAAGGCCGAGATGAGCCAGCTGAATCACAAACTCGAGGTCGATTTTGATAACTTTGGCAAGGCTGTTAAGAGGGGCCTTGCCATGTTCAAGGGATATGAAGCACGCATCAACTCCCTGAGATCCACATTCAAAGAGAACCAGAAGTCCACCATCGCACATCTCGAAAACTCTCTGAAGCTTTCCGACACACGCATTCAGGATCTTGAGGACAGTCTACGACTTTCGAAACAGCGTATAGCCATTCTCAATGGTGAGCTCTCGACTCAGAAAGTCAGTAATGACTTGACCAACATTCATCTCAAAAAGACAAAGAGCGAGCTTGAGGACGCGAACCGTCGAGTAGAAGTCCTTGAAACAGAATTGGAGACTAAAAAACAAGATTTTGATGCCCTCGGGCAAGAATCCAACCGCGTCGCAGGAAGAAAGATGGAACTTGAGGACAAACTTTTTGCTGTGGAACATCGCGAGACTGAGCTTCAAGCCGAGCTCGAGCTTGGTAGGCGCCAGAACGCAGAACTTCAAGAGCGCTTGAACACTGTTGAGCGCCAATGTGTGGATCTTCAGGCAGATCTCAAAACTGCCATACAGGAAGCTTCCACAGCCGAGGACGAACTAAAGTCTTTCAAGGCCCACTTCAATCAGATCAATGACATGATGACTGCTTTTAGCTCTCCCTCCAAACAATCGACCAAACCTTCGTCCTCATCCGACCTCCCCTTTGCATCTCAAGGGAGCATGGATGGCAGACATAGAGAATCGCAGGCACAGAACCATCACCTCCAAGCTTCAGGCCTTGATTCCCACGCGAGCAATACCACGACGGACCAGGATTTTGATTTACTGCAATACCAAAATATTTTGAACGAGGTCATGGCCATGAAGAATCGGCAGTACAACCAGTACTTTCTCAGGCCTTTTGACCCCGCTCCGTGGCTTCACTCATTCGATGGCGTGGCCACACAACCAATTGACTTGGACTCTATGAAAGAGAAGCTTGCTACTGGGGCTTACATCTCGGTCAACTTGTTCAAGGCGGATTTTGAATTCATGATTGCGGATTGCAAGAGGCTTAGAGGTTCTGATAGCCGTGTTGCCATTGCAGCCGAAGAACTATCGAGGATCTTTGAGCAGGCGTGTTCTGCTCAAGGCGTCTCTAGCCAGCAATGTCCAGTTGATGCGAGCTCCATTCAGGGAACCAATAACCAAAAACGAAAGGCCGAAATTGAGGGTCCGATATCCTCTGGAAACGGACACGTCCAGAAGCGACGTTTGCTCGCGCCCCTGGATCAGGAAAACAACCATGTCCGACCTGGAAGTTCTAGCAGTGGGGAGAGCCTCAGCCCTGTCCCTTCCTCCTTTGAGCTGTCTGAGGGCAGCTCCCATGGCTCCGAACAAATTAAAGCATCTCACGTAGAGGCCCGCAAATTGACGACCGGTTCGCGTCTAGGTATCAATGCAACTTCACTGGTCATGGCTCGACTCGTCAGTGCCACCAAGTCGCCGCCTACCATTACCGGGCATTGGAAATCGTTAATTCCTGACGAGTATCGACTTACGGCTCACGCTGTACCATCGACAGTGGAACAACGCATCTTAGGTCTTGTGCGCGACCCCAGCATGGACATGATGATTCTTAGACTGCTGCCCACGGACGAATTTTCCAATATCAATTTTGATATGGTTTTTTACTACCTCCTCGACAAAGATCGCTTCGCTACTGTCAGCCATGCAGGGATTGAGAATGTGGAGGATATTTTCCTCATACCGTCATCAAGTGCGGCTGGTTACCCCAAGTTCTTTTCGACGTTGGACTTCGATCTTCTCCCTGCCGCCAAGACCGAGACTGTGCTCTTCATGGCGATTGTCTTTTGCGTGGAGGAAGACAAACAGGAGCAGGTTCGAAAAGCCTGGGATGGTCGACTGAAGGCTGTAAAGAATTGTGAAAATGACGGTCTTACCTCCATGCGCAATGCTCTTGTGCGCAACCCCCTCCATATATTTCACAGTAACAAGATGATGGTGTCGAGCGCGAAGCGTCACCTGTCCGATCTCGACAATCTGCCTTACTCTGAGGAAATCGCAAGCACTGAGCTACAAGCCTACGGTCAAAGTATCCTTCGACTTTCTTATTCGAGCTGGACACACCCATCACGCCTCAGTGTCAATGGTGTCAGGGCACCAGTATGGGTTTTTGTTCTTGGCCGAGTGGTTCTTTCGGAGGGGTTCCGCGGACTTCTCATAATTGATATGCAAAACATAGACCGACCTCTGTGGCTCATTCGCCGTGGTACGAGGTCACAATCTGGTCGGACTATTACATTGTTGAGAAGCAAGTTTCCTGGCTCTTTGCATGAGTGGGACGCTCTGAGCAGAAGATCTTGCAGGAATTGCCTGGAGAATACAGGATTGAAGTTGGAGCGCTGTAGAGTTCCTGACTGAGCATCATAGCTTCCTGTTCATCCCACACGACAGCATGAATGATGGGAGTGGCCATTCTTGCGAGCTCCAGGCGATGTACTTGAGGCAGACTCAAGGTCATATCAGCGGTCAAATCCGTGTTCGGCTCGCCACAGTGCGGTGCTATCTTGAGGAATTCGAGCACTGTCTGTACATTTTCGCCACGCGTCCAGAGAGCACACGAGGAGTGTGGCGTGTACGCAAACTTGATGTATCTTTCCAACTACCCATCGGGCATTCCGCGGGTGGCACACGACCACTGCTTTACTGTTCAGTGTACATGACCAAGCATAACATCTGCAATGTTTCCAATAGCATTAGAACAGAACGCAGAGAACCATCAATGAACAGGATTACACAACTTCGTCACACCAATGCGATTTGATTCTGTCCACTACTTATGGCACCTGATGATCATTTGTCCTACCCACTGCAGATCACGCAGCACAAGCCCACAGAGCTCACTCATACATCGACGCCGACGCAATCAGCCGCCCACACAAGTCCAATACAGACAGACCTGAACACACCATACGCCACCCAACAAAGTGTTCGAACCGTCACAGTGTCCAACACGAATTTGTCCAACGAAGGTGTAATATGTACATGCAAAACCATACACACATATACACAACTCAACAAGACACGCCAAGGCCGGAGGCAGTGAGAAAAGTCGGCGTACGCAGAAGAACGGGAGCAGTAGTGACAAGTAAAACGGCGTGTTGAGTAGAAGTAGGTAAGGTATGTAGGTATCCTGAAGAAGTTCGAAATAGAGGAAGAAAAAAACAGAAAACTCCAAGAGACCCAACGGGGCCGAGGAGGTAGGTGGGTTCCCGCTGAAGAATCTCTATGTACAGTCCGTTCAGTGACCAGGGAAGAAAGAGGGTGCTGCACCCGGAATACGTCTGTCCGTTTCCCTCGAAGCCGCCCTGTCAGGTTGTTTTTGTCTCTCTCTCTCTCTCGCTTTGTGGTGATCTCTCGCTCGCTCGCTCGCTCACATCCTCCATGCACTCGCTCCCCCTTCTCTCCCCTCACGCAGCGTATCAAAAAGGTGATTTGTGTGTCCAAAGCACGCATCACGCCAACAATTCATATCCGTTCTTTTTCTCCCTTTCATTACGACATCAAATCATAGTCATCAGGCCCCCAAAGAAAGGACACAGTCCCCCAGGGAGCCTCTTTAGCACGCACGCACGCATCCGCTGCATATCATTCAAATAGCCATCACACTCTGCCATGCCCCCCACCAGATCCACCGTCAGTGGTTCCAAGACGCCGGCCGGAGCGAAGCCCCCTACTCCCCGCGCCCGCGGTAGCTCCCCATCTGCTGGATGGAGCTCATCAGCCCTCCCGGCCTGGCGAGCCCGCTGCCCGGTCTCGCGATGCCACTGACGTTGCTCTGCGTCCGGCCGTGCGCGGGCGCGACGCCCACGACGCCGCCGCCGCCGATCTTGCTCTGCCCTGGCGGCTTGAGTCCCGAGAGCGGTGGCGGGCCGCCGGGCCGCCCGATCATGCTGTTGCGGTAGCCCGACTTGGTGGTCCCGGGGATCCCGCTGGGGCTGGCGCCGCCGGCCTTCTTGGGGGTCATGGTCGAGGGCCGCGAGAAGCCGCCGCCGGTCGTGTTGCTCCTTGCTGGCGGGGGTGCCGAGGCCCGCTGCGGTACGCGCTTGGGCGTCGCGGCTGGGACGTGATGTTGGGGAGGCTGCTCCTGGCGCTGCTTCTCTTGTAGCTGTTGCTCTATTTGCTGTTGCTGCTGCGCCGCGGCACTCTGCTGCTGGGCCTGCATCTGCATCAGCTCCTCGGCCAGGGTGACCAGCTCGCCCTTCTCGACGCGCTCGCCCTCGAGCTGCTGCCTCAGGTCGGCGTTGTCGTCCTGGACGGTGCGGACCACCGCCTCGAGCTTCTCCACCTCGGCTTGCAGCTCCTTGATCTGGGCTGAGTCCTTGATGGCCTGCGCCTTGCGCTCCTCCTCGACCGCGGCCCTCTCGAACTCGACCTTGGTCATGGTGGCGTCGCGCCCGAGCTTCAGCTCCTCGTTCTCCTTGGTCAGCTCCCCGATGCGGCCCTCGAGCTCCCTAATCTTCTTGTCCCAGCGGCCTTCATATGTCTTTTTGAGCGCAGCAACCTTGTCCTCATGCTTCTTCTTGTACGCGGCGTGGAGTTCCCTAGCCACCTTCTCCACCGCGATCTCTATTTCGCGCTGAGACGCCCGGTTGCCAGGGTTCTTAGCACCTCCTGGTGATGCGGCCACCTCGGCGCGCGCCTCGGCGCTGGCCTCGCGTGCTCGCATGGAAGCCATCCTAGCCTCTGCCTCCTGGGCCATCATTTCGGCGGCCTCACGGCGGCCCTCGGACTCCTCTAGCTTGGACTCGAACTCCTCACGTTCCCGGCTCGTCTTCATGATCTCCTCCTTGACCTGGCGTAGCACCGTCTCCATCTCGCGGCCACGCTTCTCCCACATGTCCCTCTCCTCCATGTACTGCTCCCTCATACTGCGCTCCTCGCGGAGCTGTTCCATGGTCTCGCCGGCCCGCTTCTCGGCCGAGCCCAGGGCTGTCTTCAACGAGATGACCTCGGCATCTTTGCCGCTCAAGGTTGCCCTCAGGCCGCTGATTTCTGACATGAAGTTGGACTTGAGGCTCTCCAGCTCACGGGCGGTGATACTCGGAAGGCTGCGTGGGGTAGGCATTGGAGGGATGTCAAAGTCGAGCAGGTTCGCGATGTTTTGCCGTTGGGGCGTCTTTTTCGCGTCTGCCATGGACAGACTTTTTGTGGGGGAGGTACGGCCTCCGCCAGGGAAACGCAGGTTGTCGGTAAAGTCAAGCAGGTTAGTGGAGTTGGATTCGCGGCGTGGGTCTTCTCGTGCTATCTGAGTTGGCGTGCGGCCGCCCAGGCGGGCAAAGGTTGTCATGCTGGGAATGGCAGAGAAGTTGCTAAAGGTGCTCATCATGGTCTCGTCGCCTGCAGTCTCGTCCTGGTTGTCGCTCGGTGGTGTTTGAGCATCCATAGGGCCCTTGACAGTGCCACCTTCCCCGTCGAGACCACTGTCATCGTCGTCGTCATCTATGCTACTGATGGAGTCTTCAAATATCTCGATTGCATGTTTTACGCCTGGGTTCTGTGCAATAGCCTCCTCGAGAGTAATCTCCTTCTCTTGAGTAGTACCGTTTGTGGTTGATGTTGTCACTGCAGGCGAGCTGGGCGACGTTGGGTCTTCGGAATGGCTCATTTGGCGCTCCCGAGGTGCAGCATACATGGACTGCGGTCGGGATCTCGTTGTGGAGTCCATGGAGTTGTTGATCTTGACGGGGAAGCGGCGCATGGGAGAGACTGACTTTCGCGGGCTCTTTGGCGCCGGCGGGGCCAGCTTCTCGTCTGCCTCTGGTATTGGGCCGTCCGTGCTGGAGCGCTGCAGCATCTTGAGGGGCGAGATCTCGGAGCCCGACATGATCCTGGAACGGCGCTTGTCCTTAGAGGGCGAGACATTCTCCTGGTTGGAGGACTGGCTCTGCTCGTCGACGCTGGCGACGAAGGGTGAGCTGGCGCCTTCCAGGCTGTCCTCGCCGGTGGAGCGGCGCTGCTGGGAGGGGGATGAGTGGGTATGGGACTCGAGGGCGTCTTCGAATTGGTCTTCCATGTCGTCGACGTACGTGGCAGGACCATTAGATGCCGCGTGGTGCATTGGCGAGAGAGGAGATCCCGTCGGAGGTTGCACAGCTGGGGACAGGCTGCAGGAGAGGGGAAGAAAGGGTGGTGGGTTTTGTGTGCGTATGTGTTTTGTTGCGTTGTTTTGTTTTGTGTTATGCTGTGTTATGTTGTGTCGGATCGGATAGTTCGAGTTCGATTTGACAGATGTCGAACGTCGAATGTGGGATCGAATCTCGTCCCTCTGGTCTCGTCTCGTCTCGTGTTTCGCGATCAATTGTGCCCTGTTGGGTCTCGCCTCTTGAGTTCTAGGCGATCAATAATAGGGGAGTGTCGTAGTCGGTGATGCAACACGGCGCAGAGTGGACTACAGCGCAATGTAAGGTGTGGGTATGGGTATGGGTAATTAGTGCCGTGTCCGCTAGATTAGATTAGAGGAGTGAGCGAGGGACACGCCGGGCGGAGAGGGCATGTGCAGGTAATATTGGACGATCTCAGGGCGGAGGACCGAGTGGGAGTGCAGTGCAGGAGCTGCAGGAGTGGGAAGCGATGGTGGACGGGCGACGGCTGCGCTTTGACGGTGACGCGACAGACAAGACGGAGTATCCTGAGCCTACTGCCCTTTCTTTCTTTCTACCTACCTACGACTTACCAGGTTACTGCAGTCTACACTACTGCCTAGGTACAGTAGCGCAAACCAGACAGACCTGCAAGGCACAGGCACAGACGCGCACATAACACACGCACAAACACACAGAACATGCACCACAACAGGCATGCAACCCTGAAGCTTGGCCCCCATTCTCTGGTGGTTGCGCCCTTAAATTCGAGGTGGGGCCCCTATTCCCTCCCAGGCCTCCCCGCCCCATTGGCCCCCCTCTCTCCTCTCCCGACCCTACAGTGGCCCGTGGGAGAGGAAGGAGTCATCCCAAGAAAAACAAAGGAGACAGCGGCATCGGCACGGCAACGCGAGGAAGGCTTGCAGCGATGCATTGCAGCTGGCGCCACAACTGCAACTGCAACTGCAAAGGCCATGGCAACAGGCGACAGGCTACGGAACGGAATGAAGGGTGGCACGTGCGTTCATGCCGTCCTGTTTCTTCATCTCATCTTATCTATCACTTTGCACATGCCGTAAACAAATATCTACAGCACTACTGTACATAAGCTATTCGTCTCCCCCCTGCATCACGCATTAGCCAACCCGACAGTGATAGACGGGAGACATACATATAACACACACATCATGCAATGCAATACAATAAATAGCCAGGCTGACTGCTCAGACGGCTGCCCACATGCATACACACACATGCATGCACGCTCGCATGCACGGCACATATGAGACGAAATCGACACACACACACACCAACCAGGCTTGACTGCCCGTCATCCGCACTCACATAATACAAGGCTATTGACCAAGTCTAAGCCGATAGAAAGACCAGACGTCAGACACAAAAAAAAAGATCAAGGTTTAAAAAGACACACGAAACACTCAACGATTTTCCCCAATGAAGCCCAGCACGAACAACCTAGGACACACTCTATCTCATCTCGAAACACTTTACAGAAAGCATACGGCCCAGCCAATCTGATCGCCCGCGCGACACCTTCCAAGCACAACCTCAGACAAAGGGGCAATTATTCTTTCTCGGGTGGACTCCCCGAGCAACAAAGAAACGCCCCCTCCAAACCGGGAAATGGATTGGAAATCCGACCGTCCCACGTGCACATTGCAGCAGCCTCGCCCCGCCACTCTGGAATGCAGGACGGACGAAGCGTTCTAGAACGACAGGCAGGACAAAGAAACAAAGGACACTAAAGCACATGGCAGTCCAAACGGCCCGTCACCCCTCGGCCCCATCCAAGGTTGAGCCTGCCCTGGGAGATTCTCCAGACTCAAGCGTCGGAGCGACGCTTGGGGCAACGTCAAACCACCAACCCTCTCTAATCATTGACACATCTGTTGACTTACATGAATGCAACAGCCATGACCTCAGCCGCACTCTGTTCTCCACTCACTGAGAACGGACGTGCCCAGTCGAACTAGCTACAGGTTCACACACTCTATTCTAACCACCCCTCCTTTCCTGGGGGAATATCGCACACATCACATTTTCACTCAAATCTGGTAGACGCAGTCGGGCCATTAGATAATTTTCAAATCGTCTAGGTCTTGTTTGTATTTGTCACTGGTCCCCCAAGAAGAAGAAAAGAGAGATCGAAAAAAGAGGGCCCGCAGGCCTTTTTCCCTCCCTCCCCCAACCTTCTCCCGCGGTTCACACAAAAACAATAGGAAGGTAAATGGAAAACGAGATGAGAAAAAAAATTCAACAAGTACTCCGCGTCATAAGCTCGTTACATGAGATGGTGTGCCAGAAAACCCAAGCCGGAACTAGCTCAGCTCAACATGTCCCATATCCAGACAGCAAACTGTGGAATATCTTCCCCAGGGCTGGGTCGGGTCTCCCCCCCCCCCCAACCATGCTCACAGCCCACGCTGGCCACCCATGCGCGTCCCCCTTGGGTCTCTGACTCCCCAGAAATAAGAACTCACTGCTTTTCGGTGTCATCGAAGAGAATCAAGAATGTCGTAAAGTCATCACCGGAGGCCGATTTGAGACAAAAAGATAAGAGAACAAAAGAAGGAAGCCGCCAACAGAAGACAAAGTGGTGGTCGTGGGTGAAAACCTCCCCAGGCCATCTTTTCAGAGGTCCTGAAGCACGACCGGACACTGCGCACGCGATTATCATCCCTGTCGACCCAATCAATGATGAAGATCACCAATTGATCTGGGCGTCTGACTTTGGGAGTAGAGGCCGCGCCTGTTCGCGCAAGTCGCCCCGAGATATATTGATGAGTCGGTTGGCTATTTCTGCCAGTATTGGCCGTGTCCGCCTCAGCTCGGGGTCGCAGCTCTGCTCTTCTAGCACACAGAGTATCGAAGAAGTAGGAGAAAGGAAGGGTTGGTCGCGGTTGGCCCCGAGAGGGCAGTTCGGTTAGGAAATCCCATGGGGATGACCTCAAGCCCCACCAGGGCGCGGTATTTCTCCGCCCTCACCATGGTGCCAGCCGAGAAATGCAGATGACAAGGCTCTTTCCTCTCTGTTGCGGTGATAACGGCCTCTCATGCAGATTCCATAAATCGTCAACCGTGTACATCCATCGTGGTAGGCGTTTAACACAAAAGTTGTTCGGAAATGATACTTTTCTTTCCGCGTGTCGTAAGCGTCATCATCGCGTCTCGTGCAGAGCGGAAAATATCGATGAATCGTATGTGTGCTTGCTTGCTGTGGTGTTGTTTGTGGCGCCAACAAAATAAACAAGGGGGAAAGAATACAGATGTTGGCCTGAGGCCAGGAAACTAAAAGGGAGCGTTCTGGTGGTGATTCTCCAGGTCGAGTTAGGGTCGTCGATATAGACCAAAGTTGTTTGTGTGTTTAGCATTAGCCATTCCGTCATTTCATGAGTTGGAACGCCCGAAAAGAACTGCCACAACGCCTCTATCGTTTTAAACCCAGGCCGCAGTTAAGAACGTCACAAACGCACACGCCTGTCCGGATCGCCCAAAGCCTTATCGTCGCCGTGTGGGAGCGGCAACCGCGGGCGCCGGCTGGTAAACCGCCTGCGCGGGCGCCGTGTCCAGTGCCAGCGTTTTCCGTCGCTTCATGTCCATGCCAGGCCCGCCGCTCAAGGGCCGCTGTTCCTCTTCGTCGTCCCGGCCACGCTTCATTCCGCCCGACGCACCATTCATGGGCGCAGGTGCGTACCCGTTCTGCATCGAGCTGTTCATGTCGGCGTGCGATGCGTAGTCGCCATTTGTCGGGCCCCGGTCATTGCTCACGACATTGTACATGCCGGACTGCGTTGAGGTCCGGGGTGAGGTGTTGTATCCCTGTTGCGGATAGTACGCCTGAGGGGGGGCAGCGCTGCGCGGCGTTGATCGGCCCGAGGCTCCCTGGTGGCCTGCAGACCCAGCCATCTCAGGGGACAGGTGAGGGTGATCGGACTGGATAGGAGCGAGGGGCGGAGCATTGTAGTTGTACTGGCTGTTGCCGGTATCGTATGTGCTCCGATCATGCGTGTACTCGGCCTCGTGCTCGTGATCGGCCTCGTCATCGGGGCCTTGTTGGGTCACATGCTCGCTGCCTTGGCTCGAATAGCCGTTGGAGGGCTTGTTGTCCTGGTCGGTAGGCAGGCCTGATATCGAAGGACGACTTGAGGGTGGGCCCATCTCGCTCTTGACGTAGTTGCTCTGCGCGTACATCGAGCGATCTTGCGGGCTGGTGTTTGCAGGCTGGTAAGGTGACTGCAGTGGTGGTGCATTGTACTGCCGGGAGTTGTCATACGACTGGGTCGCGGGAGGGTAGGAAGACATGCTCTGTATGCTGCTTCCAGGAGGAGTGGTGGCTGGAGTTGCAGGCATTGAGCGAGTGTTGCTAAGGCTAGTATCGATGGACATGGGATGAGTACCTTGAGAACCATTCATCCCCTGTTGCTGTGGCCACTGGTAGTTTTCTCCTCCCATGCTTCCCATCACACTGGAGGCACTCGTGGGAGGGGTGGGGAAGGTGTGGGCACGGTCGAGCGAGGGTCGGCCATGGGACGAGAGGGGAGGTTGCGGAAGGCCCATGGAGTGATGGTGGGTTTGTTGCTGTAGGGAGGGGAGTGGTGCCGGCGGCTGTGCGTTGCGCATTTGCGTCTGCTGCTCCTGCTTGCGACGCTCCGCAGCCTGCATGACCTGTGTTGTCCGGTTCTGGTTGGTTGGGTGGTAAAGAAGCGCACCAATGTTGTGCACAAACAGAGGATACAGTAACTCGGTGATCTTTTCCTTGTTGGCGAAGTCCAGAGCTCTCTCAAATGGAATCCTGTTGCATTGTTAGACATATAATTCCTGTCTCGCAAATTCCGGGCCGTGGTGTTGTGCGTACCAGACACCCTTCAGGTGCATTGGGCCGATTTTCACGACGTGGCGAACCTTCTCACTCTTCAAGATTCCATCACGTCTACCACGGGTCATACCGGCAACATTGAGCAACTTGGTACCGTTGATCATGTGGTTATCTGTGAAAAGGAATTAGTCTCGTTGCTACTCCAGCCAGACGTTGCACACGCCCACCTTCTCTACGCGCCACACATATGCCTCTGGCCTCAACCTGAAAGCACAAGCTGCCCTCGTCCTCCCACAGTGTAGCGGTCACTCGGGGTTTCATGCCTGGGGGCGCCACTTGACCAGTGGTATCGAACCCACTGTACTGGTTAGGCATACCGGGCTGCCCTGGGAGTGGGAGCACGTTCTGGGGCATGCCGCCAGATACTGGAGCGGTAGGTGGAGAAGTGAGCCCGTTTGCGTATCCATATTGAGAGTACGGATGAGGAGGCGCCGAGTACTGAGCCGGGCCAGGCTGCAATAGGGGAGGTTGCGCACTAGGATAATGTGCCATTGATGAAGTGACTGGGGGTGGTGCAGAGCCTCCAGGCATGTGTGGTTGTGGCGGATAGTACATGTTGTTCGGATCTGGGTGTGGTGCCTGGTTCATCGCTGGGTATGCCTCGTAGCCGCCTCCGGCAGTGACGGATCCTGGGATGGCAGGATACTCTGAAGACACCGGAGTTGGGGGAGTCTTGGCTCCGAGTGACGGGGCAGCTGACGTATAGGAGGAATGAGACCCTGCGTGAGAGCTCGTCGAAGAACCCAAGGAACTGCCAGGTGGAGATCCCGTGCTGGTTGAGTATGCCTGCTGCGTGTGGACTGGAGGTAAGGAAGGTAACCTCTCAGGCATATACGCTGGGCGTGGTGCGGTGTAGTATGGCAAGTCGGCCTGACCCCGGGTCGGTACCTGGGAAATCGACGGTAGATCCAGCTTTTCGGTGTTTCTGTCGTTAAGCATGAAAACTGTTGCGTGACCAAGAACGGTCAGGCGAGCCGGCTAGGCCACAAAATAGGTGAAGGCAACGAACGGGAAGACGACCAGGTCCGGTGGGTGGTGGCGCAGAATGACACAAAACCGCCAGGAAATGCAATTGGCCTGGGAGGACGTCCAGATCGTGAATTGAAGTGGATGCAGAGCGGACAGGCGTGAGTCGCTAGGTATGGCAGTGCTGTATCGTAACTGGTCGTGACGTGAACGAACTCAAGAACAACTCATGGAAACCCGCAGCCTCGCAGACGTCACCAAAACACAGCAGAGTTCAAATTGGTGTCGAAGGATGGAGATTGAGACTTGCTCGCTTCCCAGATTTTCGGTACGGAATAGGGGTGCAGTCTCTCGGATGGTTGAGCCCGTCGCAAGCTTGGGCGTCGACTATCCGATTAGCAAACACCACCGTTGAATGAGCCGTTGTCGAGGTCTCGGACTTCGCAAAGGCGAGGCAGAGATAGCCTAGAACAAAGTCTGGTCTCTAGAAGAATTTCCAAACGGTGGTTAGCTCCCAGCTCCTTGGTGCCAATGCGATGAGGGGGGACAAGTGCAAGCGCAGCTCGAGCATGCGATGGTTGGCAAGCTGTTTGTCTGTGCATATGTGGGGGCGAGAGATAGTCGGATCTCACCTTTGGCCGGGCTGCTCGATAGTGTCTTCGCGCAAGCAATTGCGGATGACAGCCAGCTCGAGGGCGGAGGAGTGAGCAAGGGGGATGTTAAAGAGGCAGAGGAGGATGAGAGAGGATATCGAGAAAGAGTCTGGCGGTGGTGAGAAGAGAGCTTGAGGTTGATGGAGGATAGGATGTGATGGGAAGGTCAAGGTAGATCAGAGAGAAAACAGAACTAGTGTAAGCCTGGCCCGGACCACTACTCACTCTCGCTCGACCAGGGTGACCTCTGGTCAACGCTACCACGGGTGGTCTTAGATTAGAATTGGCAAGTCTAGCCCCAGTAAAGAGAAAAGAAATCACCGGGGTGGTCGAATCCTCCACGTCGAGCCTTGTTGCGTGCTGGGGTAGGATAGGATGTGATGGGCTGGGCTGGGGACAAACCGGCACAGCGAGCGCGGGAGAGGAGAGAGGGGCCCAAGGCAGGCCCAAGTGGTGTATGTACGTACTGCGTACCCATGTACCGTGCCACAGTACTATGGTAGCGAGAGCAGTCCCAGGTGGCGGGCAGGTAGGCCGGGTCGGCCAGACGAGGTGTCTGGGCGAGCGTTGGAGTGGTCGCTGAGATAGTGAGTGGGTGGACGGGGTGGGTGGAGGGATGGGGACCAGGGTAGCAGGAGGGAGAGCGAGGGGGATGGACGGTGTTGATGGCACAAAGTGGCACCTGCTCCGAAGCTGCCCACTCACTCCCTCATGTCAAGGACAGGGTTCACAGTTTTCATTCACCGGCGGGCAGAGGCCCTGGTGGAGTTTGGTGTCATCAGGCCTGTCAGTAGCAGCCTCTTTGCCTCGCTGCCTCGCTCAGTCGCTCAACCTTCGGGCTCTCTCCATTGGGCCTGCAGGGATCAGAGGTGGGCGGGGAGTGGGTACGAAGACGACGTTGGGTCCCCTGGTCCAGGTTGAGCTGCGGCCCGGACTGGGGAGGGGGTAGGGAGGGGTGGGGGCGTGGGAAAAAGAAGAGAGACAGCTGCAGGTAGCGTGTACTTTGCCGCGGACACGGTACATGGTACCATGCACGGCGGGCAGTACATGGAGATGCAGGGTTGCTGTGGGCGAGGATGTGGATGATGTGGGTCCTGCGTTGGGACCATCATCCGTTCGCGATTCCAGCATTGCGCGCTGCAGTCCGTACCTTATTGCTTGCATTGATCCAGTGTCTCCCACCTCAGCTGAGAAGGGGTCAGCACGAGGCCGGTGATGGATCA
Source organism: Diaporthe citriasiana (assembly GCA_014872975.1). NCBI lineage: Eukaryota > Fungi > Ascomycota > Sordariomycetes > Diaporthales > Diaporthaceae > Diaporthe > Diaporthe citriasiana. The sequence continues at coordinate 169,204 of JADAZS010000027.1, read as the reverse complement.
ACCTTATCCTGGCCCGAGTCCTCAAGTGCACTACTAGAGGCCAGCAGACGAGCTCAATTAGCCCGTTCAATATAGCCACTTGCTCGCGGTATTCCTGCGGGCAGTCGTGTGGCAACTCGGCAGACCTCAGGCCTCTTCTACCTCTCCAGGCGAGGAAGGGGGGAGGCGTGACACTATAGGGTTGCACCGAGGAAGAGGGGTGAGCGACTTTTGGCCTGACTTTTTTCTGCTGGCTGGACTTGCTGGATCAAGTGGGCGGGCAAGGATGCCTGTGGATATAAACGTGTGGGGGGCCTGTGCCCGGGATTTTGGGCTCGGCCACAACAACGTCCACGGACCCGGTAAAGTGCGAATGGGTCGCCACCGCTCACTGTGCCCAGCCCTCCATCCATCGCCCACCGTTGCGGGCTCGCTCTTGCTGCTGACGTTCTTACCGTTGAACCGCCCGCATGTTCTTTGCGTTTGCCGGCAGATGGTTTTGGCGGCTTACCCTGGATGCCGCGCAGCTGCGGGAGACGGGGGAGGCTTGATGATGAGAGAACCGTGAGCAGGCCTTGAGAAAGGCGTCGCGCCCTGGATGTGATCATGGCGGTTGGTCGAAAGAACGGCAGCCTTTCCTTGTCTAGTCTCGGTCGTCCGCTCCTAGTAAACTCTGCCATTCCCGATTGCGTGGTAAGAGACGCGCTCCAGAAAAAGCCAATTGTCCCGGCTCTTTTGTTAGAGTTATCTAGCCGCTCGCTGAAGTACACTAGCGCGCGTACCGGTCCTCGCCCGCACGACTCCGTGTTACCGCACGCCTGCCAGTTAGGCTCTTTCCAGTCTCTGCAAGCTTGGATTTCCGTGGCCTCGAGCATTGACAAATTGTTGTCCGTTGACGGAAAACGAACACCCCTGGCTTTCCAAGGGGCTAAGCCGTCGCCGTTGTTCAGTCGTCAAATATCATCTCTTCTTGCTGACTGTTGGTGCTGAATCGCACTGTCCATGCCGGGCCAAATCAGAATCCGTCAATTGGCGTGCTTCCCGCGCAGGCGGGAGCCCTCAACTACGGTATGTTGCCAAAACATACCGTCACGACTGATCGGATCTGCGAGCAAGGCGTTTTCTCAACGGGAGACGGAGACCTCAACGCCCCCACTGCCCAACGGAGAGCAAGAGCGGCTGTCGTCATTATTTAGACACTCTCTACCTCTCACGCCCGTCATCGGCATCGTCATAGTCAAGCCACCTTTCTGAAAGACTGGCAGAACTGGCTGGAAGCCACCTCAGCCGCGACTGTGCAATGCACAAACACAGTCCCCTCGCCTGCAGCTTTACTGTGCCGCTCTTGGCCCCGGAAGGGATCGGCGTGCAATCCTGGCCAGCTTGTGTCTTTATCAGCGAATCACAAAATTCGAGCGGTCCGAGACGAGGACAGTGACGAGAAGCCAAAAATACACGGTTTCTTTTGGACAGTGGCTGCACATTTCGGGTATTGGTTCGCGGATCACTGCAGAACCCCGTCCACTTTGGCACTAGGACGCGTCGAGAGACTGGATGGCGTGGAAAGAGTGCGTTTTGAATGAAGACAATACACTTGTTCTCGCGGGCTCAGGTCAATCCAGTCGAATCCGGTTGGCCAGGCGCGAGCTTTCGTCGCGCGGTCGAATTGACAAGGTGGCCACGAATCAATTATGGCACTCATTAAGGTTCCTTCTTGAATCGTACTTGCGGGCGAGACTCGCAGGACGGCTGGCATCGGACAAGGCCTCGTTCAAAGCTCAATGAATACAGTATACACACACAACACACAGTACAGCACAAATCCATCGTCGTCTGTCGGCGATTAGTGCAGGCCCCGAGCGGGCATGACGGGGGCGTGCCTCTCACCCCGTCCATGCAGCGTCGCAATGCCATGCCGCACTCGCCTGTCTTCCCTGCTTGTCGAGCACTGGCCAAAGCAGGGGCCGGGGCCGCGAATGTTCTGATGAAGCCAGCATCTGCGCGCCAGCCTCCCCGGTTCCTTGGCCGCTTCACTGATCCTAGAGAGCAGTGGCTGGGAGGGTTGATTCAGCCTTGCCAATTGTCGACAGCCGTTCAAGAGCAACGTGTTGTCGGATTCAAGCTTTATGTTAACGTAGAGGAACAATTCGTAGATGTGTTGGGGGGTAAGGTGGTCTTGGTGGTGTAATAATTTGTCTCTGGCGTCCAATGAAAGACCACCTCTGGGAAGAGCTGCTTCCCCCTGCACGGCACAGCACCAGTGGAGCGGCCAGATTCATCTTCGCAAAGCCCTTGTCAGTGCGAGCGTAAGACGTGATGGGATAGGACCGCTGGCATTAAGCTCGCAGCCTGACCCCACGACCTTGGGCCAGTATTGAGTAAACGGTTGAAGCGACTGAAGTACTTGATATTAGATGACCACCGTCAGTCTGCTGCGTCTGTGGTCGGGGTGGGGGTGACTTCTTGGTCCGGTAATATTTTTCATGTGCATGTAGAGCGTAAGCGACTCATTGCCAGGGTTGCGAGACCACATCAACAGATCCTGAATCGCTTAGTGCACCATGTCCTCCTCGCATTTCCAGAGGCGAGGCGCGAGCGAAACCCGCCCCGACTGATCTGTTTAGTGTGCTGGATGTACAATCCGGCAGAATCTTCAATACAACATGGTCTGAGTGGTAGTTCATGGTGCAGTGGGAAGGACTGTGCCGCTCGTGGGCCGCCCAATGTGGGCCTCTCCGGCTCGGTGTCCCGGCTTCTCTCTTGGCTGTTGATGACGCTGGCCGACAGGATCCACCACGGGGTGACGAGAATCTAATACAGTACCTGTACAATTGATGTGAGCAATACTGAATTATGGGTACTGTGGGTACCGCGTGGGCGCAATATCCACAGACATCTGCAGAGCTGCAAGAAGCCCTGGGCGCTTCTGCTGCGGGACGCACAGGCGTCCGTCCTTATGCCAGATCCAATAGCGGACAGGCCCGCATGTGCTGCCGGCAGGTGGCTCTTGATGCGGAGGTTCGCCTCCACGCCCGCAGAAAGGGACCGTGCCTTTGTGATGGTGGCAACTCCAAGATGGATTTGCTCTGCAAGACATCGGACGCAGCGCGCGCGGGCTTGCAAGTCGGTGGACAGGCCAGGCCAGACCGGACGGACGAGACGCAATGGGGGGACAGGAGCCAATAGGAACAGAAGAGATGCCATACAGTCCAGTACAGTAAAGTCCAGTCCGATTATGGCAACCCCAGGATCTTGCAGGGGGGGAGGGGTGGCATGGCGGGTGCGAGGTGGAAGGCCAGGGTCATGGATGAGCGCACTGCGGTGGAGGAGTATGCAGCGTCCGTCCATGGATGCAGGATGATGCTCTCTGCTGCAGTTGACGGTCGACTTGGTGTTGCAGTGCACCACAACGCAGCTGATGCAGGTTGGCCGCCCTGCACTAAGCTCTTCTGAAGATGTATCATCGGACAACAACAACATCAACATGTGAGATTTGTGCGTGGTCAGAGATGCTTGAGGAGCAGCTGTTAAATTGCACGTTTTGTCAGGCCTAGATTGCCTGACGAAGAGGGAACGGCAGCCGCAGGAGCAAAGAAGGCAGAACGCCCATCAAATGTTGAAACGGGCAGGAGCACATGCAGTCGACAGACTGACGGACTGACGGACTGACAGAGACTGGCCGTATTAACAATACCGTGCCTGATACGTCATCCGACATGACCGCAACTTCCTCCTTGCCAAACCAGATCATCAGCACCAAGCAACCCGCAGCCGTGCTGCCCAGCAAATCCCAAACATCGAAGCATCACGACGGGTTTCTATGAATTCCAAACCCCCTTCCAGCCTTCCAGGCGCCACCGAAACTCTGCTGAACTTTTGTCGACTTCTAGCCTTTCAGGGGGATACCATAGACTTTTTTTTGTGTTGCCGATCAGCTTCGAACTTGTCTTCTCCTTCCTTGGCTTTTAGTTAGCTGTCGCACTCGCCGTTGCCGTCGCACTTTCTCTGCCAACCCTATCTGATGCAATGCACAGTCGGTGCAGATGCAGACCCTGCGCGACGCAAGACACGCATGTCATGTGAACGCTTCTTCTTTCTTCTTCCTCGTCCCTGGGTAGCTACAGTAGTCCTAGTGTATGCCATCTTCGGCCCTGCTGGGAACCCACTCGCCGCCAATGGCATTGTCTGTGCGTCCAACACCGACACTTTGCACACATTGGCCTTGGGCTGGGACATGAAAATTTGTCTCTGAGGTCTAGTCAAGCATTCTCCGAGCCGGGCCAACATCTTGTTTCGCGGCTTTAGTCTCTACACCTCCAGTACACACACAAGGAGGCCCCGAGATTCAACTGCGGTGGTTGCGATTTTGCCTTTCGCACTACCAGGGTGATGATCCGAACAACCGAACCCCTCGAGGACCGCCCTCCTTTTGGCACACTGCAAAGCAACATACCAGAGTTTATCCCATCGCACTGGCTTGCCTCTCAGGCTCTGCTTCAGTCGCCCGTCTGGCAATGACGGCACCGTCGTCTACCGGAATGCCTGAGTCCATTGCTGTATCACGTCTTCGCAAGTCCAACACGAGCCCCCGCAAAGACCGACGTCATGCAAGAGCTTGCTTCGTACAGAGTTCTATCCAGACTTTGCGCCTCGGGGATTTCTGTCGCGTCGGCCCTCGTGCGTGATCCCGCCTTTACACCAGCACAATCTAGCCATGCGAAGCTTAGACAGCCGTTCATCATCCGTTGGCTTCATCCAGAGTCAGGTCAACAGACTTTAGCTTGGAGCCAAGGGCTTGGTCGAATCGGTCGGCCACCAGGACAGATCCGTGGCATGCTTCATCCCGGTGCTTATTCGCCATGGCCGTCTTACCGCCCCTCCCGTCCGGGGCAATCCTGATCGTCTTACGCACCAGTAGATCATCGCGCTTACGGCTACCGCAGCGCCAAGTTAGCGGGGCATTTCGATTCTTGTCCCCTTGAAGACGGCGCGATTCAACGCTCTTACCAGCCTCCAATGGCATTGTTACAACGGGCCAGACGTTGTGGCCGCGCTCGTGTCAGGGACAACGGGCTGGAGAAAACCACCGGTGCTGTTCCGAACTTCTTTCAAGGGGAGCTGCGCTCATGTTGTAGCAAAAGCCGTGACCATCTCTTCCTCAGCGCTCAACTTCAAGTTGTGTGGGGCTGGACATGGTCCTGCACTTGTGGGATCCCATGCAAGATTCCGGGCGCTTGCGCCTATAATCGATTTCCACGATGCAAGCCCGGTACTGCTAATTGTGCATCTTCTCCATCTGTGGCGTAGTGGCCCTGCGGGCGGACAGGCTGGGGGTATCCCGTCTGCAGGTGCAGGTGCAGGTGCCAGGTGCCAGGTGCCAGGTGCGGAGGCACCCTCGCCCAGCCAGACAAGACAAGCACCTCCCACAGTCGGGAACGACTTCATGCATATTCGCAGAGCTGGTCACTAATAGTACAATCACGCCGATGAAGCAGATTGAATCGCTCCTCAAGCTCAATAAGGAGCAGGCCTTCGCTCAAGTTTATGAGAAAACATCCACTTGCCGCACTTTCATCAAGGTCGACTCTTTCGTGTCGTTGCCCCCATCGTTCGCCTGTCAAGGGCCCCTCCCTGCATCCAGGCACTGTTCTCCCGCAAGCCAAGATCGGTACACGCTCAGCAGCGTGGTGACTGTGTCTATTGAGCAGCCGACCAAGAATTTGCACTTAGTCGATCCCCCGTTCCCCTCAGAGTGGCTCCCAGACGACGGCCAAGGATTTGCAAATAGCAGTGCGCAGTTGTTGACCCCCTCGGCGAGACTTTCCCGATCGTCGACACTCGTGTTGCCTTCGTATTCCGCAAAGTAACAAGTCGAAACCATCGGCGTTTAATGGGCATGTACGGCCTTGCTACAGAACGGGCAAGAAAAGAAGAAAGATTGGGAAGCCATAATAGCCGGATAGCGTGCTCCTTCGCCACGGGCCAGTCGGGGTCCTGGCCAGCGCAGGCTGGTGGGTTGGCTCAACAGGCAATTCGTCACTTGTTGGACGTGGGCTCTGCCGCAACCACACTACGAGAATCCCCTGCGCCAGGCAAGTAGGGCCAACTCAGCACCAACATCTCCAGCCTTCTCCCGGATCTTGTAGTACCGGTGTCGATTTAATTATTCTTCGGTCGCATCGCTACCTCCTTGTCAGGCCGCCCTGACCCATCTTTCGAATGTATCTTCAGCCGCGACGCAGAGTGGCCCGAGCCCCTATGACAACAAGGCCCGCTGTGGTGGTGTGGGCGGGTGGGTGGGTGGGCCGGTGGGCTCGAGGGCTTGTGCGTCCTTTTCTCGCTCTTCTCGACACCCCTCCCCAGCCCAGTACGAGTTACTTGCGAGACTTCGTACCGGCGCTGGGGCTACTGACCGGCTCCTGGGTCTCAGGTTTTGGCGATCATCAAGTGGGGACGGATCTGTACTCTTCCCGCAGTACATTAGCGGGACACTGACATCGCAACCTTTGCTGGAACACAATTGGCCAGCGATGTCAGACAGGCAATATTGTCGTTGGTCGACCTCATGACAACTAGAATGTTTCACTCCACACCATCTGATGGATGTTTGCTACCATCGGTACAGCAGCAGCTCGGCTGGGATCACTCTAGGGACCGAGTCTGACTTGAAGGCCATCCACATCACAACGAGCGAGTTGGATGGCAGGCCCTCAAATTCGCAAGGCTTTCGATACCAAGCCCTTCTCACCGGAGATGATTAGATCAGTTGTCGAGGCGCCCAAGCTGCCCATCCAGATGCACATCAACCCGCAATCAGTTATCAGCTTTTCAGCGTATGCAACTCAGCGTTGGGAGAATCTGTTCTGAGCTTGGAGAACATCGTGCCGTGCATGGAACGTCGAGAGTGTCGAGCCAGTTTGTCTAAATGCCGGTACCTAGCCAACCAGACAGTCGCTCTCAGAATTGGCTGTTGGCGTGCCCCAACCACAAGGAAGCGCACCCGTCGCAACCCCGCAACACCTGTGCGTGAGCTTGCTCGTCATGTGCTGACGGCAAGCCGTGGACTTTGAGCCTCAAGCCTCAAATGCATGACATCCGGGCAACTACATCAAGCATGGCATCGAAGATTGTCCACATGAAGGGGTTCAAACTCATTTCTACAGTACTCGCCCGCCCTGCCTTATTTCAACGAATCGAGACAAACCGTATGCAGTGCCCAAGCGATTCGATCATTCGGATTTGAGGGGTGGTAAGAGTCATGTCTGTGTCGAGGCCGTCGTTTTGCTCGCAGGACTTCGGCAGATCTGCCGCTGGTTGCCGTCAGACAAGGTTGCGGTAAGCTTTGTTCGAAAGCCATCATCAGATGATAGGGAGGGGGTCACGGGTGGCTCACACGGATGGACGTGAGAGATTCCGTAGGGTTGAAGCCTGTGATGAGAACCGAAATGACTCGCGAGGCCTCTGCTCCGCTGATGGGAGAGCGATTGCACGCACACCAATCTCGACCTACCATCATCTCGCAGTGGTTTCATGAGCATAGAACGACGACTCGAGACAACTTCCCGAAGCTCAGATATGGGCATTTTCAAGCCGTGAGGACGCGGATACGAAATGCCAGTATCGATAACTTGAACAGAGCCGAGAGGATTCCTAGTACAAGCACACTGCCCCTCCTCGCAGAAAGGCGTCGTTCGAAATGTCTGAATCTAGCCACAGCGATCTAATCACATCGCCACACCGAGCCTCAGGCGTCGGTGCGATCCTCTTGTCCATGACCCTGCTGCGCAACAAGCCATATGCCCTCACAGGGAGCAGGGTACCTCGGATGCAGAGAGGAGCGAAGCAGAAGATCTGTCATCCCGTGGCCGGAACATGGCCCCCCTTCCTCACATCTGGTCAGCTTAAGCAAGCACAGCCTTCTCGGTGATCGATTTGAGTCCTTCTGAAAGCTTTGGGAATCTGAGTTTGACGATGAACTTGGACGAGGTGCATCGTTGCTGCTTGTGCCTGCGTCCAGTGCGGGCCTGCGCAGGTACGGGATGCGACTGCACGTTTCTTTGACTGGCCCCTCCCGACGGACGTTCAGTGAACCCTGCAGCCCTCAGAGTTCTCATCGTGAGATGCAGTGGGCAGGGGTAGAGGGTGGGTGGTCTTCAACACTCGCATGCAAATGCACAGCGGCTATGTACGTCTGGAACTTGTCCAATCAATAGCCCTTGATGGGGCGTGAGTTCCAGTTTGCCAAGCTTGGACGTTTCAGCTGCTCCCCCTCACAGCTATCACTGTTAGCCTTTTCGAGTTAGATCGAGCCTTCTTTGTATGTAGCAGTTACATCCACGGCCTGGGTCTCTCTCGATCCTTCCGGCTTCCGCTACCCTCGCATTCTCGAGGGACATGCCACCGTCGTGGTTGCCCTGGGCAGGCCTCCTCAGTCGGCGGCCAGGCAGTCTCTCGCAAATAATATTACAATCGCTATGGCACACTCCACCATGCACACCCGGGTCGCCTGAGGCGGAAGCACCAAGGCTGCAAGGACGCTCTATCTTATCAGCGGAGGCGTGAGCTACAGGGCGGTAGAACTCCGTATTGCACAAGCTATTATGACATTACGTGTGGATCAAAGCTGACCTTCCCAAGCCCTGGAAGCTGTGAAGATTGCCGTGTCTTGCAGGATTGGGGGCAGTTCTCGACGAGAAGTCAGGCGGATGGCCTCTCTGAGTCGGTTGTGTCGATCCCGCGGCACGTCCTTCACCTGAGATATCAGCTCTGTCTGTCAGGCATGCTGCTGAGCCCGAGATACGAGCTCTGACGATAACGGGATAATTCGCGAAAACCATTGCCCAGGTACGGTGCCAATCGTCCAGGCCACTCGGATGGCATCGCAAAGAGATGAGATGATGCCCTACTACATACGACCACGCGGTAGTTGATCAATGTCGCCACAAAGAGACTTGGTATTGGCAGCTTGACAGGTTGACATTGAAGACACTTCATCTCAGGGAATTCGGTTGGGTCTCGATTCATTGGGGGCCTCTGAGCTCGCGCCAGCCTCCTGATGTCGTTGATTGTGGTCACGAGTAACGGCCAGAAGTAATCCAATCAACGAGAACCACGTCTTCAAGCCCACACCATAAGTTTTTCCACATTGGTACGTTGGCGCCTCCCGTACGGCCTCAAGTTGGGGAAGTATCGATGAGGGGAATCCAAGAGGTTGGGAAGTACGAAGTACTTCTGGATACGTCGTCCCAAAGCGGGTGACAGGAAGATGACGGCAACGGCTGCATCGAACGATATTTGTGTCGAGCCGACCTGGTCACTTTTTCTATCTTTACTTTTTTCATGTCAGCAAGACTGTCAATGCGTGTGTCACTCGGCCCCGAGAATGTGCCACGGCTGGAGAGTCAGACCATCCCATGCAAAACATATGGTTGGAGAGACAGTGGACGATACCCAATTTGCTACAGAGAAGGCTGCAAGACGGTCCGCCTTCCGCCTTTACATGGAGTCAGTTGCTGTCTCTTCTACCTGCCGATGGGCTGGAGGGTGATACTCTGAAGCTAGGGAAATGTGGCTTCGGTCCTAGCTCTCACGGTGCACCTTCTTTTTCTGTCTCTTCTGGCGGTGACGTGATCAAGACTCCAGGCCACCAAGAACTTGAGATTCGCGGAACAGCACGACATGCTGATGACTTCGATAGCTTAGCGGAGCGCTTGACAACGGACAGTCTTCGAACACCCTGATCTGCGCCAGGTGTGCCTCTGGACGTGAGAGTCAAACTCCCGGGCGGCTTGCATTTGCCGTGATATACATACAGATCATTTAGCCTTTCGGGCTTGCCAACCTTCTGCAGCTACTCAAGCTAACCGTCTCATGTAAAAGAAGCTTCGGATCTCTCCTTGCATCGCGAACTGCCTCTGCGCAAACGATACTGTGCAGCAGCCATTGCAGATGCGGTTGGATGCAGTCTGAACGGACGACAAGGCACGATGGCATGTCGAGAAGATGCCCATGAGTGGCTCACACGGAAGGCCAATCTTGCATGGCAGAAGCGTGCCGACATCATGAGAGAGGGTCCTCAACATGAGATCTCGAGCCTCGCGCCCGCCTCACATGTCAAGCCGCCTATTCAATCTGACAACTGAGGTCGTACTGGACCATGTACAATGTACCCTCTCACCCGCCCACCCCACAGTATCGACAGGGTTGGTCTCTCGATGGCCGCCGCACCGTGGTGTCTGTTGCGGCGCCTCTTAGTGAGGTGATATCAAGGTACCGAAATGGTCTAGCGCACATCTCACCGCTCTTCTTGAACACGGTCGGGGGCGGCTCTATCACAGGCTCCCGAGGCGTTGAGAAAAGCCGATAGGAACAACCAATTTGGAACTGGGCCTCCAGCCAATGGAATTTCAGGAAAATGCACCATTTTCCATCTTCCTTTTCCTTACCTCCCTGGCTGCCGCCAGCGTCCCGTTCGGCGTCTGATCCTTGCCCCCTGCGCCTTGCGGTGTCTATCAGTCAAACAAGAAGGTGAAGCTTTGGCCGCTCGGCCGTCGATGATGAGGACCTCACGTGGAAATGGATGGCTGGACCGCTTCAGAATCGCTGATCTCGGTGGCCCAGGCTTTTGATTTTTCATGGACTCTGGGACACACCGTTAGAACCCCAACCCTGTGCCCAAGGCTCCCAATTGGAACAACCGGTGTGCGTCGGCTGTGACGTCGAGGCGATCCTTGCCAGCCGCCGTGCGTGGCTCGCGTCCTGCTCCGCTTGGAGCACTGGAATGAGCCGGACAAGCGATTCAAATCTGACGATACAGTACAGCACTGTACGCAGTGAGAGATGACCTCCTTGTCTCTCTGTTCACCTCGCTGGGTTCTTGGGAAACATTGAATCCTTTCCTGTCTGGATTCACTCGACACGGCCACCTGACAAGGGTCGCGGCTGGGTTGGGAAGGTCCCGCTCGTGAAGGATCTCGGGTTTGAGACAATTGACGAAAAGTTGATGAGGGGGGTGTGCACCCTTTGTGCGACCGTTCAGGGCCCCTCGTTATATTGGGACTTGCTTTTTCTCGCAACGGTCTACGCACGAAATACCCAGCCTCAGTACCCAGCCTCTTTCTCTCTCTCTCCGCAAGGAGTCTTCCGGACGTCCATCTCAACCTCGCCTCCCCTTTTCGGCAAGCTTGTCGTCGACGGTCCCAATGGGATTCCTGCCCGGGTCTGTATGGCAACAGTACCCCGTCCAATGTCCGTACAGCCCTGGACGACTTGTACCGCATACTTCTCGCAATGCTGGGGCATGCGTGGACTCTACCCATCTGCAGGGCCCAGGGCCCAGGCCAGGCCTCCCCCCGCCAGCCCGCCTGCCTGCTCCCCATCACGTTGCGGCGACGGGGGGCTGATCGTCAGACCGCACCAAACCAAATCTAATGCCTCCGCCCGCAAGCGTGGGCAGTCGGGATAGCTGCAGTGCAGCGTCGTGGCAGCAGTAGCCCCCGTCCGGCGCGGCAGGGTTGTGTTGTGCGGGCGATCTGGCTTTGCGCCTTTCCTGCCTTATTTCCCGCATGCACGAACAATACGGGGTGACATGTTGGCACATTAGCCTGCGATACACACAGAGCTACGACATGAACATGACCGGTGTTGAGTGTTGCTCTAGCGGCCTAGACTGCCTGTGCATACACATACCCACATCTTCTGGCAGCGGGACATGGCTGCCTGCCCCCCCGCCAGCCTTGCCTGCCTGCCTGCTTGATTCTGACCGGCCCTGCCTGTAGAGCCACACACACACACACACACCTCTGCTAGCACACTACGCAGTCGCAAGTCATGCACACTAGGTATGCTATGGCTGGCTGGCACTAACTGCATGTTTCTGCTCCGGCCATCTATGTCCGATTCAAGACAACGATCTCGCGGTGCATCGCGTCGTGTTAGATGACCAGCATGCGGAACAAAAAGGTTGCGGAACAGCGCTGCGAGCGCGTGTCTGCTGCAGCTGCAACGAGGGCCTGCATGTTTGGGCGGGAGGGACGACGCCAGGCGTGTCTTCCCTCGGGGGCCTGCAGGCATCCTAACCCCTGCGTCCTGCCAGTAAGGCGGGAAGGAATGTCCTTTCTTGTCTATTTCCTGGTCGTCTTATTCTCCCGATGAAGCAAGGTCCCGTATTTTCTACGTACAGCACCATCCCATCACTTCTGACGGAGCCGCGCCGCACTCGTGCAGGGCAGCGCAGCAGTGCAGCGCATGCCAGAGCGTGAGGAAAAACGGGAAAGGGAGGGTCGGTGGCCACCTGGCTGCACAAGCGAGGCCACCGGAACTGCACAGGACATTTGGCCGCCTGCACCTGGTGCAGCGTACAGGAACGCTACTGTGCTGGGCGGCTGGCCCAGGCGAGATGGAGGGTGGGAGGGGGGTTCCATATAATTCCTTCGCACCCCCCTCCCATTCGATCATTTGGCGATGGGGCCTTGTCTTGAATACTTACAACTCACACCCAGCTGCCGGGCCGGGAGACAAAAGAGAGAATTGGGAAAAATGACACTAGACAACTCAGCATGGAGGCGTGGTTCCAATCTTTTCTGTTCCGCCCGCCCAGCCCTCCAGGGGTTCCCTATGTGTGTGGGCAAGGGCCGCAATGATCCTCAACGAGGTGGTATTTGCGGCACGACGTGCGTTGTCCCTCCACACCATTTAGATTGTGTGTGTGTGTGTGTTGGTGTGTGTGTGGTGGTGTTCTCTCTTTTTTTGTCTTGGGCTGGCAATGCTATTCTAGGTCTCCTGAGAAGCGGCCTTCTCCCCCCTCCCTTCCCCCTTTCTTGTGATGATGATCACGCGAGGAGAAGGTGGGCTGGCTGGCCATCGATGGCTGGCTGGCAGCCTGGTCTGGACCATCCAACCCATACCCGTTGGGCGAGACGGAGGCGACGGCAAGGACGACAACAATAAACAACAAGCCACGATCGACTGATGAAGAAAATATTATTACAGAGTATTCTCCGAGGATGGCGACCTTTAATTGAAGCCCCCCCCCCCCTTTGTCGCGGGGTCGCAGCTCCCTCCTCCTACGGTGCCATCGTCCACACCCCGGTCTCACAAGGTGCTGACGAAACGGGCGTGCCCGGCGCCGTGGCCTGGACAAAGCTCCTCTCGCCCTCGTGCTTATGCCGCTTCCGCTGCCGCTGCCGCTGCCGCTGCACAGTCCGTGTTGTGCTTGCCATCCTGCGGATGCAGGTATGATGCGCATAACGGGAAGGCAGGGCAGCAACAGACAGGAAAAAAACGGAGCTGTTGTGCGCGCCGCAGCAGCAGTGGGCCGGGTAGACTCTGGCCTTTGCTTCCTTCGCTTTTGCCCCACGGGTACATGGCCAACGACCCTTTGTGCTGCGGGCGCCGATCGCTTCCCCGGGTCCTCCTCTCGCCTCTTCGTGTTGGGCGGGGGGCCTGGGAGAGTACAGTACTGCACTGGTAGGAAGCAAAAGGGCGGTCCTCCCACTACACCCCCCGGTCGTCCGGGGTGGAGATTTGGGGGGGGGGTGGAGATTTGGGGGGGGGGAGAGCAAGAGGAGGAGTAGGAGGGGGTGTAACAACGACCTTCTGGAGCTGTGCCTCCCTGTCACAGTAGCTCTACCTGTTGTGTGTGCTGCGCTATTGTGATGCGATGCGATGCGATGCGATGCGACCGGCAACTTTGCGAGATACTGTATGGTATGGGATAGACCGGGGGAAACGTACCCGGTCTCGTTCCTGCTTAGGACAAGTCTGGCTGTATGACCTCAGCTGGGGGTGGGAAGGACGCTGTCCGACCGACCCTCTACCATCTTTTCTTTTTCTTCTGGGGAGCGCGCGGTTCGCTCATCCTCTCACAAGCAACCAACGTGTCCAGCCTGACTGTCTTGTCTATCCGCCTTGCCTGTCTATCGGTCCCGGGCCTTGTGAGACGAAGTAGCCCGCGACCCGGAGCGATGCAACGGTAATTGAGTTCATGCAGAATGCGGCGCGTTCTCACGCTGGGGCTGGCTGGCCGGCCGCCCTGGTGAGGGAAGGAAGGAGGAGCCTGGGCGTTGCAGTACACCGCTGCTACTGCTACGGTATGGTTACCATACATAGCTCACTTCTTACCAACATACCCATCGTCATCCCACCCAACAACAACCAACCAACAGCCAACCCAATTTAGCCCACAACTGACTGGTTATGCTGTGCGATGGGGCCGGCTTCCCCAGGGCCCACCACGTACGCGCCTTGCTCCTGCTGCCGCTGCTGCGCTGCCAGGCTGCTTGCTTGCTTCCTCTGCTGCTGTGCCGGCGTCGGTCAGATTTGGCGACCGCGCAGATCACGCGTCCTGTGTTGGTGTGTGGTGTGGTGTGGTGTGGCTCCCCCCAAAACCCGGTCAGCAACAGGGGTGGTTTTGGGATGATGATGATGGACATTGTCGTTGCAGGGCGGGAACCGGGGGGAAAGCCTATCTCGATGATCTTGCATGGTCCGTCCGCTCCTGGCTGCGGTAAGCGGGTTCAGGTTTGGTTTTTTTTTTTTTTTTGGTTCGAGATTTGAATTTTATTATTTTGGGTTTTTTTTCTCTTCTCTTGTCCTCGTCTCACTGCGGCGATCCTACCCTGACTTTTGACAACTGCTGATCGGAGGCTTACGGGTATGTGTATGTGTTGTGCCCTGTCGACCTGAAGCGCCGAGAGGTAAAAGATACGGTAGGTACAGTGTACGCAGGTGCTCGGCGTGAGGAGGGGTGTGTGGTAAAACCGTCCGACCAGCACTCTGCGTTTGTGAGTTATCACGGGTGATCATACCTGTGCCCATGTATGGGTTCGAAGAAAAGCCCTGCTGTCCATCTCGTCCTGTGTGAGGAGGCAAAGATGACCTCGGGATGCCTACACATGTGACTTACAAAGAAATTATGAAAGCATGTCGTTTAGGTGAACTGGTTGTTTGATCTCCTCTCGGTTGGGCTTGCGACTGACTACCTGGATATGCTTTCTGTAGGATATATACAACTTGGGGGGGGGGCGTACTCTACGTCCAACGACAAGGGGCTCGGGCGACGTTCGCATGGGGGGTGACCTGTGCTTCATGCGAACAGCTGGGACGGCCCGTCGATTCGTCGTTGGCTTTCACTGCTTCCAAGTCCCGTGATGGAACGCCCATGGTGGTGGTGGTGGTGGTGGTTGTGATGGCATTGGGCCCCTGTATGCATCACAATGACTTCACCAAGTGAAGGAAATAGATGTCAGAGTATACCGAGTATAGTGCAGTATCTACAGCGGTTGCCCTGGCTTGTGGCCCAAGGTTTCTCGCTTCCAGGCACATGGGGCTATTATTGTTGCCGTTGCCATTGCTGCTGCTGCTGCTACTTCCCGGCCGTCATTTTGAGTTACGCGTTTCTTAGTTTGCTGGCTCTGGGGCGCCATTCTCCATCAGGCCGCTGCCGCGAACTCTTGCTACAATTTGTGCAGCCTATTCGACGGACGTTGGGAACAGAAATGGATAAACCTAAGAGAGGGAGGAAGGGTTGTCCCCGGCGCAGAGGCGTTTGATGCGCGCGGGGGAAACCCTCGTCCGGATTTGTCCTGAAATGTGTGGTTTCGAACCAGTCCGCGACTCGCGCCACCCCGCTAGCCTCGACCGAGGGGGAGCCCATCTCTCGGAACGATCCTTTGCAGGATGGTGGTCTATGCCGAAAGGCTAATGACCTCTTACTTCCCTCTCCCACCTTGTCCCATGCTTTTGCCCGCCGGCTACAGTATGAGAAAGAGGATGATGCGCCACGATCGACTGACAGATAGATAAGACAGGCAACATACATAGTACATAAACCCCGGGCGGATCAGGGCAACAGGGGGCTGGCTGGGCTCGTACTCGGTCGGGCGAGACATTCTCGACAAGACACGGGGCCAGTCACAACCGTCGAGAGGTTCAATACCCATGTGAATCACACGGCACGAGGGGCTGGAAAGTCCCGCTAGAGGGGGGATGGTTGTTGTTCCATCTTCCCAGCGCGGGGGCGGGGACTGTATCCCATTTGCCAGGTTTCCGGGCCCCAAGCTCGCCACACCGGGGGAGGGGGAGGCGTTTGACCTGGACGGCTTTTGACAGGCGACAGACGGGCAGGAGGAGGGAAGGACGTTGTTGCTTGAGTTTGTCATGAGCTGAAGCTGAAGCTAAGCTGCGCCTCCCAAGTCGCAGTCGGTCGGTCGGCAGTGTTGGGTGTGGGAAGGGGGAGAGAGAGGGTGACAGACAGACAGGGTGTAGCAGGGTCCATTAGCTCTGTCCTGCAACGACCTGCATGAACCACCGGGGTGCCGCACGGAACTGGGACTGGGGCAGCAAGAATGGGCATGACAGGACAAGGGCAGTGGCGAGCAGCCGGCGAGCGATCAAGCAAGCAAGCATTCAGTCAGTCAACCAGCCAATTCAGTTCAGTTCCCGAGCAGCAATTCCATTCCCGGAGGCAAATGGCAAATGGGCAAAGCATGATTAACACAATGGATTATGCGCGAACATGCCGTCCAAGCTGCTGCTGGCCACACACACACAGCCCAGCTTCTCGGTAGTGGGAAAGGAGGCCTGGTCGTTTTGTCCCGCGTGTGGGTGGGATTTTTGAGGCCCCGAGTCCTCTTTTTCCTTCGTCCAATGTCCTCGTGCTCCCTCGTGCCAAAAGCAGCAGATTGGGCGAGCACAGTAGAAGGGGGAGTTGTGTTGTAGAAGCAGGAGTAGGAGCAGGAGCAGGAGCAGGAGCAGGGGACATGGGACATCGTGTAGAGAGTCACTGCTTTATTACCCTACCCTGCCTTGCCTTACATTGCCTTACATTGCCTTGCCTCGCCTTGCGTCGCCCACCCGCCTGCTGTGGATGACGGGAAGCAGTAGGGAAAAAAACGTGTTGGGCTGGGATGGCGGGCGCGGGCTGGAGACGCGCCACCTGCTTGCTTGCTTGATTGCTTGCTGCCGCTGGTGCTGCTGCTTGCTCCCTCAAGTCCCAAGTCCCAGTCCCAGTCCAAGTCCGTCCCTTTTGCGATCATCACTTGTCGGATCAGACAGCCTTGAATACGACGGCGACGTACGTGCGCAGTTGACAATGCGCACCCCCCGAAACAACTCCCACCACATGCACATCCTTTCCCTTCCTTGCTGGTTGCCTTCCCGCAGTGCATGACGCCCCTCCGGGAGGGTGCGGGAGATCAGTCTTGCCTGGCAACCTGGGACGGGACGAGGGGTCGGCCTGCAACCAGAATCGTGGAACAGGACACACTGACGGCGGCTGCGGTATGATCGGGAGTGTCCCTCCTTGGCCTTGGGAAGGGGGGGGGGCCCTGGGGCTTGGCCCTGGGCACTTCTTCCCTCGCCCCTGGACCCTGTCTTCTGTGTGATGCCGTGCCCCATCCTATCCGGTGTGATTGACTGACTTGTGTGTGCTTGTGTGTTCTGGTCACCCAGTCCAGGCCTGGTCGTGTCTGGTCCTCTGTCTGGTCTGATGTGTCGGTAAACCTTGGGGGAATAACCACTTCCACCGCAGCTGCTGGGCTCGCGGCATCCTGACCTGCAACTGCCGTCGTGCTCCCACCGGGAAATGGCTTGCAGAGCACACACCGAATACAACTGAATGTATGATTGACAGTGCAGCATGCTGGACGACCGAACCTTGAGGCGGATGTGTAATCAGATGAAATGCGGGTTCGCAGATATGCTTCTGGGCAGTCCCAGGTTTCTGGGTTCTGTCTTCCAGCTGCTGCTGGTACTGGTGGTGCTGCTGCTGCTGGTGACCCCTCCTCTGTCCTCAGTTAGACAAGCCGGCCCATCCATCAATCAATCAATCAATCAGACTCAGACTCGGCTGGACTCAGGTTCTGGCTCAGGCTCAGGCTCTGAGCCAAAAACAAAAGAAACCTGCTGGCTTGAGACTGAGACACCCGTGGTGGTCTGAGTGCTGTGCCCTGCTGTGCTGTGCTGTGCTGCTGTCAGGCTGTACGGCCACGCTCAAGCCCCAAGCCCCAAGCCCCAGCAGGCTCCAGCAGCCCCCAGTACACTACACCCCAGGCCATGTCGATGTCAACTGTGCATATGCCTTGCAGGGCGTGTTTCGACGCCGTGATCATCGGCAGGCGATGCTACACAAGACGGAGAGGGCCTGAGCTTCTTTTTAACCTTTCACTCTCCCTCTCAAGGTTGGTCTAGAAGCGGAACGGGACCAAAAAGAAAAGTGGGAAAGGCGACGGGTGGCAGGCGACGGGGATCCGTACGTATGAAATAGAGGGTTTTCCGAGTTTCATTTCGGACGGCTTGCCGAAAGGCATAATCCGACCGCGTGAACGACACACACCCTCCCCCAGTCATGGCGCTGGTGATGTTGAGCTCCTTACGAGTCGTGTGGATACGGCTTCGTCATCGTGGAAAATGAGGTTCGAGGATTGTGAGTGAAGAGTGATGGTGGGAACTGTGAGAGTGAGTTGGTTGTGGGAAATTAGATGAGTGAGATTTGCTCATGTGATTTCGTGACGCGGGAGAGACGAGCGGCGCGGTAGAATGGCGCCCCTCGACGGCGCCACTAGGACGCGCGGGAATGCCGTGCCGTGGCGTCACCATAGCAGCAGCAACAACAAAGACGGGCGTGAGGTCATTTGACGACAACACTGGCCTTTTCTAGAGTGAATGAGATCCCAAAAGACCAGCTATCTTGTCGTCTCCGAGCCATCATTCGTGTCTTGAGATGGGAGCGACCGTGACCAAAACATCAGAATTGGTGACGAATGAGCAGTGATCAGCTGCTCGTCTACGCAAGAAAACATGCCGCCCCCACCTAAACCACCCCTTCCCAAGGCAGCCGAGCCCAAGTATGGCAGGAATTTCGACCCGTGGAACTCAGTCGCCCTGGGCCACCAGCGCGCCGAGACCAGAGGCCCCCAGGGCTGGAGGGACAACCGCTCGTGGAAGCTGCAGAACCAGCTCGCAGGCGGCCACTCGGGCGGCGACCGGCTGTCCGACCGCGTGGGCGCCGGGTCGGAGGACTTTGACGAGCAGTGGCAGGTCCTCATCCCCAAGGAGGTCAGGGCGAGGGCCGCCAACAGCGTCATGGATATGCTGAGGAGGCCTGGGACCATGAACCAGGGCAGCGGTGGTAGCCGGCTGGCGAGCAGGTCACCGGAGAAGCAGCTCTACAAGGAGGAGGAGAAGGAAGGTATAGAAGAGAAGCCCAAATGCTCGTCACAGCAGCAAGAGGGCGAAGAAGTTGAAGCAGCAGCGAAGGCAGATGGCCAGAGCAGCAGCAGCAGCAGCAGCAGCAATAGGAAGATATTCGACGGCCTGGTCATCTACGTCAACGGGAGCACCCACCCGCACATCTCAGACCACAAGCTCAAGCACCTCCTCGTCCAGAACGGCGCGCGCATGTCGATACACCTGGGCAGGAGGCAGGTCACCCACGTCATCCTGGGCAAGCCCTCGGGGCCCAACACCGGCGCAGGCGGCGGGCTGGCGGGCGGGAAGCTGGAGAAGGAGATACGGCGGGTCGGGGGCTGCGGCGTGAAGTACGTGGGCGTTGAATGGTGAGTCTGTCCGTCATGACAAAAGTTTCCCTTGTGGTTGATCTTTGGGATGATCATCCCCTGTGGGCTCGTCTTCCGAAACACTGCACTCTTTCGCGTGGGGGAACAACCGCTAACGGCAAAATAGGGTCCTCGAAAGCGTCAAGGCTGGCCGCCGCCTGCCCGAGGCGAGGTTCACAAACCTCAAGATCGCCTCCAAGAGGCAGCCGAGTGTCTACGGCGCCTTCTCCAAAGCGGCGTCGTGAAGGGGTGCCGAGAGCATCACGAGGACTTGGGCCAGCGTCAGCCACCTCGGGTGAAGATGCCTTTGTTGATGGTGGGAAGAACGAAATGTTTGCTGCGGGGACGGGGGAGGGGCGTCCCCAATGATGTTGTTGTTGTGTCGTGACAGGTTGTACGGCTCTATCTGATAGAGGTAGGTCCTCAAGGGACCCCCGCTGGCGTCAGGGCACAGCATGATGCATATCTTGGTGGTAGGCGGGAAAGGGGGACAGGCCGCATAGGGGCAGTCGCATCGCATCGCATGTGGGCACATGGGCCAGCTCTTGTTCACGGGGAGCGGTCGGACGGGGCACCGGTGGCGTTTTGGACACGGACTCTTGCATGGAACGGATGGATGGAAGGAAGGACGGAGGCATGGAATGATTTTTTGTGGCATGGTCGGTCCTGTGAGTTTTGAGCGAGTAGATACAACTCAACTCACTGGCGTTATGGTCCGGCTGATTGCTGCCGACTCCTTTATTTTGAAATTTAAAGCCGCTTTTAGATGGCATCGCTGGTTCCTTGGAATTCAAGCCTGATTGGCGATGGCGAAGCATATTCATTCCCGCAACGTCGAAGTCCATACCTCAATCACTCACATGAAGCTCTCACGAGAAAGTATCGGCTTCATCGATGTTTGCACACCCCGAGTGAAAAGCCACAGATGCAGACACAGTACGTCCATACTGTCCTCATTTATTCAGTGACAGTGACACCGGTCCAAAATAATTTACTTGGCGGCTGACCATTCCTCTAGAGACCAGACCTGACGCCGCGCTCAAAGCCGCACGAGCTTCTTCTCAACTCTCAAATACACCCCTCCGCCATTCCAGCCATGATCTCCCGACTTTGCCTCCCGGGTCACACAAGTAGATTAACGGGTCTCACCTAGTCAACTCGCCCAACCCACTGTCGCACTTCCTCGTACGACCATGTGTCCCCCCTTCCCCCCTCTCCGAATGCACCCCCCGCTGCAGTAAATGCAGTAAGCAGTGCCAACCTATGCCCCGGATGATTTCCTTCTTGCATACGTCCGCAAGGAGAGATACTGTCATATGTGTTTCACGCGTCCAGATGAGGAATCACCACATCCTGGGCAGCATATCCCAGCTGAGCTGAGGTGTAGCCGACCCTACACAATCCAGAGG
Source organism: Diaporthe citriasiana (assembly GCA_014872975.1). Taxonomy (NCBI): domain Eukaryota; kingdom Fungi; phylum Ascomycota; class Sordariomycetes; order Diaporthales; family Diaporthaceae; genus Diaporthe; species Diaporthe citriasiana. Next base: position 148,260 of record JADAZS010000027.1, on the reverse strand, counting down.
TAGCCCCCATAGTCTCACCACCAGCAAGGACCACTGGGGGGGGGCGGCCTGGCTGGCCGGGCTGGGCTGACCAGTACGCTCTGGCCCACACTGCGATGCTGTCCCACCGGAGCACAGCGACAACAGTAGTAGCAACAACAACAACAACCACTACCACCACCACAATACAAAACGGGAATAGGCGATGGAGTCCACAGCGGGTTCGCCCTGTTTCGAGTACAGCACCCTCCTGCGCCCAGCTCGTGCGCGTGCGTCCCCAGCGCTGGGGCACGGCGGGACCTGCGACTTTCCGTCGCACAAGGGAAGTACAACTCGAAACCCGACGGCGTGTAACGCGGCGCAGACAGCACAAGGGAAGAGAGGGGAGGGTTTTTTTGGGGGGCGGGGGGTTGTTAAAAGGGAATGGCAAAACAGAAAAGGAGCAAGGTCTTTTTTCGTCCATAATCGTCTACATACAGGCGCAACAGGATACCATATGGGTGGGTGGCTGGACGAAAAGCGTCATCTTGATATCGGAACAGCACTTCTTTACCATTGTAGTTAATTAGCTCGAGGAACCTTGGAAGGCCGGGAAAGAACGGAGGGATGTACAGCACAGGTACACATACCTACCCACAAAATTTTCAACCCAGCTCCGTACTACAACACACTGGACGGTGATAGGGGACTAGCGTTGTGTCTCCCCTCCCAAGTTTGGGTTGGGTTTGGGTTGATCGAGTCTAAGCAGCGAGTAATCGGTACCTGTGTATGTGCGCCTCGGGAAGTCCAACATCTGTGCTCTTTTGCGACTTCAGACGGCTGCTACCGCGCCAGACGCAGATACGAGGGGGTTGCTCCAGGCCCGGTTCGGGAACAGGGCTAGAGGACTTTTGTGTGTGTGTGTGTATGTGTCGCATGTTCCGGTGCGGGTGTCGTCATGTATGTTTTGCCCGCCTCTGGCCATAGTCTCTAGTCCTCCACTCGACTATCCTCGCGTAGTAGCCATCATACGACGTTGATATTGGAAGACCAGGCTCGATCATTTAGCTCCAAAGACAACAAGACAAGAAAAAAACAAAAGTCCCGATCAGCTGAACATGACATGACGTGACGCTGTTGTGGCCGTGTTGCTTTTTGTTTGCTTGACTCTGTGTGAAACAACGACAGGGCCTGGGCCCAGGTCAACGGTGATCGTCACGAGGCAGTCAGTCAGTGGTTCGCAGCGGGCCTCGCCCCCCCCCCCCCCCCCCCCCCCCGCATGTGACAGTCGTAACGAAGAGACAGGCAGCTCCCCTTCGCTCCGCGACTTGCAGGCTGCGAGATCCGGTATGTCGTAGAGCCCAAGATCTGGCATTGCATTTCCGCTGCCTTAGAGCCAACCGGTTTTCTTGCAAGTCGGAACAGGCCCCCATCCCGCATCGCATGAGGTGCCGTGTGCGGGAGTGAGGGAGAACGTGGTCTGGGTCGAGAGAGGTGAGCGGTTCCCTGTCATGAGCGCGGCTTTGTCCGCTGAGCTTCCATTGGGCGCCTTTTCTCGGCCAGCTTTTCTGGAGTCCGTGAAGATTGCAATTATATTGCTGCAAGTTAAGGCCGGCAAGGCTGTGTATGGCTGGCAACCATGGACTGCCTGGCATTGCCGCTAGCGACAGCAGCTGGATATCATTGCACCGCGGAGATTCGCGTATGTTCGCCTCATGAGCCGCAATGGAAGGTATATTCACCCGAAAGGCTTCCTAAAACTAATGCAATGAGCTTAGAAAAGACAATCAATTCTTCGTTGTCAACCAGACACCTAATAACGCCGTAACACCTCCCTGTCGACCCTCGAACGAAGCAAGACGGAGGCCACCTCAATGATCCTTCAGCCACTTAAGCATCTGCTCAAACGCGGTGCTCTGCGCGGTCTTGATCGTGGCATCCTCGTAGTCCCCGACAACAGCAAATCCTTCGTAGACAAGTCAGCACATGTGTCCGCTGTGTATTTGCAGAATCCAAAAAGACTTACCGTGTGGGACTCCAGGGTAAACCTGGACCTCGTGCTCAACATTGATCTTCGACATGTAGTCCTCGCCCGCCGTGCGCACATCATCCGGGAAGAGAGGGTCATTCTCCACGCAGACCAGGCTGACAGGAGCCTTGAGCCCCTCAAAGTCGTCCCGCGCCACCAGCGTCGCGTGCGCCAGCGCCCCAGCCTTGATGTACGGCCCGCTCGTCTTGGGCCCAGCCTCCTCGTCCGCGGGCTTCTGCGCACCCGCACCAAACACACCGGCGCCGCCAGCCTGCTCCTTTCTCTCAGACGCGAGGAGCAGGACGTAGCGGCCGCCGAAGCAGTAGCCCGCCGCGTAGACGCCGCCGCCGTTGCCGACGGCGTCGGCGAACTCGTCCTTTGCGCCGTCGATGACCTTGTGCAGGATGGGCAGGACCTTCTCCTCGGTGTGGCGCGCCAGCCACATGTCGATCATGAAGCTCTTGACGCCCTCGACGGCCTTGATCTTGAAGTTGTCGAGGAACGAGCCGCCCTGGGTCGCCTGCTCCTCGTCGACGGTGGCCGAGTTAGGCGCTACGTCGCCCTCGAACAGGTCCGGCATCACCACCACGAACCCCTCGCTCGCGAACCTGTCCGCTTGGATCTGGTTGTTAGTCGACTTGACGCCCGTACCGCCGGTGAGGAGGAGGAGCAGGCGGGCCGGCGCGTGTGGGTAGTCGGACGGCTTGGATATGTAGGCCTGTGGCGTGGGAGTTGTTCGTTAGTACACCATGTAGACTGACTGGCTTGGTTCGGGGGGAACGATCCGAGTCAGGCGACTCACGTCAATGTCATTCAGCTTCCTGATCTCTCCTGTCGGGCCTGGGCCGCTGGCTGGTGGCATCATCCAACGTTAGCTTTCGGCAGTTGGCAGGGCTTCTCTCGCAATGGAGGGCGACGAACGGGTGGGCCTGTCTGTCACGCAGTCATCGCACATCTTGGGTTGGGATGCCGACTCCTCGGCAGGAGCAGTAGGGGCAGTGGAGGAAGCAGCAGCAGGTGTCTCGGCGGGAGCATCTTTCTGGGCGTCCTCCTGAGCATCGCTCTCAGGGGCCTTGGTGGCCAGCTCTGGATCTGTGCTTGTCATGATTATCGACGGTGGTTTCGTGAGGTGAACGAGGGGTTGGTTCGTTCTGGTTCTCTCGCGGTAGCGGCCTCTTTGAGTGATCGACGTGTCCCTTCGTCAACAGCTGATATGATTTCTGGCCTGGTGTGAAGCTCGTAGGAATGGAAGTATGGTGAGACATCGACTTGGCGTCGTGACCCTCGACCCTTACGTGCCCACGACCCCTCGCATCTGCCAAGTACGTCACCCTCAGCCTCAGTGTGCTGCAGGCCAGGGGCCCCAGTTCGGCCCTGATGCATTCCCAGGGTTAAACCCTCCCAGCAAAATCTTTATGTAGTCTACCTCAAGGGTATCCTCGCATCACCTAGAAGAATGCTAGCAGTAATCAGGTTTTGTGTCAATAGCTCTTGGGAGTATGGAAGATATCAGGAATGGTAACAAGCGTAAGCTTCTTTGCAGACATATTAAACAGTGATAAAAAGTGACATTCAGGGCGGTGCTAAAGGTAGTGGAGAGACTGGTGATGAAATCATTCTAGAGTTGGAATAGTATTGATGAGTGCTCAAGTTGAGCAGATGGAGTTGATTATTAGTGAGTGATCCTCCGGTACTACTTCACAGCTAACCGCTGTGACAACACCATTTATTTCATTGCAACGGAATCATAGCATCCACTCCCATTGTAACAGCCCGTTTCCCGAGACAGCTAGACAATACGGTACATCTTGTGCATATAGTAGCCAGTTAGATCCAGAATTATGAGAAAATCGAGCTCTTCACATACTGGACTTTTCTGTGGTCATATATCGCCCTCTGTGAAGGCAGACATACCAACCCATAAATGTCCTTAGCTTGTCTCGTCTTGGGTGCCCGACTTTGATGCCTTTTTCTCGGTTTCCCATTCCCATGGAAACCGAATGACGACTTTAGTCTCCAGCCTCTGGTCGAACCTGCGGTAGGCCGAAGGAGCATCATCGATACCAATCTCACTAGACACGATGAAGCTGGGCTTCGCCCTGCCACTCTGAACCAGTTGAAGCAAGCGTGGGTTAAGCTCTAGGATGGGAGCCGGGCCAATCTTAAATGATAGGGCCTTGTTGAACATGGTTGAAAGGTCCATAATGATGTGTCCAGAGATTTCTCCTGCCCTTGGTGCGCCTTCCGATCGTGGGACTTCAGCGTAGACTCCGATCGAACCGATACCTCCGCCCACTGCCGTGACTTTGATGGCTTCCTGCATGATATAGTCAGGCTGTGGCTTGAGGTGCTCATTGACACACTCGTACCCGTAGCAATCGCAGCTCCGGACAACGCCCTCTGGGTCTTTTTCGAGAATGAGCGCTGCAGCTCCCTTCCCGCCCTCGGTGAAGTCGATGGGAATCGCACCGATCGAGGCTGCCTTCTCCAGACGGGACTTGACATAGTCGACGACAAAGACCTTGCTTGCGCCACGCAATATGGCTGAATAGGCACAGAGGAGACCCACAGGCCCGGCACCAAAGACGGCGACTGAGTCGCCGGATTGGAACCCTGAGAAGTCGAGCGCCGCCCAGCCCGTTGAGAAGATGTCGGACAAGAAAAGGTACTCTAGATCATCGGTCGAGTTGTCGGCGATGTGGACCAGGCTGTCATCTGCGAACGGAACCCTCACATATTCCGCTGTCTGGTGCGTCAGGCCGTCATGTCTTTTTCAGAAGCGCCTTATAATCAATTACATACCTTGACAGCCGCCTAGGTTTCCAAAGTCTTTACCCCCACCATAAAAGGTTAACGCAGGTATGGTCGTGGGCTCCGTGACAAAGTGCCCTTCGTCGGGAAACGCGGGGATAACCACACGGTCGCCCGGCTTGAATGTCTCGGTCGCAGAGCCTGCCTCTACCACCACGCCAACTGCTTCATGCCCCAAAGTGTAGGGGACAGCAGAGCTTCCAAAGATACCATGATATGTATGAAGATCAGTGCCGCAGATGGCTGCAGTGGTGATGCGCACAATTGCGTCTTCTGGTGCTTGAATTCTGGGCTTTGGCACGTCGCGTACGGCCACTTCGAACGGCTTGCCCTCCCAGACGATCGCACGCATCGTTTTGCTTGAGCTACTAGAAGACATCGTTCCGCGTGTTTTTATTGTTTTGTCGATTCAGGAGGTATAAAGAAATGTAAAATGTGTCTGCGGCAAGGTTCCATAAGTAAATTCCCCTTGAGGTTTTCTGATGCTTTTATAGTATTTTTTACCCTGCTAGAAAACAAAGCAAGCTGGAGATGACAATGCTGAATTGCAACTACCAATACTATCTCATCTCAGAGCATAGCACATCAATCATCTGCCAAGATCTGGGGTTCGGCCGAACCTAGGATAGGATGATATTCTGACAAAGATCGAGGTACCACCTGATCGACAGAGCCATGTTTATTTCATGAGGATTGGCTGCTTATTTTCAGCCTTACCTCATCGTATGAACCTTCTATATTCCTTCACTGGGCGGTGTGTTATCACGAGGAGAATTCTCACGTTCAGTTAAAAGCCACACCTCACCTCACATAAGATCACAGATTCCCAAATGGGGCAAACGTACCTGGCATGGATTCCCACGTGGCGTAATGCACTTTCCTAATGTGCAAGTAAGATTATAACAAGCATCGTGATCCTTATTTCTTAGCTCCCACGTGCCCGTCAATGCTTATCAATAGATCCTCCAGCAGTGCAAAGCCTTGAATGTGTCAAACCAACATACATCCAAAGTTCAGACCATAAAGTTGTATAGTAGTAATATTAAACCCCGAACGACATATGATCATTGAAAAGTTAAGCGCTGACATTAATATTGTTCGTAAATTTGGTGGTAAGGCTCTGCAATTGGGTCTGAGCTGGGGATTTACTTAATGTTAGAAAGCCTGCTGGCCATGTAAGACAGAAGAGGGCGGCGAATTTAACGCGATTGCGGGGGATAGTGCTGGGCGGTAGCAATTGGGAACAGACGGTCTCCAATATCTTGGCTGTTCTAATGGGAGTTTTCGTCCACCACTGAAATTTCCGTATTGCGAAAACGTTAAAGAAACAAGTGTAATACTGCCGCTTTTCTTTCGATGGCTTTTGTGTCAGAGCATATAGGAAAGCTGCCCGGTACATGACGTGGATCAACGTGGATCACTGGCGAGAGCAGGCTGACTTGAGTACTACCTCCAGATTGGCTATATTTAGAGTACTCAACGGCTACATGCAAATTGCAGGACGCATGTCCGCTTACTGGTGGGGTATTTGTGTGCGTGATAGCCAGCAGGCTGGCTCGGGGGAGGAGAATGTATATATCCGGCATATAAGAGCTTGATTTGGAGGGACTCTTATTTTCTGGGTTCTCTGTGCCGTCCCCCTTCCCCTCGAATGCATCTGCACGTCAGCTTATCTGGACTCCACCGCTGATGTATCGATCCCCTCATGCCTATGAAACTTCAAATTCTCTCGCTTGACAAGCTTGCTTCGCACTCAAACAACCCCTGAAAGTGCAGACAGCATGGAATTGAAAATGCCCGATTACAGCTCTGCGCGGCTGCTTGGCCTCGTCTTTCTGATCATACTCATTGTGAAGAAGACGATGGCATACTTCCGCCTCCGACATTTCAGAGGCCCCCCGGGCACAGGTCTGACTGATTTCTTTCACTCCAGGGAGATCATAAGACCGAATCTTCCTGATTGGTATAAAGTCGTCAATGATAAATATGGTAAAAACCTCCCCGAAGATCATAATCTAGGTGACTATTTGACCTCCCCAGGCTGACATTCACAAAGGAAGCATTGCTCGGATCGCGCCGAATGTTCTCATCACCTCTTCTTCTGAGGTCTGGACCAGGGTGAACAACAAATCCGGGTATAAAAGGTCAGACTGGTACTACCAGGCCTTGCGCTTCGAGCACCGCCGGGACAATGTCTTCACCCAGACTGACAACGCGAAACATGAGAAGAGGAGGAAGCAGATGGCCCCAGGAGTAAGAGATCCCTTTTCAATACACGTGCCCTGGCTGATCTTTGCACAGTACTCGGGACGAGAGAACCATGAGCTCGAAACCGCGGTCGATGCGCGAGTTCAGGAATTCATACAGCTTATCAAATCCAAGTATCTATCCACAGAAGATCGGGTGATCCCAATGGAACTTGCAAAGAAGGTTCAATACTTCACGTTGGACGTCATCAGCTCTGTGGGATTAGGTACGGCGTTTGGCATGCTGGCGAGCGACAAAGATGTCTCAGACTTCATCAGATCGAGCGAGGAAGGGCTTTACGTAGCCTCTATTTTCATGGCTCTGGGAATGAGCTGGCTTGCCCACGTGCCGTGGCTAGGGAGGTTCCTTGCCCCGTCCCCAAAGGACCCGAGCGGATTTGGGAAGATGATCGCGGTTTGCTTTTATGAGGTCGACCAGCGAGCCGCCAACCCCACCGACGAGCGATCAGACATGCTTGCATCGTTCATCCGCCACGGGCTAGTCGGCGACGAGCTGCGGACTGAAGCCGTTGAACAGATCTTGGCCGGTTCTGACACCACGTCTTCCGCCATCAGCGGAGTTTTCTTGCACCTCATGACCAACCCTCGTGTCCAGCGGAAATTACAACGAGAGATCGACGAGGCGCTCCAGTCCGGGGATTTTCAGATGCCAGCCACAGGCATCATCCCCCACGATCGTGCGAGACAACTCCCATACCTGCAGGCCGTGATAAGGGAAGGGATAAGAGTCTGGCCGCCCGTGGTCAACATCTTCAGCAAGGACGTTCCACCAGGAGGAGACACGGTGACGGTCGATGGGGAATCCGTCTTCATCCCCGGTGGCACGTGCATTGGCTACTCGGCCGTCGCGATGCATCACGACAAAGCACTATATGGGGATGATGCTCACAGCTTCCGACCTGAACGATGGTTCGAGAAAGACCTCGAAAAGCTGGCGGCGATGACCAGGACCAACGACTTGATGTTTGGTTATGGAAAGTGGCAGTGTTTGGGGAAGCCTGTCGCCCAGGTAGAGCTTAACAAAATCATATTTGAGGTGAGACGAGATCACTCCTACTCCAACGGCAATGCTAGGTTGACCTATGCTAACCTCGCAGACCTTTCGGAACTTTGACATGGCCCTGTTGAGGCCAGAAAGGTAAGCTGAGAATTTCTTTGCCTTGTACCACAAACAATTTCGCCCTCGGCGGCTGCCCTTGTCCATATTCAAGGCCACGCTCTTCACCGTCAGTAGTACTGATTTTTGGATGATTTACAGGCCATGGAAAACAAAATATTACGGATTGTTCTCAATCTCTGACTTTTGGGTCCAAATCATGGAAAGAACACACCACATAAATTGAAGCAATCGCCGCGGGGATGAGACATAAATCCAAAGTTCAGACCTTATTCAACATATGGACTGGAAAGGCAGTAAATTCATTTTAGGAGCTTGCTTGTCTGTCATCCGTTAACAGCCGGGGGATGGAGGGTTTGTTTGGAACCTGGAGATATACAATCACTATCAAGCTTGTCTGGACTTGTGTATTACTGGGCCGTATACGGGTCACCAGTAAACGAGGGGTTGTAAATAGCATCAAATGTTCAAGCGGGAAGGTCGCGCTTAACTTGCTTGAGTTTTGTGGAACGCTGGAAATTAGTGATTGCTATGAATGCATCTGCTTGTGGCTTTGTAAACAATTCTTGTCTGTCACCTGGGACTTAGTGACATCGTACATTAAAAAAAAGCCTTTGACCGCTAAGAAAATGGCTGAAATCGCCGACTTTGTGTTGCCCAACAGTTTCAAAATCGGGGCGTTAGATTGGCGCTTCGATCAAGAGCCACTGAGCTAATTGTGCGTGCAAGTTGACTTAACTATCCTGAGTGATTCGAACTCGATGTAATCTCTTAACGACGACTTTGACGAGCTCGAGTCCATCGGCTCCCTCGAAAGACTATTTGACCATCTTAAAAGCCTATTTCTGTTGATGCCATTGCTGAGTGCGGCGATAAGCTTGAAGCTGCTGGTCTTCCTCGTGAGAGTAGCTTTCAATCGCACATTTTCATCATAATCCAAGAGTTTGTGTGAAGATTCCATCTCTAATTTGTGTGTTCGCTGTCAGGTGTCAAAATTGATGATTGGGCAAGTCGCCTCGGCCAATGCAGCAACTAAGTTCTTGCAAGACATTGGCAAGGAATCGAGGATCGCGAATGTGGTATTTGTTGCTTCAGGTAAGCTGGCAGTGACCACCCACACGCATCTAATCCATTGATTACGGTGCTAACAGCATCTGCTAAAAATGGCACAGAAAAGTTAGATGTCACATCTTCAAGGCTGGAAAGTGATTTGAAAATGGACGATTGGGTAAGCATTCTACGACAAACTACCCCTTTGCTCATGACAAATTACTCTGCTAACGAATCTCACTATAGCTTATTGAAACCATGTATGCACCCATTAAGTTATGAAGAGTGAGGGTAAAAAGAAGCAGTAAAGAGATGAACTTCCCAGGTAGCTGCGATGGTACAAAGAGGGTAGAGAATCTGATTGCTGGTGGTATGTGATGGAACGCGATACGTTCAGGCCCCGTAAAACGGCACTCAGTTAGTTCTATGTCCTAGGTATGAGATCGCGGCTGCACAATGAAAATCTCATATTCCGGTGCTGAATGTACTACCGTTCCAAGTGATCAACGATAGGCGACAGTGAAAGCCGTTGGGTGCCTGTGCTGCCTACTATTAGTACGGAGCACCTTACGTAAAACAGAATTACTTGCCATCAGCCAACAATCTGATTCCAGATTGTATACCTATCTATGCACAAAGGGCCCGGTTCTAAGCGCTTGAAGAAGTGAGGGTGACATTAAGCCTCCTTCCATCAAACTTCACATTAGGTCCGAGTCCTACCCACTTCAGTAGGCGCACAAGACCTGCGAGAAACCGCCGTCAATCACTTTCAAGGATGATTGATATAATCCTTATTCAAAAGACATATATACGCGTTGATCTAGATATACTCTCACATCCATCTCTCACAAAGCCGACCCGCTCTTGTTCGCGCCCGGGCACGCCTGCATCGCATGGTCCCAGAAGTTCGTCCCACCAACCGTCAGATCCTCAAATACGGGGCACGACAGATCCACCAGCGGCGCCACAATCTTGCCCAGCAGCTCGATGGGCTCCGAAAGGGTCTTGAGGGCCGACGACAGGGAGTTGGGCCCGGCGAACTTGACGACCTCGAGCGCGAAGCAGACGAGGTTGTTCCCCTCGAGCAGGTTCGCCGCGTTGAACACGCCGCCCGTCAGGTCCCCGACGTCGATGCCCGCGAAGGAGTTCACCTCGCCCGTGTTGCCGCCCACGCTGAGCAGCTCTGGCTGCTTGACGAGCAGGGCCGCCTCGGCGGCGTTGAAGTCGAGGATGGTGTAGGGCGTCTGGCGCGGGAACCAGTTCTCGGGGATGCGCTCGTGGCCTGGGGCGTATGACAGGGAGCCGTTGGGGTTCTCCGTGACGCCGTAGAAGGACCTGAGCACGTCCTTGGAGAGCGTCTCGTCGGGGTTGTCGTCTGTGTGGTTGGACAGGACGTCGTTGGCGAGGACGTAGCCGACGGGACGCATCATGACGTTTGTGACGGGGCCGTTCCAGAAGTAAGGGTTGTTCGCGATCGAGTGGTTGAAGCGGCGGATGGCATGGGCGGCCATCTCGTCGCGCGTGAGGGCATCCCCCTCGATGGACTCGTACAGCTCGGTGAAGTGGTCCAGGCTCAGCGTCCAGGCGTCACCAGTCTGGTACAGGTCCTCACGCGTGGGCGAGGCGTCCGACTCGATAATGTTGTGGCTGTGGTCGAGGCCCTCGGGCGTGCCGAGCAGGCCGCCCAGGTTGTCCAGCAGGTTCTCGATCTCCTGAGTAGGCCCGCCGATGGAGTAGCTGGGCTTGACGGACAGCGGGTTGCCGACGAAGAGCACGCTGATCAGGGCGAGCACGGTGGCGAGGTCAACGCCGAAGTTAAACACCTCGGTGGTCGCGGTGATCTGCTCGACGACGGAGATGGCGCCGTCGTGGCTGACGTAGTTGTGGTTGGCCAGCGCGTTGAGACCAGGGCAGGGTCCGCGTTGGTCGCCCTCTCCAGGCGGCACGAAGGCGTGGTCGCCCGAGACATCGATAGGGCTCGGGTTGGAACTGCGTTTCTTTGAAAGAGCCGCCTGTTCCTCGCGGAGACGGACCAATGTGGCGTGGAAGTCCGAGAAAGAGCCTCCGCCAGCGAACCCCGTCTCGGCACTCCGGGCCAACTTGGCGATGTTCTCAGGAGTGGGAAACGCCTGAGTGGATGTCGCGGCCAGGGCGGCGGTCAGCCAGGTGGCGATTCGGGCCATTGAAGCGAATGTGGGATTCTGGGGGAGGGAGTGACTACTACTAAGATAAAAGAGTGACTAAAATGAGTGACTGGAGCCGAAAAGAGAGGAAAGGGAAAGTTCCGGCAAAAGCTTTAGAGACAGAGAGAGAAGAACATTTTATGTAAATGGAAGTCAACTGCGAGCAAGTCAACCTATGAGCACTCACACATTTAGAATCATCGTCGGTCTGGGGCCATGTCGTCGAGCTCGGAAACGTATCCACGGTGTATCAGAGCCCTCTGTACAACGAGGTCCGGCCGTCTACGCTGCTCGGGATTGCAAATTACGCTGACGCCCACAGGGTCGACGATGCTACCTGTTCCCCTAACAGATCCCAATTTGCTCATCTCCAGCTTTCATTGCGGCGTGCTGGTCCGTGAAATATGCGCGCCTCCAGCCTAAAGCACCACAAAAGTCCGTGAGCCCACGTTCTTGAGTGCCGGCCTGCCATGCTGTCAGCAGGGGCCGCCATCGTACTTGCATGTGTACAGGGATTGAGGCATCTAGATTGGTAATTTTCAAGACCGCGAAGGATTCGTAACATGTCCCATGTGGTACATCCTTCCTAGGTATGCCAGCTCAGAGCCACTGCCGAGGCAGTCACGAAACCTCTTGCTCGGTTGTTCCGATACTGTAGTTGAGAGACAGGGGTACGAGACAAGACCTCGGGAGATACGGCGGTCCGAAAAGATCTACGCCCGGCTAGCTCTTGGAAAACCCCATCTGATGGGTTCCTGGCGGAACCCTATGGGCACAGTTGCTCCATGTAAACTGCTACTGCCAAGGTAATGGTCATAGCTAGCATATGAAGGGACTTTTCTTCGCTTAGTTAGTACTAGTGTATAGTTTGTGGATTATGACAGGGACATGGGTTGCTGGTGCCAATCGAATGAGGCTTAAAAAGAGATCCACAACTAAAAGACAAGAGATCCGCCAAGTATTGAGATCTGCCAAATCCAGCCAACCCCACAACCACCGTCACCGCGACTGTTTTACTATGTTTGTACTACATTCTGACCGCTTCGACATGACCTCCGCTTGGCTGCTTTTTGTGCCATCCAAAAAAGGAAGATTTGCATCACATGTCGTGGGCGGGCGTTTTGTTGCGTGCGTCAAGTGAGTGCACATGTGACCTAGCCTCGTTCAGTTCGCGTGATAGACGGACACATGACACATTGGATTCATGAAATAGGAAGAAATAGACGAGAAAAGACCCTGTTATTGGCGAGGAAGAAGTTTTAAATATGTACAAACAATGACTTGAGACGCTGCCAAAAAAAAAAAGACCCCCCCACAAAAACCACAGTTTACCCTACTAAATCAACGCTCTTAAACCGACTCCTTGTCCGACTCCTTGTAACCCATCTCATGCTTTTCGGCGCCCCGATGCAGATTGGTCGTCGAATTGAAGCCATCCGGCCCAGCCGCCCGCAGCTCCACAAACTCCGTCTCGTCGCCCCGGGAGGGCTTCTGCGAGAACTGATTTTGTATCTTGGTGGTGACCTTGATGCCCTTGCCGGTATTTTCCTTGGTGGACGCCCCGCGGGTGGAGGAAAAGATGCGCGGGCCGAACTTGGTCATGAGGGTGCGGCACTGCGGGAAGCAGGCGCACATGATGCCGACGTAGACCTCGACGTTGGACCATATGCTGGTGGCGGTGTAGTCGTGCGTGAAGTTTTCCGAGGCCGAGAACTTGAGCAGGAAGACGATGCGCAGCACCTGCACGACCACCACGAAGACGCCCGTCGCGAACATGGTCATGACGCCGAGCTTCTTGCGCAGCGACATGTTGAGCGCCCAGAGCTCCGACATGGGCAGGAAGATGGTGGCCACGTCCAGGATGATGGAGAAGATGGCGGCCCACAGCGCCTGGGTCTGCACCGGGCGGCACACGGCCTTGTAGGTGCCGTCCCAGCGCAGCCACGCCCCCGGGATGGGCGTGCACTGGAAGATGGTGATGACGGTGAAGGCGATCATGCAGGCGACGCACAGGCCGATGATGGTGAAGACGCGGACCCGGAATGCCTTCTTGGGGAAGATGCGCAGGTAGAAGAAGCAGATACAGATCTTGGTCATGAAGACGATGACGAGGTAGAGGATCTCGGAGTAGTAGTACATCTCGAGCACGAAGGTGATGTCGTCAAAGTCTACCATCCATATGTCGTACCCCAGGCCGTGGGCCGCGAACTCGTACGACACCACCGTCAGCGGGATGGAGAAGATGGTCGTCACGAGGGCCATCCAGTCGTCCGTCTGCCACGAGGCGGCCATCCCGGTGAGCGACCGCGCCCACACCCGACACAGGAAGAAGAGCACGGCGAGCACGCCAAACAGAGGCGTGATCACCTTGAGGCCCATCGAGTCGTCAGCGACGGGCCAGTCGCACGTGGTGGCGTCGAACCTCTTCGTCAACAGGGCATCCCGGATCGAGCATCCCGCCGTCACGCATTCTGTCATCTGTGCCGTGAGGGGGGCGTCGGTGCAGATGCATGTGATATTGGAGGCCACATGGCATGCTGACTGTGGCAGATATTCAATCAGGCACTTCTCCGCGCACTCGGGCATACTGGTCGCCCTCGCCGCCAAGTGGCCTTGGAATAGACGAATTGCTGCCTCCATCCTAGAAGATGGTACCTATGCAAAACTCAGGAAAGCAAAAATGAGGGCAACGTAACGACTGGAGTAAACGACGTTTCGATAGCAAGTTCCAAATTGTGCACCTCCCGCTGGATGAAGAAAAGACTAGTCCGGAGATATCATACTTGTATTCATTCTACACCTATCCTTGTTTCGGCCGCTTCTCCTGGGCTCGGCTAGAGAGCAGAGCGACTGACTCTTCCAAGTTGTGATTGACAATCTTCAGAGCCGGGGGAGCATGACGGCACATCCGGCAGTTGTCTCAACTTCATTCTTGAGCCGTGGTGGCACAAGAGCCGTGGAAACCGACCTTATGTCAGTTATCATTTTCCTATCGTATTCCTGTGTTTTCTCTCAAAAATGGGGATTCGCAAGGATAGGCCGGCGAGGAACCGGTGTCGTGGGATTTATTATCTCGCGTTAATGATAATCTTCCGGTAATTCACCGATGATCCTAAGTGATCCTAAGTGATCCCTAGTGGAGAAGGGCAGCCGTTGAGCTCAAGAACGCCTGGGGGCACTCCACACATGCTGGCGGATTTGGCAAGTCTTGGACTCTGGAAACAACTGATGGTCAGGGGCAAGCGAACTGCCGCGAACAAGAGGTCGCTGGCGGGTCCGGATTACGCAAAGGAAAGCTTACTCCATAGAAAATGACGACGCGTCGGACCCGCTCATGAACAAAACACATGGCGATCCCGACACTCTGGGGCAATCCCTGCGCCACCTTCTGATCTTGAAAGCAACTGCCGGGCTGTCATTGTCACTGCTGTCAGTCCGGATCCGCGACCTCGACCCACTTCCCAGTTGGGCGCTGGCCGACGCCACGAGATCTAGATTAGATATGGAAAAAGCTGACCTATCAATAATGACCTAAAACCCCCCTGACTGGGGACTACTACTCTCGGTTGCTAGTTTACTAGTCCGACAACAGCTAGGACCACCGTAAAAGAGCTGCGAAGAACCTATTATTTCGGGAATCGATGTAACGGCTTTCCTTGAGCCTCAGGGTAACTTCTTTCTTGTCCTGGCGGTTGCACTTCTGCGTCCTGTCCACCAGCAAGCGCTGTCCTTAAGATTAGGTCACGTGGCTTTATTGACTTAAGTAGCTAGCATTGCTGTAATATGAAGCGAGCTGTCTTCTAAGTGTAGGCCTTGTGGCATGGGATTTGGCAAGACCTAAGAGCATCTTGACAACTCCAACAGCAGGAGAATTGTTGAGCCATCCGGAAGAGTGGGTCTAGAACTCCAGAAGACTGTAGAAGGTGGGAAAAAGGCCTCTGGAAATAGGGGATCCGTGGAGCCTCTTGATCCCGTAGTTTAGCCAGAAAGGAAAGCAGGTCACGCTTCGGGCGGTCGATCACTGGAGAATGGGTCCCAGCCGTGCCAAGCCAACCTCCAAAGCGCCGGGACGAGCGATCTGGCACTCCCAGGGAGTGGAAAATCTACTGTAGACCTAGTAGTGTACCTGTCTGGACTTTTTCGGACCCACTTTCTAAGCGACATCTCAAATGCAGCTTCTTCACACCAAGATACGTCCGTAGAGGCTCCAGATTGAGCTTACTCCCCGGCTGGCAATTGAAATCAAGAAAGGGCCGGCTGGGGCAAAGGGTTGAGCAAAGTGAGTGGCGACGAACTGGGCCTTTACCGAGGACCACTTGAGGCTCAACCGGATGTAACTATCCGTGGACCACAAGGTGTCGAATTGATCTGCCGTGCTGACGATGACGGCAAAGATGGGGCGGGGCGATAATGAATGATACCCATACGTGTGGGCAAAATGTAACGCGGCTCTTCCGCAACCCCGTCGAAAGTCCAAATTGAGCTCTATGTGGGCGACTTGCGCCGGGCTGGAGTTGCAAGATGGTGATCGGCGGGGACTGCAGGAGCTGGGAGAGTCGGGAATCTCCTGTGAGATACCGAGTAGGGGGGTAGGAGAGCCGCCTTGCCTCGTGGGGGTCGCCTTGTTCTGTTCGCCGCCAAGGCATCCGGGTACTTAATCATGAACCGGCCGACCATCACAGGCATCTTTTGTTGAAGGTGCCCATCCCAACGGCGAAGCCAGTCACTCTTTTCACCTGCAAGCTTCACGCTCTAGGCTATCAAGCCGTCCATTCTCTCAGAACCGCGACTGTAATTATTTGTTTTTAAGCAACTTCTTTTTCCCCGAACAGGCCATCATCATGCGTATGACGCAAGGACTGGCCGCCGGTGCGATCCTCTCGCACGTGGCCGCCGCACTGCCTCGACACAACCCCTTTGTCCACAAGAGGGCCCAGTACAGCCATGAGTTCCAGAGCAACTCGACGGGCGAGTACGATTTCGTCTGTATCGGCTCTGGACCCGGCGGTGGTCACATGTGCTCGAACCTCGCCATCGCCGGCTTCAAGGTGCTCCTCATCGAGGCAGGTGGTGACAACGGCGAGGACCTCATCCAGTCGGTCCCCGCCATGAACATTGCCTCGACCGAGGACTGGAGCATGGAGTGGGCCTACTACATCCACAAGTACGACGACACCGAGGAGGACAAGCGCGACAGCAAGATGGTCTACAACACGACCGACGGCAAGATGTGGACGCAGTACAACGCCACGGGCAACCTCGGCACGCCCGCCACGCCGTCCGAGATCCCCGAGGGCGCCGAGCCGCTGGGCATCTACTACCCACGCACGGGCGCGCTGGGCGGCTGCTCGCGGCACAACGCCCTGTTCAGCATGCAGCCCTACGACATGGACTGGGAGGACATGGCGGAGCTGACGGGCGACGAGGCGTACAGGTCGGACAACATGCGCCAGTACCTGACGCGCATCACCGACGTCGCGTACCTGCCGCACTCTGCCGACGCCGGCAAGGGAGGCTGGTACCCGATGCAGGTGACCTCGCTGCTGACGGCGGCGACGGATCTCAAGGTCGTGTCTGTCCTGGCCGCGGCGTGCACCGCCTTCGGCAAGTCGCTCATCACCGAGGTCCTCGACACGGCCACGTACCTTGCCAGCGTGCTGCTGAGCGACCTCAACGCGCCCGGCCAGACCATGGTCCCCGAGGTCTACCAGGTGCCGCTTGTGATGCGTGAGGACTCCCGCCGTGGTGGCGTGTACGACCTGATCGTCGACACCGCCATGGCGACCAACGACGACGGCAGCCGCAAGTACCACCTCGATATCATGCTGGACACTCTTGCAACCAAGGTCACCTTCGATACGACTGGGGACAAGCCTCGCGCCACCGGCGTCGAGTATATGTCCGGCGCATCGCTCTACCGCGCTGACCCCCGCAGTGGCTCCGCTCAGCCCGAGGGCACTGGTCACGTCAAGGCGGCCAAGGAGGTCATCGTCGCCGGCGGTGCCTACAACACGCCCCAGATCCTCAAGCTGTCTGGTGTTGGCCCCAAGGCCGAGCTGGAGAAGCACGGCATCGACGTTGTGCTCGACCTGCCCGGCGTCGGCACCAACCTGCAGGACCGATATGAGCAGACCATGGTGTCCAAGACGGAGACCTCCTTCGCCCTGACTGAGAAGTGCACATGGCACCCTGACCCGGAGACGGACCCTTGCATGAAGACATACATCGAGGGTAACGACCCGACCTCTCGCGGCGCCTACGCCTCCAACGGCATCGCCATCTCCGTCATCCGCAACACGACCACCTCCGCCCGCGGCGAGCCCGACCTGATGGTCCTCGGCGGCCCGGCCAACTTCACAGGCTACTACTCGGGCTGGTCGCAGGGCTGCACGGCCGACTCGAACCACTGGGCGTGGATCATCCTCAAGGCCCACCAGCGCAACAACTACGGCACGGTGGAGCTGCGGTCCGCCGACCCGCGCGACACCCCCGTCATCAACTTCCGCAAGTTCCACAACGAGTCCGAGGCCGCCCTCGACCTGCAGGCCATCCGCGAGGGGTACGAGTACGCGCGCCGCATCATGGACGACGTGCTCCCCATCGGCGGCGTCCTCTCGGGGACCGAGGGCTCCCTGGCCAGCGGCGTCGACGAGATCTTCCACGGCGCCTTCGACGAGGTCTGGCCCGGCGCGGACGTCAAGGACGAGGACCTCGACCAGTTCGTCAAGGACGAGAGCTGGGGCCACCATGCGTCCTGCTCGGCGCCCATCGGTGCCGACGGCGACCCCATGGCCGTGCTGGACGGGGACCTGCGCGTGCGCGGTGTCGATGGCCTGCGTGTCTCTGACCTGAGTGCTTGCAACAGGCTGCCTGGCTACTTCCCCATCCTCTGGATCCACCAGCTCGTGGAGAAGGTGGCTGACACCATCATCGACGAGTACTCGTCTTAAGGGGGAGAGGTTGCCGACTTCCCGGGGTGCGAGGTCTGAGCCCCTGAGATGTTATTCTTCTCGCAGTTGTCGTGCAAGTGGTAAATATCAAGATAGCTGCTGAGTCATGTTGTAAATAGTTTATAATTGGAAAGAAGCAAGCGTTGTGCTCTCGTCAAGTCCCGTAATGTTCCTTGAGGACCCGCCAAGTCATTGTCTGCTTTTTGCCTGTCGTCTTCGCTGGACCAGGATAAACGAATCTGAAAGGGGCATTTATATGACTCCACCGTTAGCTCGCCCCTAATGAAGAAATAACAATAAGATGCAGATCCACGACGAAGTCGTGTCCAAGCGGCGAGCGCGAGGGGACGTTCTTCGCAAGGACTCCACCGCTCGTATAGATGCAGTTATATATGCAAAGGAACCTACCTCTTTTTCGTTGTGCCTCCCCAGACCTCTCACCTCCTCTTTCAAAATTCCAAGAACCCTCAAAAATGGAAGCCCAACCCTTCCGCGTTATCGTCATAGGCGGTGGCCCCGTCGGCCTCACCGCCGCCCACGCCCTCCACTCCGCCGGCATCGACTTCGTCGTCCTCGAAGCCAGGGAGACCTTCACGCCCGAAGAAGGCGCGAGCCTGCTCGCCTACGCGTCCACCCAGCGCGTATGGCACCAGCTGGGCCTGCGCGGCGCAATGGAAGCCAAGGCCTGCCCCGTCGACACGCGCAGCTCGGCGGATCATGCGGGGAACGTCTCCCGTCGAGGCGCCCCTAGTGTGATTCATCGGAGGCTTTTTGGCGCGGAGCCGTGGAATTTCCACCGGCGGGAGCTGGTGGAGGTGTTGTACGAGAAGTTGCCGGCGGAGGTGAGGGAGCAAAAGCTGTGTACCGGGCGCAAGGTGTGTGGGATTGAGGTTGATGAGGAGGGCGTGACGGTGCGGTGTGAGGATGGGAGGGTGGAGCGGGGGAGTATGGTGCTAGGAGTGGATGGGGTGCACAGCAAGACAAGAGGGCTGATGCGAGAGTTAATGCTGGCGTCAAAGGCAAAAGAAGGTGGCGACGACAACCAGGCATGCATTCCGCCAGCGCGACCGTACAAAGCCGAGTACCGCTGCCTATGGGGGACATGCCCAGCGCCTAAGGCTTGCACTCAAAGCTCGAACGCAGAGAGCCACGGACCGGAGCGCAGCATCATGTTCATGACGGGGCACGACGGCCGCAGCTGGTTCTTCCTGTACGAGCAGCTGGGCGGGGCGCGCGACGAGAGCCAGAGGTACACGGCCGAGGACCAGGAGGCGATGGCGGCGCGGTTTTCTCAGATATGCCTGCTCCCAGGCCTGTCATTTGGCGATGTGTGGCCGACGCGGACGGCTTGTGGCATGGCAGACCAGCTGGAGGGCGTGCTGCCGCAGAGACATTGGCATCTCCCTGCCGCACAGGGTGGTCGCGTTGTGCTCGCGGGTGATGCAGTCCACAGGATGACGCCCAACTTTGGCTGGGGTTTCAACTCGGGAGTCAACGACGTGTGCGTGCTGGTGTCGCTGCTGCACGCGGACGTCAAGGCATCACCATCAACCTCGACCGCGCAGCTCGACGGGATCTTTGCGAGCTACGCAGAAGCGCGTTGCGTGGACGACGACGTGGCCAACGTGGTCAGCCTCAGCGGGAAGGTGACGCGGCAGTGTGCATACCCGCGTGACCGGGGCATCATTGCCGCCGTGGTTGCCTGGTTGCTCACGCGTGTGGTCCCGTTGCTGATTCCGGACTTTGAGGCGAAAATCTCGAAGAAGTTGCTGGGCAGGATTATGCCAAGGGGTCGGGTGCTGGAGTTTTTGAAGGAGGATCAGGACGGGTCGGCTCATATAGATGATGAGAAATTGTTTGTTGGGGAGATGGGCTGGGACTTTCCGATGCCCGCCGCGGCTGATACTACCGGGGAGATGGAGAATGAGAAGGAGAAGAAGGAGGCTGCCTTGCTGTCGGAGAGGGAGTTGGGTCCATGATGGTAGAGCTTCCCTCGGTTTTTTTTTCTTTTTTTTTTTTTTAAAAAATCTTTTCTTTCCTTTTTTCGTTGTGTCAAGAAGTTTTTTTTGTATTACTGTTATATTCGAAGAACAATAATGGACTAGTTCAAGTGACTAATAAAATTGAGTAAGGAAAAAAAAAGGAATTTCCCTACAAGTCTCTTGTGAGCAGAGAGGGGTCCGTCAAACAACCGGAAGGCAACCCTTGGGAACTTTCGGACTAACTTGAGTTGCCCCCCCCCCCCAACTCCCGGAGAAATGAATTAAGAAAGGTAGTAGACCCGTGTTCATTCGATGACCCGGTGATATCATTGTCTCTTGCAATTGATCTTTTTGAATTTGGAAGCACAGAGGCGAGGCTGTAGCCTGTTCCAATTTTTCTAAGTTGAAAGTGGTGCCGTCCTTGATTTATACCGCCCATCACACTCTCCGCACGCATGTGTCCGTGACATCAAGCCAGCCAACTGATACTTGCATTCCTGAGGTCTGTTATACACATCCACATGTGCAATTCGGATCCACATTCGACTTGGATAAATCAGTCCTCATATTCAATCTCGTACTCGTAATCCAATCGTGGCGCTGGCGTGATCAGCGACCTAACCTCCTCATGGAGCAACGACGCCGTCTCCAGCACGTTGGCGAGCGGTGTGGGAAGGGCGTCCGCCGGCGTGGCATACGCCACGACCTCGAAAGGCACAGTAGAGCTGGGGTTGAGGAAGGGCAAGGACTTGACCCCGAGGTCGCCAAGCTCCGCATCGCAGTCCCCATTCTCGCAGCGCAAGAAGCCCAGGTGTTCAAACACCTCCTCGTCGGTCGCCTTGCGCGTGGAGTTGCCTTCGTCCAACCACACGTCGTCGGGATTGAAGCTTTCCGGGTCAAAATCTTCCTCGTCTCTCTTGTTGTAGCCTGGACGGTTGGTCTTGCCAGCGATGATATTGGCCCCAGGCGGATTTCGATATAGGCGTGTGCTTCGCTTGCTGGCCGGGTGGGAGTTGTACCAGGGGTCGTTGGTCATGAGCGCGAATCCCGGGTCATCGATGAGGGTCTTGGGGTAGCACGGGTTGTCGGGGATACCGTCGTCGTCGAGGTTCGGCATGTTGACAAACTTCATCTTCATCACCCTCGTGGTCGCCGTCCGGGTCACCACGTACTTGGAGACGACCCGCTTGCAGTTCCGGACGACCTTTTGGAGGCGTTTTCCTTGCTCGGGCGACATCTTGTGCTTGGCGGGACAGACGCCCCGGAAGAGCTGACCGGCACCTCCGTTTTGCGCACCGGGCACGAGACGTATCCATTGCCTCATATCGCGGCCTTGCCAGATGGCGGCTGGAGGGTACTCGTCGCGCTGGCAGTTGATGTTTGCAGATTGCATCCACCCGTTGATCCACTTGGTATTATGGTCCTTGCTGTACTTTTCAACGACAGGTCTGATGCCGCCGGCGCCGCCGGCTGTCGTGCAGGTGAGGGCAGACAAGCCGTTCTGGTTCCGGATGACGGACCGGTAGTGCAAACACGGCTGGGGATACAACGCGCCGTTGCACTCCTTCGTGATTGTCTGGCGCTTCTGGATGATTCGTGTCGACGTCTCCGACTTGGGACGGAACGCTGCGCGCTTCACCAGGCCCTTGTCTTTCAGGTCGCAGTGGCCGTCCTTTTCATCCGCCTTGTCTGACTTGCCTCGGTCACCACGGTCGTTTTTGGTGGTGAGAGGCTTATCTAGCTTGACATCGTAGTCCTTGCCTTGGAACTTGAACACCGACTTGCCGGCCTTGGCGATGCCCTTGGCGCAGAGGTTGGCGAGTGCAGGAACCGCAGCTTGAATCGCGAGACGGACGATCCAGCCTGACGAAGAGCGGAGTCGTTAGCACATGCTGTCACGAAGAATCGGAGAAAGCGAAACGGTAATGTACTCCTGGACTTACCGACGATAGGAATGAAGGTCAAAGGCGTAAGGGCCGCCGTGATGGCGATTCTGCAGAATGCCTTGGCGGCGACCTCCAGAGCCAAAGCTTCAGCGGCGGCGATCGCGGCGTCAGCTGCTTCGTCCTTGATCTTCTCTTCGATCTGCTCCTTGCTGAGGGGTGGCATAAAGCCTGTACAGCAGTAGCTCTGAGTGCCTCCGCTGCAGGTCTGGTCCTCCTTGTCGCTGTGATGGTTTGTGTTTTGTGTGATTTCTGTCTCCAGATCTGCGCAGCCTCCCATGCACGCGAGGCCTAGTCCTCGGTAACCTCTCCAGCGGCACTTGCCCATGGTGGTACCCTTGTTGCAACAGAGTCGGCGAAACTTGTTCTTGGGGCACCGATCCATGGTGGAAAGAGACCCTGGCTGCCCGTTCATCTGCGATGCTTCATGGTCACCCTTTCGGCAAGACTCGCCGCACTTGGTTGTGTAGCAGACACCCTTGACTTCTTCGTCGGCAATCATTTCTTCCGACATGGATATTTCTTCCTCCGACCAGTCTTCGGGATACTGCAGACTCTTGCTCGACTGGTCGACTTGATCCAGAGCCCAAATCATGGAGCCACCTGCCATGCTATCGAATCAGCTCTGTTCGCGTCCGCACCGGTGCGAGCGGCCCTCCACTTCTTCATGACAAATAGTGACGAGAGCTGGCTTCATAGGTGTTCTGCCTACCTAGACAACGAGAGTTTGCAAATGACTTCTTCATCATTAGAGTCTGGGCATCATCATATGACACCCACTGATCACTGTCCCAATGAATCCCTGTATTACTGTTAGAAGGATTATCGACCTCACCACTTACTCCCGGGATGTAATCACATTTTACTCCGGCTTTTTCATCGAATTGAGGCTTCAGACTCTTTTTCTCGATGATATCAAAGATCTCTTGCAAGGTGAGAATACCGGAGGCCTTGGAACACGGGCCTTCCTTGGCGCCGCCTGAGAACTGGCAAACGCCGTTCGGCTTGTTGCAACTGGGGTCCTTCAGGGTAAACGAGCGGCCGTAATCTATACTGAGGTTAGCCTTCGAAGACTTTCAATGATGGAAATACGTACACCCTTGACCGAGAACAACCTTCTCGGGCTTGAGACCTGCGCGCCAGAGAAGGTCCAAGCCCAAATCGATCTCCGTAAGGTTTGTGTGCGGTGCGACGATAGGACCGACGAACTTCGAGGCAGCATCCCACACGCCGTGGATATCATAAGACATGACGTTGAACCAATCAACGAACGGCTGCATGCCGGCGAGGTCAAAGTTCTGCAGGTACCAATATGACGCCGGCAGAGTGATGGAGTAGCCGAAGCGAGTGCCGAACGCCGCCTTGATCTCCTTGCACAGCATCACAAAGTTGGCAGTATCATCTTTGCTGCCACCGCGGTCATCTGTTTCACTGAACTTAGTCCAATGATGATATCTAGGACTTTTTGATCGTGAAGGCTTACCAGCAGTTGGGTACTCCCAGTCAAGATCCATGCCGTCGAAGCCATAGCTCTGGGTTACAAAAAAAAGAATATTAGTGCCGACTTATGATCTGGACAGACTACAATCTCACCTCCATGAACTTGATCAGGCCATCGATAAACATCTTCCTGTTTCCAGCGCTCGAAGCCATTGTACTGAAGGCTTTCTGATAAGGGCCAGCTATAAGCGAGGATCAATTCAGTATGGTTGCTTTGGATCGAATTTGGGGGGGGGGGCAGTCTTAGACGAGGGGGGGCATCGTCTTCGATGACCAAGAGAGTACACGCACGATCGTTGAATGACCATCCGCCAACGCTGACCCAGGTCTGCAAGCCAGCCTTCTTCTCCTTCAACCTGGTGAACCGATTCAAAAGGGAGCCGGCATTCTTATCCATAGGAACGATCTGGAATGAGGACGGGTCGAAGAAGACGAAAGCAAAGTTGATGTGCGTGAGACCGTCCAAGTTGAGGTCCTCAGGGGAGACGGCGCTGCAGGCTCTGGTGTTGGCCCAGGACTCGTAGTAACCTACGGACCGCTTGTTGATGCTGCCACCGTCTTTGCTGCAGGAAGGCCGCTTCACGTCGCCGCAGCCGCCAAAGCCCTTTTGGCATCCGGCATCGCAGAACTCCGAGGTTGAGCCACAGAAGCTATCGCATATGATGTTAGTCCATCTTCAGAATGATTTGAATGAGACGACGACGACGGCAGGTCTTACCCAAATTCGGAGCAGCAGACTCCAAGGGGACAAATCTGTTTTCCAGGCTTGCCGTATTGGCCGCACTCGGCTTTGGCATCACAATTGGAGGTGCAGTTGACGGCACCGCATTCCGCTGGAGAGTAGCCACACAGACCGCTGCCATTCTACATGGGGGAAGGGGGAGAAGTTAGTTGACGTGGTGGGGATTCACGTTAAGAATTAAAGCTCGGCAACGTACACCACTACAGCAGGCACCGTTCACACATGGCGTGTTAGCGTTGCAGGTTCCCACAGGAAGCTCTAGGTCCTCGGCAGCGACAGCGTTGCGCAAAAGACCGTAGGCTGAGTTGAGGGCGAAATAGGACTCTGCAGCGACGTGACGTGAAAGAGTGGACAGGACCAAAGCAGCCCATGAAACCTGAAGAAACCGCATGGCTATGGAGATCAACCAGCAGAAGAGGCTACAGAGAAACTTGGAAATCAACGACACTCAGCAAAGACTCTGTAGATGGGCATCAAGAGTTTCGTCGCTCTTGCGGACATCCACGGTCATTTAAGAGCCTCGAATTTCTATTTAATTATTATTTTGTGAAGAGCTCACCTCCCGGTTGCTCACGATTTCTGAAATTGTCCCCCCCCCCCCCGGCGACGCCCGAATGCAAGGGTGGTGATGCGCCTTCATCAGCAGGAGGATGCATTCCTGCACTTTCGGAAGAGGATGTCCTCTTCGGACAAGTCTAATCTGACCTGCAGCGCCTAATTGTGGAATCAGCCCATTACAAGCCGGTCTAGACTTGCGGGCCGCTCCCTTCCCACAAGTTGCCAATGCTCCTAAATGCAGGGTGCTACGAAGATTCGAACACATGAGCTTGGTATTGGTTTGGGCAACCCAGCTGGCCAGATATTTTAATATGTGGCTCGTGACACAGCATCGCACTATTTGAGAACAAAAGTCACGGGATGGAATTCACTTACCATTGCGTTCGCCCGAGGATGAAGGAAATAAGACACATGCGGTCTTTTGAGAGCGGGTGGATGCTGTTGCTCCCTGCTTGGAGCCAGAACTGAGCTCTTGGCAAGAAATGTCTCAACCTGCCCAGCCGAGGCAAGGGTCCACGACGACTCTGGGACTTGCGCAAAGTATTTCCTCGTTTCCAGCGCATGTTAGAAAATCAAAATTCTTGGGTATGCTGACGAGAAGGAGTCTGATTAAAACTTGGATGACCTATCCATCACAGCTGAGCAATCGTCGCCCTGCCCACCTTTGATGCGTCACAAGCTACCACTCTTTTGTTTCTCATGATGTTGTCCCATCGACAAGGCCTTGCTGAGCTGGCACTTTTGTCATTCGCCTTTGGCGAGCTGAATTTCCAATTGTATCCGCTCATTCCTACCCAGCCGATGGCTGAGATGCTTGGTATCAGCGAAAACTGCGTCAAGGCCCTGTGAGTCCTCCGCCCATGAATCTTGCCCACAACAATCTAGAGGACACTAACACCGCCAGTAATACCACCCTGCCATGCGACAAAGACCTATTCGGGTGGACTGTCAAAGTCGACGACGTCTACTGGACTGAACAGGATGTCCGTACCCTGTGCGTCCCAGGCTGCGAGACTAACGTCCGAACATGGACACAGACCGTGGCCTCGGCTTGCTCTGAAGATTGGCTTGTTGTCGGCGACCGTGCCGTGCCGGCTGAGACCCTCAGTCTCCGCTTCGCAGAGGGTCTGGAAATGGCTTGCCTGCGAGATACGAGCAGCAAGTGGTGTCTGCCTGCGTCCTACAACTGGACCGGCTCGGACGTCGTCCAAGTCGACTGCGCAGCAAATCCCATGGACCCGTGGTGCATCAACCCGGCCAACGTGTCCGCAGAGAACAGCCGCATCTCGACGTTGTACGACGATGATATTCTCTGCTCTGAGTGTTTTCTGAACATGCTCTACCACCGGGTCACGTCAGAATTCCTCCCGGACACCGACTACTCTGAGTATCTCGTCGCCGAGTTCCAGGACATTCAATCGGTCTGCCAGACGAGCGTCGGCCCCCTGGCCACGCGTTCCATCCCACTGTATCCCTACGCCACGGAACTCCAGGAGCTCAACGAGACGGCCCCGGAGCCCACGGGTATTCCGTCCACGGACGCTCCCATAGTCGGCGATGACGGTTCCCCGTGGGACCCTGAAGAAGACACCGATGACCCCGGCATTGATGAAGAGATCCCCGACGGAGACAAGGACCCCGACGAAGCCGAGCCGGAGCCGGAGCCAGCCGAGCCGGTGGTGCCAACAAACTGCACCGCGCGCGCCGTCGATGCTCGGTACGCCAGCCTGGATGGTTTAGAGGCTTGCAATGAGCTCGCTGAGGAGTACGGCGTCGCAACGGGCCAGCTCATGTACGCCACGAATGCGGAAGATTGTTACTCATATGACTTTGTCTGCGTACCGGAAGCCTGCGAGCTACTCCGCGTCAATGCCGGAGACACTTGGTCGGTACCATTTTTCGGTGTCTTCAACATAAACGTGTCGGTTTGGCAAGTCGCTAACGTCTCCACCGCTGAAAAAGCGAAACCATCTCGAAAGCCATATCCAATGAGACACAGCCAATTAGCGTTGCACAACTTGTGACCTGGAACCCTAATCTGATGGGTGCCTGTGATCACCTCACAGAGAGCCAGTACCTGTGCATCTCGTGAGTATGCTGTCGTTCTTGAACCCATTAGCTTGAAACCCTCTTGCATCCGGACGCCGGACACTGAAACTCCTGCCTTCCCCAGACGACCCGGCGGCACGTGGGTGAAGCCGCCCGACGACGAGATCCCCGACAACTCCGACGGGCCTGTCCGCGGCGGTCCAGGGAGCACCGAACTACTTCCAATCATCACAGACCCCTCTACCGTCCCGGCCGATCGCAAACAAGAGGGCATCCCGGTGGACTGCAACCGCTTCGTCAGGGCGGAGAACACCGCCGCTTCGTGTTGGAAGATCGCCAACGACGCCCAGATCACACAGACCAGATTATGGGAACTGAACCCGGCCCTGGGCGCCGACGGCGAGTACTGCGGAACTCAGATCTGGCTCGGGTACTACTACTGTGTCGGCGTCCCCGGCGACGGCACCACCCCCACGCAAAGTCTTCCGCCGACCGCGTCCGCAACAACCTCTTCCGTCCCAAAACCGACGCCCCAGCACGAGGGCACCGACCCCAACTGCAACAAGTGGGTGCAGGCCGGCGATGGGGCCGGGTGCTGGCAGCTCGCAACCGACGCGGGCATCGATTTAACGCTGTTCTACAGCTTGAATCCCGTGCTGGGCCCCGTGGGCGAGAATTGTGGCACCATGATCTGGCCGACGTATTACTACTGCGTCGGCGTGTCCACCGGTTCAGGAACTCCGACGGGGACGGTGCCGCCGCCGCCGCCGACTACCACGGCTCCGCCAGAGCCTACGAACACGCAGGCCGGCATTCCCGAGAACTGCAGCAAGTTCGCTCAGGCCGGGGATGGTGCGTCTTGCTGGCAGCTCGCGACGGACAATGGCATCGAGATGTCGGTTCTGTTCGCCTTGAACCCTGTCCTCGGGCCCGCTGGGGAGAACTGCGGGACGCAAATTTGGCCGACCTACTATTATTGTATTGCAGTCAGTTGATAACGGCACTCACGGAAAAATGTATGAATTCGCCAGAATAGGAATGTCTATTCACTTATTTGTGACCTGAAATCTATTATACTAGTACCCTCGTCATAGCGAAATTATGCTACTAGTACTGAGCATTATGTTGTGCAGAGGGACCTTGTTTACTCGTCTGACCAGTCGTACTCCTCGTCCAGGATGGCCGCGCGAGCTGGCACGGCGGCCCGCAGAAACTCGTCTTTTCTGAAGGCGTCCGGCCAGCCGTGCTCACGGTACAACTGTTTCATTGCCTGCAAATTATCAGCATCAGACTGTTCTGGATGCCACACGCAGCAGCATTCGGATGGACTGTGTACTCGCGATCGGGCACTCACCTTGGCATCCGGGTCCTTCGCGGCCCTAATCGCAGCCCCAAAGTTTCCCGCCGCAGGTGCCGGGACCAGCTTCAGAGACGAGATTTCCATGAGCACCTTGTCGAAGAAGGTCTGAAATGAAAGCGCTCTTGCGTTGAGCCATGGTTCGTCTCCTTCAGCCTCGGGAGGGGCGTCATCGTACAAGTAGTACTCGTCGCCCTGAGGATAGACACATCCTGTGCTTCCGTCAGCATGCTCTGCAGTAAGAGTGAGATTGTAAGAAAAGTCAAACCTCTTTCCGTGTCGATGAGCCAAATCACTCCGACTTCTGCTTCGTCATACGTCAAGGATATCATGTGCGCCGGCACGGGCTTGTCAAAAGGCGCCAGCCCAAGCATGGCAAACGGCCGTCTGTGCCAATTTGGATCCGCGTCCTTTTCGGGCTGCCACTTGTTTTTGAGGTAGGACAGAGCCTTGGTCTCATAGTAGACCACCGCATCGTCACCGGCCTCGTCGCTACCGGGGGGACCCGCTCTCGGGTACGGCAGGTGTCGCAAAAGGTCAATGACCGTCTCGGACCGGCCCAGGGTCCGTAGTGCGTCGACGTTGAGCTCCGCATCGGTCCATCCCGCCTCGCCTGGCGCCTGGAGGGCTTCCGGGTGTAGATGGCCCATGTCTACGAGCAGCTTGTAGTGGCGCTTCACGAGTGCGACGAACGCATCGCGATCGTAGCCGAAGACTTGGGGAGGCTCTCGGGCAGACGCCTTCTTGCGACGAAACATTGTTGCGTAGCTTCAGTGGAGGACGAATGCGCAAGTGCTGCTCTTGGAGTTTTGAGGCGAGGAGGCAGTTCTTCTTAAGACAAGCTTACTTCCAGGTGGCAAGGAGGAAGCGGGGTTAATGCATGCCTGCTAAGAGCAAAAATGGTCGCTCGTTTGTTACACAAGTCAAGCATGTCCTGCATACCTACTTAAACAACAAGCCTGATCGGACTTGCCGGGGAATGAAGGACTGATGGAGACCAGAAAACGAGAAGAGAAAAGGAAGAAAAGGAAAAAGGTGGATCTCCTAGGATGACTTTTTTTACGGCATCTAAGTGCGTCTAAAGTGGGAAGAATGCTTGTAGACGAGGCAGTTAATTGCGCGTTACGACTGGTGTTGTTGTTTTGTTTTTGTACACTATTTAACACCATGGCGGCAAGGGCGCAGCCGCCTTTGCGGCAGAACTCCCGAGGGGTATCAGGGCGTGGTGAGCCGCAGCCCTATAACTATAACTAATGCTAGATACAGTTCAGATCGTCCTCCAAGTCCTGCCCGAAGGCTATTATGCGGCCTGCTTAAGACAGAACTAGTCTAGATTGTGCTAAGCTTCGGGAGTGTGCACTGCCACCCCCTAGCTAGCGTTGTTGGAGGGGCCCGTTTCTCTCCATCACCACTGGTCTCCGGTGCTTGTTGATCTGCCGATAAAGTCGCCCGGACACAGACGGGCTTGATCCAGGCTCAAAATGACTACGCTCCTGGCAGAATCCGACGTTGCCAATGAGCTGGACGGCTAGGCCTAGCAGGATAATGGTCTTGCCTATGTTCATCGATTTTGCTTGAGCTAGCAGACCTGCTCCCATGACCTGAACCAGAAAGGAAAGGACGTCGCCGACAACAAAGATTTTTGTCAGGCGCGAAGGCTTGATCGGAGACAGCTGCGCGTTGCGGAGGTAGAGGATCAGCCGGCCGAGAATCGTTTAAATCGAAGCAGCGAATAGAGCCGGGGCAACGAGGAGGCAGAGGGTTTGGATCATGAAGAAGCCGAGGCTGGAGGTGTCGGAAGAGGAGAGGAAGCGTCCCAGATAGCCTGCGATTTCGACTGGGAGACATATTGGTCAGTGACTTTCGGCTGTTGTGTAGATTGGTTGGATAACGTACGGAGACACCTGATGATCAGAGGAACAAAGTACCATGCCCGCCGGCGGATGATGATGAAAGCATGCCACGCGCATCCAAGAATGAAGCCGATGAGGAATATCATAGTCGCTGCTCCTGATGGAGTGCAATTTTAGAGGTTGTGTGTTGCCATTGTCGGATCTCGAGGCGAGGAAGGGCGTGTAAGTGAGGTCGGGATAGAAGAGATGGCGAGCTGGTAAAGGCCGAATGATTTAGAGCCATGGACTGACTTCTGAAAACACGCGAGAGCCTTTCTTGTATACAAAGATTCGTGTCAGTATCCCCCCCCCCCTGCTTTGTTTTTCAAGTTGTACTGCATCTCCATCTTCTGAGGCTGTACCTCGTACCTTCGCATTTCGCACTTCGCATTTCACTACAGTATCGATACGGTAGGGTGAGTGTGTTTACACATCCTTGTCAGATCCTTCCGCCCCACACCCATTTCGACGGAAGACGCCATCCTATCACAAACGGAGTCTCGAGAAAGGGAGGTTGCATTGGAAGAGATCTAAGAGACAGCACTTGAGGGTAGTCTCTTTAGCAAACTCATCCTTTCCACACGAGGTGTGTCCCAGAGAGGTCTTGCGTCCACCGTCCACCGTAAGCAATCTCTTAGCGAGGCACAGACTCGTCCTGCCTGCATAGCTTCTCAGAAGAAAGAAAGAAGAAGAAAAAGAAAAGACACATGACGCAGGTCGCTACCAGTTCCTGACCCTCTTGTTAGCATTTTTGACTAAAACTATCCCTGAGCTCTGTGTAATTCTTTACGAGCGCGGCTGTCATCCTTCAGTTGGAGAATGCTATTCAGGGGTTACAAGGCATCAGAATCAAAAGAATGGTTACATCCACATAGGCCCAGAACCCAGGAGGCACAATGTTGTCATCCTTCAGGACTGCAATTGAATGAGTCCATTCAAAATTCAGCATTCTAGACCTGTATAAGACTCGCGAAATATGTGAACAAGACAAGCTGCAGCGTCATGTCAAGTCTACACGAATCCACTGCTTCTTCCGCCCCTTGCGACGGGGAGCTCCATCTGCCACAGCTGCTTCCCGTTCTTCGTGAGTCGATTCAGCCTCTGAGTGATTGGACTTCTTTTGTGAGGATGACAGGGAACCCCAGAATCTTGCGGAGTCTGACATTCGAAATTCTTCCGCGCTTCTCACCGCGGGTGATGCCTCTCCACCATCATCTTGGACAACTGGCGAGCCTTTTCCTTCTTTGTGGCATCGTGTCTCGTTTTTGCCTGGCTGATGGTTCGTAGATGGTGATGGTCGAGTCCTGAGGTGTTCCGTTGTCTTCTTGTTGAGCCATACAGAGTCGAGCATGGGCGCCTGTTTGATCTTTTCTTGGTCTGCCAGAAGCATGCTTAGAAGTGGAAAAGATTCGTGACTGTCCATGTCTGGCTTCACTCGCTTTTGGTGATTGAACCGTGGGTATGTGCCCGATGTGCGAGCAAATGGTCCGGTGAAATTAGAGTATGGGATCTGAAAGCGGTTTGATGACAGGTCATCGTCATCGGTATTTGCAGAATCAAAGAATTTCCGGACTGATGAGAATGGATGTGCCGCGGCAATTTGGCGTGCCGTCATGCCTCCTTGAGCTTTGACATCGGCCACTGCTCCGTACTCATCAAGATGTGAAAGAATCTCGAGGATGCGATGTTCTAGCTCCCAATTACTTTGGCCCAGAAGCTCATGGAGTGGTGTTTGTCCGAAGCGATCGATAATGTTTGGATCAGCACCACGCTCTAGCAAAAGCGAGACGGCTTCCACCGAAGCAAAGCGGCAAGAGACATGCAAAGCTGTGCTTTGATGTGGTTGAACAATTATGGGGTTCGCCGGGTTGACGTCGTCCTGTAAGAGTTGCAAAGCCACATCGTGGTGGTCCTGACACAGGGCCGAGAACAAGGGGAGATAGCCATCGTCGTCAGTTGTCTTCGGGTCGGCTCCGTGTTCAAGCAGCAGCTTGACCACCCCTTTTTGCCCACCACCACAAGCGAAGTGGAGAACTGTTTGTCCCTGGTGTTCGCAGTCTGGAGAACACCAGCATTTCTGCCCACAAACGTGCACTCGAGACGTTGCAGACCGAAGTTTGGGATCCGCGCCAAATCGTAGTAAGACTGAAGCCGTTTGAGCCAACTTTGATCTCCAAAGTATGTTTTCATAGGTTGAACCGACGCGCATGGCAAGGTGCTCAACTAGCAGCACGAAGTTTCGCCAACGTGGTCTGCTCCGAACCGCGAGGTGTATGGCAGCTAGTCCGAACCGGCTGAGGCTGTTTGGATCTGCTCCTCTGGACAAAAGATACTCGCAAGTCCTTGGCAAGGCATAGCTGGACGCGATTCGGAGGGCGGAATCCAGATTCTTGGTACCTTGTGGGTTCGCGATGGCGAGATACAGTGGCGTAATATCGGGGTAATCGCCCCCGCCCTCCCACACATCAGTGCCATATTTGACAAGTTGATTTGCTACCTTTGGGGCATCTCCAATGATAACAAAGTGGAGGTAGGTAATGGTTTTCATCCGACGCAATGGTATGAACCTAAAATTCTGTGTCAGAGAACAGTACCTGGAATCATCACAAAAGGAAGGACTTAGTTACCCGTTCAACTCCGGGCTTAGTTCATGGTGACAAAGCCACTGCGCAATGTGTTTTGAGTTGTTTTTGATAGCATGGAAAACCAGATACATGAAAACTAAGCCTGGCGACTCTGCTCGGGAACGGTTCTTGAAGGCGCTGCTGAATAGCTGATCAAAGGTCAAACAGTGCATGGAACGACTGCAGCGGCTGAGAGAGCTCAATTCTCGAACCGAGTCGGACCAGTAACCCACAATCTGCATCACAAGCTCCACAGGTAGATCTGTAAATTGAGCCATGTCTGACAGATCCAAGGGCTCTGTCAAAGCCAAGGCTCCGCCGTTTATGATTGTTGAGGCGGAACGACCAAACAACGGCAGTCAAACACCTGTGCCTGCCTTGGAAGGTGGTACAGGTGTGGGGCTACGACAACCAATCTGTCATGTGACTCTTCAGCTTCTAGCTGGCGGTTTCATGTGCAGACTGCCTGATATCTCTCGGACAGAGTGTCAGAGATTCTGTTATATCTTGAGACTTGACAAACGGTACCGCACAGACAAAGGCTTATTAAATGATGAAGTCTGGCACCTATTGAAACAGACCGTTCTTTTTCTACAGCCGATTGTTCCAGTTTGTTGAAAAAATCAGATGAAAGGAGTGGGAACGAAGAATTGTCTGGAAGGTCTGCGAAACCTGAGCAACCCAGTCCAAAATGGCAAATCAAACGTAACCAAGGGGGAGCCGGATTGGCACACTACAAGAGATCGAAAAACCCTCCAAACTTTAAAGAGTGAGGAATTTTAATCACAGATTCTACTGACAACAATGGATGCTTCCCAATTTAATGAAATTATCGACATTACTGTTATGCTCTAGATTTCCTTTAAGGGGGGGGGGGGGTTGGAAACATCAGACGGATTTGTGTGGTCTAATTGTGTCAAGGCAGAAGAGTTGATCTCGCTACGTGATGTGCTACCTGCACATCTTCGTCTAACTTGAGTGCACTCATAGATTAGTTAGTCGGGAGAAGCAGAGTACCCCAACTTGTACAATATGCCGCGATTCGAGTGTAACCATGAAGCATATTCCCTGGCTTGCCCTTGCTCGCCTCTAAATCGCCTCCAAGATTCCTCATAGCTCGCCGCTACCTCGCTAGCTCGCCGCACATGCGCCCCCGATTAGGCTTGGACCCAAGGCAATTTAATCCATACCGCGGCCCCCACCTGGCTTGGTCCTAACACTCGAAAGCGTAACTATCTTAGTCAGTTCTGACTGCCAGGACGAGCACGTAAACCATCACAATTGATAAAGTCCCATTAGTTAAGATTCATGAGAACATTTGCCACACTACCCTAATATCTCGTTCCAAATGGAGTCCTCGGCTACTATGGATGCTCCCACCCGTCACCAACGGCGCAGTGCGATTCATGTATATCCCAACATCGAGCCGTTTGCTGGCCGACTTGGCGGAAATCAGACAGCGGGTCTTGGCAGAGATGACACGATTGAGCCTGAGTCAAATAGGACCATTCCCGACGCTACGCCGTGGATATCCCTTTCTCAGCAATTTGATCTACGATCTTTCAAGTCACCAGGTCTTTGGAGGGCAGCTTTGATCGAGTGTTGGGGAACCTTGATGCTTGTTTACATCACGATATGGGCAAGTATGTCCCCCAACGTCCAACCGCAGCCTCCAGATGCCCAGTTGGGAAACTTCAATAATGCCGCCTTTATTGGCCCCGCCGTTGGCGGGCTTATCAACTTCGTCATCCTGACTCTGTTCATTATTTGCTTCGGCGCAGTCACGGGCGCTCACTTTAACCCCACTATCACTGTGGCAACCTTCGTTGCGCGTCTCTGCTCCTTACCTCGCGCTGTGCTCTATGTTGGAGCGCAGACGGCCGGTGGTGCTTTGGCTGGGCTCCTTGCGCGGGCGAGCTATGGGTCCGCGGATTTCAAGGTCGGAGGCTGTTGGCTATTTCCTGAACTCGTGCATCCTGCCGACACCTTTGTCGTGGAATTCATGGCCACGTCTATTCTGTTGTTCATTGCCTTTGGAACAGGAATTGACCCAAGACAACGTGAAACCGTCGGCCCTGCGCTGTCCCCGTTCCTTGTGGGCCTCGGCCTGGGGATTATCAGCTTTAGCACCGCTTTCACGAGGTACGGGTATGGTGGAGCTAGTATGAACCCAGCACGTTGTTTTGGCGCCTTCGTTGGCAGTCAGTTCCCAAGTTGGCACTGGATCCATTGGTCAGTGAAAGGTCAAGGACTGAATACTCCACGGACGTGATGGAATGACTGACAAGCAACAGGGTTGCACCTTTTACCGCATGCGTAGCGCATGGGTTGTGCTATCATCTTGCTCCACCATGGCAGCGTCAGATTGAGGAGGATATTGAGACTGTCGCTAAGTAACACGCAACCTGTGTGATAACATGGTATACAGCTCAGGGTTCCAGGACGACAAGGGGTGATACTGCCTATAAGGTGTGCAAGGTTTCTATTCAGGAGGGCGACTAAAAACTTTTGAACTTGTGGTCGGTTGAGCCTGCAAAGTTTCATTTCTATTATTTTCTGTACCCTAGGGTATTCTTTCCACTTGCTCAAGTGACAATGACCTCTAGAGCTCACTCCCAGTACGTCAAAGGCAGCTCAAGCGCTTCACACTGCGGCAGCTCCCTGAACGAGTCCTGGTACGACTCCCACTTCAAAGCCCGCAGCGTCAGATTCCCCTTCGTAGCCGGCTGCCACGCCCCGGCCCTCTCGAGCTCCTCGCTGGTGTTGGTATACCGACGGGCCTCGAGGAAGCCGCGGTCAGGATTGGGATCGTAGGTCCTAACGAAGGAGGTGAACGAGTCGAGCGTGAGCTGCTCGAACGGCAGGTCGTCCCCGTCGCGCTCGGGCAGGCCCTGGAACGCCACGTTGCCGAAGACGAGGTACAGCTCGCCAGAGTGACACCTCGAGTAGGGTAGGCTCGGGTCCCCGTACGGGTGCTCGGGGGTAACGGGTGGCTGGCACACGTCTGTGCCAGGGTAGTTGGTCAGCTGGTATGACCTCTCGAACTCGTAGAGGTAAATTGAGCTGTATCTCCCGCTCTCGAGGCCTGCGTACGCCGTGGCCTGAGCGTGGCACCTGAAGATACCATCTGTTGCCACGCGCGCGGCGACGTCGTACACGTTCAGGGTCTGGTTTGTGCCATTGGGGAGCGGGAAGAACTCGTCCAGGGTGGCCTGTGATATATTGAAGCCGTTTGCCTGTATGTACTCGGTCTCGTTCGTCGTGGTCGGGAACGTCAGAAACGCGCCGGCGTCTTCCTTCATGTGGCCTATCATCAGCTTGTATGGAGCCTCGGGCCCGGTCAGAGTCAGATTCTCCGTGACGAGGTACGTGCCGTCCACGACGAAGAAGGGAGCGGTAGTGCTGAGGCTCAGTAGGGTGCTCGCAGGCACAGCGCGGAGACAATCGACCTGGGACTCTGCTTCGGTGCAGTTCGTTGCGTTCAGAATCGGGTTCGCGATGGCGTCGTAGGCCTCCTCGAGGGGGTAGAAGTGTGAGTATGTCCCCCCAAGGTCAAGGGCTCCGAGGTTAGACATTTGGATCGCGCCGGCGAACTTTCCCTCGGCTTCGGGAGAGGCCAGCATGGCGTGGACTGAACCAGCTCCGGCGGATTGGCCCAGTAATGTGATTCGGCCTGGATCGCCGCCGAAGTCCTAGGTCATGGTGTGTAAGCTCTAAATTCGGATAACCAAAATAACTTACGCCCATCGCTTGTAAGAAAATCTTACCTTTATGTGAGCTTGTACCCAATCCAAAGCATTTATTTGATCACCCAACCCAAAGTTGCCATTAGTGACGCCGTCGTCCAGGGCAAGATAGCCGAGTGTCGACAGCCTGTAGTTAATTGCAACCAGAACGACATCTCCCCTGGAGGCGACACTACCACCGTCAAATGTATTGTCGTTCCCCGTCCCACCCACGAGCGCCCCGCCGTGCATCCAAAACATAACGGGCTTCAAAGCATTCTTGTAGCTCTTGGCCTCCTGGCCTGGCAGGTAAGGTGTCCATATATTCAGAAACAGGCAGTCTTCAGTTCCGTTTGAGCCCAGCTGGGCGCATTCGGACCCGAAGCTGGTTGCTGATACAGAGCCATTGGACCCCGTATATGGCACGGAGTATGTGAATCGCTCCGGCTGTGGCGCATAACGGACTCCATAAAATCGGAAGGACGTACGATCGCGGAAGCTGAGGAAAATGTTAGCTGCGGCATCGCAACTCGACATTAAATCAAGCGGCGTTGTACTAACCCGACAAGGCCCTCATTGTTCGAGTGTACAGAGATTTGCCATTCAGGGCTCGTGTCCGTGGAGGCAGAGCTTGCAAAAGGGGCCGACTGCGTGCACAAGACATTTAATTCCTGGTCAGCGTCTGCTGTCGTGACGTCTCCTGAGGCGCTGAGAGCACGAGTCTGATTGCTTGCAGCCGCTATCCAGAAATTTGAGTCCTCTTCTGCCTTGCCCTCGTAGACGAGATAGTCCAGGTTCGGTTGAATGCTTGCCGAGCCCAAGTCAGGGGACCATAACTCTTCATTCAATGCTTGACAGCTTGCGACCGCGTCTTGATACGTCTTGGGGCTGAGAACAATGACCCCTGAGTCGGCTGTGGGACTGCTGACTCCTGTTTAGTTTTTATCAGCTTTGTCCATGCCGTGACGAGTGAATGCCGTTTCGGCTCACCTCGCAAGTTATTGTCGAGCAGAATTGTCAGGTCCGAGTTAAGGCTGGCAGGTGATGGTGTGGAGACAGCCAAAGGAGCCAAGAGAGCCAAAGCACCGAAGAGGCTGTAGACGGCCATCTTGCTTACACTGGCACACTAGTGTCGAGCAACGCCGCCAAAACTTGAGAGGAACTCGCCAGGCCATTTTTGAGGTTCATGTACTTATATGTGTACTCGTAAGAACGGAGGTTGCCGGCACACCTTGCCGACCCACAACGAACAACACCTAGATAGGCCCGAATTCCCCGCAAACTGACCCGCGGAAGGAAATGAAGCTGGGGAAGGTGTCCGCTCAGTCAACCATCCGAGCGCCCCGAGGAGCTAGGCCGAATTGACCTGACAGCCCGGAAGAACGGGTAGCAGTGAGTTCACCCCTGGAAGGAAATGAGATGAACATGCTATGTGAACGCAGTCATGGGGCAGGGTTTAGAAGCTGCATGCATCATGCATGATGGACGTGTACGGACCGCGTAGACGGACAAAATTGGTCTGACTACCCGGATTCGGACGCCAGCACCGTGGAATCGGTCCGTCGGTCAACACTTCACATACATTATTTCCGTAACACAGCCACACTTCAAAAAAGTTCTCTACGTCATACCCGTAGCTGCTTATAGGTGTTCCTGATCCCAACATCTCTCCAAAAGATTCGCAGCAGGTGTGTCAACGTTTATCTGTCGGCTTTGCCAGATACCTCTGTAGCCGCCGTGGTAATTCTAATGTACAGCTATCGCCAATCCGGACGCTGCGAAAACTTGCACAACAGTGGCCCGCCCCCTCAAATGGAAGGTTATAATGTAAGGAAATGGGAACAGGTGTCCCGCTAACACCATAATAACATGCCGTAGTAAGAGAAACGAATCTTCTGCTGTAGCAGGATATCCTTTTAATACATAGGTAACAATGCGGTATGCCCAAGTCTTCAAGTACTAAGGCACCTACCTAGGTGCTTAGGTGAGGCTGGTAGATATATGTAAGCCCTTCACACCAGACATCCATAGCCGGGTACTGTGGCTTGGCACAATATTGACATGTGTCAATCAGGCCTTATACTTCCTAGAAACTGACAATAGTCTCCTATAATAGCTGGCAGTCCTACTGCTTTCTTTCGCTCTTTCATTGTAGTCAAGATAACGCTTGATTGGACTTAAGTAACTCTGAGCAGTAATATTGATACCTAGCGCTGTCGCATAAGACCATCAATTTGATAGATTCTCGAATGGGGCATGAACTCTGACGTAAGTTAAACCTTTTCCAAATTCGGAAGTAAGATTACAATAAGCATCACACTCTTTAGGACTTAGTTCCCACGTGCCTTTTAATGCCCCTGCTTTGCGTGTATCAGCAGATTTTGACGACATCATATTACCACGGCCTCCCCGTGGATGGATTCAATGAGTAGATCCTATTTGTCGTCACCTGGCGTACCTCCCGGGCTGCGGACAAGGCACACGCCATCCTTATCACAAGCCCACTCCATTTTTGCCAACATCTCGCGGAGTTCAAGTCTGGAGAATTCACAATGAAATTTATTCAATACATGCCAAGGGTCACTGACGACATTGGATCTGTACCCCTGATAGTTGTGTCAGTGGGTGCGGATGTCATCAATCACATACCGGACACGAGATGTGCCCCATGACGGCAAGTGGATCACGTCTGGCTCAACAACTCCAGCCCTTGAAGCAGTCGCCGAGGGTCGTGCCGGCAGCAACATCAAGTTCCACCGACCTCGCTGTGCCCTTGGAACTGCTCGCCTGACACTCATTCGGACAGGCTTCTCGTCTTTGAGGCTGCGATATCGGTTTCCATTTGGACGAACACAGCCATATGCTGCCACGTGGATAAAACGTGGCTTGCTGAGTGAACGTCAATTTCTGTGTGGACGGATTATGAAGCCTCAGCCTTTTATACACTTATACTTTACCAGGGGTTGTAGAGGTCTGAAAATCCATGCGGCTTCTGTTTCCATGCAGTGACTTAAGTTGCATTTTTCTGATCCCTCATTGACATGCCACAACACCACCCCAGAATCGCAACGTTTAGCGAGTCTTCTGACAGACCATTGATGACTGGCGTTGGCTTAGCCGCAGCAATGAATCCTTTCAAGGGCATCTGATATCCATCGTATGTTCGCCCCGTTTCCGGCCAGGTTGTGGGGCTCCACGTGCTCAGCAGCGTGATCAGATTGCGCCTCGTTGGGTCAGGCTCGGGTCAACCGAGCAGTCCTCCGTCATGAAGATTGGCACAACCACATGCCGGATTGGTAAAAAAAGATATGAATCCATCTGCGTGTATGGACAGGGGCTGAACTATCATCGGAGGCTGAGAGGAGGCTGAAAATGAACGAACTTGCTTTTTTTCGGCGTGTTCCATATTAGCGCAATATGCTTTTGCCACACATGAAGATTAGCCATCGGATTCAGTAGACTATAAGATCATAAAAGATCCTGTTCAGTCAAATCTCAGGTCCCTGGAGAATTCACAGCTGTTTACTCACCCAGGAAAGTCCAAAATGACAGCTCCTAATATGCGCATCGCAGCATTTTTGATAGCAGGCTTCGCCCTGCTTGGTCACGCATATCCCAGAAAGCTCACTGTTGATCTCGGATACGAGAAATACACAGGTGTTTACAACAAAAGCACGGATTTGAACACATGGAAAGGGTGGGTTTCGTTGACTCAGTCACATCTGGCTAGCTGCTAAACCTCGTCAAAGCATTCGTTATGCTGCTCCTCCGGTTGGAGACCTTCGTTTCAGGGCCCCTGTTGAGCCAGAATACACCGGCCAGACCGTGCTAGCGGACACTTTTGGGTCCGCCTGCCTTCAAACATTGGCGGCTGGAGGCGACATTCCTGCCATCCCGCCCCTCGGAGCAGAAGTTGACCAGGACTGTCTGTTTCTGAATGTCTACGCTCCGAGAAAGGCCAGGAAGCTCCCTGTCTATGTCTGGATCCATGGCGGGGGCTATGGACAGGCAGACGGAACTTATGACCTTACGGAATTTATCAATGCCAACGGAAACAAGTTTGTTGCAGTCTCAATGAATTACAGAGTGAGTAACCCACTCCGGTGGTGGACGCCCAAGAGACTAAAGCCTTACAGCTCGGAGCTTTCGGGTTCTTGTCGTCTGAAGATGTGAATAAGGATGGGGACGTGAATGCTGGTTTACTAGACCAGAGACTCTCTCTAGAGTGGGTACAGAAGTGGATTCATCTTTTCGGCGGTGATTCGAATCGCGTCACCATCACTGGCGTCTCAGCAGGAGGTGGCTCAGTCATGCTGCATTCTATTGCAAATGGTGGTACTGACGGGGACAAGCTGTTCGATAAGGTGAGCCATTTCTTATTCCCGTGTAGCCGGTGTCGTCTAATTAATCACTCTTTAGGCTGTGTCTGGTTCGCCATATCTTCCCAGACAATATAAGTCAGTATGACCCAAACACTGTTTTGCTTCTCTTCGACTGATAACAATCTCAGCTATAACGACGAGTTCCCTACTTCCTTGTACGACCAATTTGTCAGCTTGAGCGGGTGCGGAGCGGCTTCTGACAAAATGTCTTGCCTCCGCAGCCAGGATGTCGAAGTTCTCCAGGAAGCAAACGTCAACGTTACCAATGCTGCAGCATACGGCACATGGGCTTTTGCCCCTGTTACGGACGGATGCTTCATTCCGAACCCCCCGTCTACCCAACTGCTCGACAAGCGAGTGGTGAACGGAAACCACATGTGGGCCAGTCACACCGCAGACGAAGGCCCTCTCTTCGTTCCGAAAAACATCACCACCGAGAAGGCACTGGCCGACTTTGTGCGCACCACGTTTCCACGATTTGACGACAATGACGTCGCATCCGTACTTGAGACGTACCCTCTCTCCGCATACGGCGCGGACACGAACAACCCTCGTTTCGCCACGGCAGGTGACAGCGGTCCGACGGCGGTCGACGTGTCACCCTTCGCCATTGGCAACCAACAGCGCGCCAACGCCATCTACGCAGAAACAACATTCCAGTGCCCCTCATACTGGTTAGCCACCGGCTACACGGGCGACCCGGCCAAGTCGTCCTACCTCTTCACATACACCGTCCCGCCTGCTCTCCACGGATCTGACATCACGGGCTATCTTGGCCCATCTACACCTACCCAGGGCCCAGAGTTTGTCCGGGCATGGCAGAGCATGTGGGGTGTTTACATCGCAACTGGATCGCCCAATATACCAAGCAATGTTGCGAACAACCCTAGCTCTGACGTCTTGTCAAACTGGCCGAGATGGGGGAACAACTCCATGGTTAATTTCAACCAGACCGGAGGCACGCCGATAACAGCAGACGCTGGATTTGGTCTTGGAGAGGTTACTGTTAATATCGAGCCTGGACTCGAGAATGCTTTCAGGGAGGTTGATGCCGAGACGTGGGAGGGAGGCAGGGGAAAGAGGTGTGATTTCTGGAGGCGGATGGCTCCCAAGGTGCCTTTTTAATTTGGCTTCATGGATGATGTATTAACAGCGGTTGGTTTCTACGAGGTAGACACGATGCATGAGAGTTGGGATGGGGCTTCACTCAGCAATGAGCTTTGCAGTGCTCACGGTGTAACCTCCTGTAGGATGGCTTGCTGTAGGATAAAATCTGGTGACAGCCTCATATGGGCAACCGGGGAGAAGGTCAGTAAGCCACAGGAGCTCCACAACGACGTTTTGAATTCTTTTGACCATGTGGCTGTGTTGCGTGATGATTGCACCGGCGCGTTCTGCTTGGGTGCCTGGTAAGTCTTAAGCATTAGGTAAGCATTCAGGACCCACCCCTGCCTAATTAACTGGCGCGGGGCGGCCGAGGAAAGTCGCGTCAGACGCGTCTTGCTCTTGGACGGAAAGTGTCAAACAACCACAAGAGGCCCTCGCCACTTCAACATAATCTTGGAACTTTTGGAGCCTCGAAATCCTCGTGTGTTGTACTCAAACTGTCTTACTCGACTTTCCAACTCTTCCGACAAAATGGGTGACGCTGCCAGCCAGATCACCAGAGGCGCTCTAAAGTATGCTCCATGTTGGCCCCGCCGTCGCCATGCCCCTCGTTTAACTACTGACGATGACCTCCCAGTGCCATCTTCAACGATCCCGCGAGGGCCGATGCCCAGTTCCCAGTTCCTGTCCTGCAGTGCCTCCAGGTCAAACCGATGGCACAACAACCGGGCGGTGGTGACAGATACCGCATCGTCCTGAGTGACATCGACAACTATGTTCAGTGCATGCTCGCCACCCAGGCAAATCACGTCGTCCACGATGGCAAACTTGTGAAGAACTGCATCCTGCGCCTCAAGTCCGCCCAGTCCAACTCGGTCAAGGGCAAGAAGTATGCCGGACACCACGTTGCCCAAAGAATCCATGCATATGCTGACCAGAAATTAGCATCCTGATCGTCCTCGACGTCGATGTCATCGAGTCCCTCGGAACACCAGACAAAATCGGGGAGCCCGGCCCCTTCGAAACGAAGTCGGAAGACCAAGCCCCAGCTAACACGACCATCGGCGGTACCGGGTTCTACGGAACCAAGCAAGAAGAGTCAAAGCCTGCAGTTAAGAAGGAGAACCTGCCCTCACGCGCCGGGGGTGCGTCTCAGCTAGGGAACAACGTCATATACCCCATCGAGGCACTGTCACCATACGCAAACAAGTGGACTATCAAGGCTCGT
The DNA here is from genome assembly GCA_014872975.1 of Diaporthe citriasiana. Lineage (NCBI taxonomy): Eukaryota > Fungi > Ascomycota > Sordariomycetes > Diaporthales > Diaporthaceae > Diaporthe > Diaporthe citriasiana. The sequence goes on along the minus strand of JADAZS010000027.1, from coordinate 104,806 downwards.
GTGAGCGCCAAATCCGACATCAAGACATGGCACAAATCCACTGGCGAGGGAAAGCTCTTCAGCGTCAACTTGCTGGACGAGAGCGGCGAGATCAAGGCGACCGGCTTCAACGACCAATGCGACCAGTTCTTCGACGTCTTGCAGGACGGACAGGTCTACTACATTTCCAACCCCTGCCGCGTACAGCTCGCCAAGAAGCAGTTCTCAAATCTGCCCAACGACTACGAGCTGACCTTCGAGCGCGGTACGGTCATTGAGAAGGCCGAGGACCAGAGCAACGTCCCGCAAGTCCGCTTTAACTTTTGCGGGATCGAGGATCTGGGCAAGGTCGAGAAAGACACCACTGTCGATGTTGTTGGCATTCTGAAGGAGGTCGCCGAGGTGTCAAAGATCCAGTCCAAGACCACCGGGAAGGACTATGAGAAGCGAGAACTCACCATCGTCGACGACAGTGGATACTCTGTGCGCGTGACCATCTGGGGCAAGACCGCGGACAGTTTCGATGCTGACCTCGAGTCCGTCGTTGCATTCAAGGGAGTCCGTGTGTCCGACTTCGGAGGGCGCTCGCTGTCTCTGCTGTCGTCTGGGACAATGGCCGTCAATCCGGACATCGCAGAGGCACACCGCCTGAAGGGCTGGTATGATGCATCCGGCCGCGCAGGCCATTTCGAATCTCACAACAACATGGCCTCCATGGGCAGCGCAACCGGCCGCAAGGAAGACACCAAGACCATCCTCCAGGTGAAGGACTCCGGGCTCGGCATGGAGGAACAGGCCTACTTCACCCTGAAGGCGACGATCGTGTACATCAAGCAGGAGAACTTTGCCTACCCGGCCTGCCGCTCAGAGGGCTGCAACAAGAAGGTGACCCAGCTTGACGGCGTCTGGCGGTGCGAGAAGTGCGACATCGGCCACGAGAGGCCCGAGTACCGGTACATCATGTCCGTCAACGTCAACGACCACACGGGCCAGCTGTGGCTGAGCTGCTTCGACGACACGGGCCGGGCCATCATGGGCGGGAAGACCGCCGACGAGCTTATGGAGCTCAGCGAGAACAACCCCGAGCGGCTGGCAGAGGTCTTTGACGAGGCGAATTGCTCCAAGTACAGCTTCAGGTGTAGGGCGAAGCTGGACACCTTTAATGACACGCAACGGTGAGCAACCCCCCCTCCCTTTTCCCGCCGCCCGGGGCTCCACACCCAACTCACAGCGAGGGCCGCTTCGGGAACAGTCCTCCCGTGAGGAAAAAACAAACATCGATTTACTGACCCCGTTCAATAGGATTCGATACCAGGTCATGAGCGCCTCGCCCCTGAACTACGTTGCCGAGGCCAACAAGCTAGCCGAGCTGATCAAGCAATATGAGCTGAACTGAGAGTCGGCGCCTGGGCACTGATTGGTCGGTGATGAACTGACTGACTTGCTATGCGGATTTCTGATTAAAATGACAAGAAGGGTAGCAATCACTGGCTGAACCGCAGACACTCCCTCTATCCGTCTCAAGGAAGCTTTGTTGGTGAACTTGGTGTTTCGTGCTCATATTTGTTCGGGAAAAGGAAGGGAGGCAATAGATACTTGACTAATACCTTGCCCGTGTATGAATTTGATTCTGGTTGAAGGAAGGGGGCCTGGAGGCGAGAGACTGTAGCAGCAGTGCAGACCAAGACCAATACCAGCATGCGCGTTTGAATCTCATCCAGAGAAGGCATGTTCCGGACGCCCGGCAGATAAAGCCAAAATCAGCAGGAGATCATGGACGAGGTCTTTACTCTGACGACCAGCCCATTAGTAGAAATTTCTTGACTTTTCGTATTTTTTAGCTATTGAGCCAGGCTCATCCATGCGACCTGGTCTTACCAGCTCGGCTGTGTCGAGTCTATGTCCACGATGACGGCCAATGAAGGACTAAGTTCTACTGTCTAGCCGTGTAATTGTCCACCAAAGCTGGCGGGTTCATCCCGACAGCAGTCATCCCACACCGACCGACTTCGCCAGCGATGCCATTACTGGCGATTGAATGAATGCCCCGCCCCACTATGCCCAAGATTGGCCAAGAAGGGTCTCCCTGTAATGACATAGCCGGCGAATATGATTTCCTCAATCATGTTGTTTTCTGCTTTTCCTCTTGTTGTGCCTCGATTTTTAACAAAAGTGTCAAGAGGCCTTCAGACAGTTCGGGCTTCGGGGAGGGCGCGTCCCGCTACAACCCGCCCCCTTCATGAACACCCGTCATCAGGTCCTCATCGTCGACCGTGGCGTCGAACGCTGAGGACTTGGTATGACCCAGCTCCTTCTCGCGCTGCGACTCCCTGATGTGCTGCTTGATGTAGAATGGGTTGGTGCTCAGTCGCGCGCTGGTAGCCTTGTAGATGGCCTCGAGGTTCTTCATCCTGGCGAAGATGGCGGCGATCTCGCGCTGGTACTGCTTCTCGGACAGGTCGCCCGACTCAGAGAGGTACTTGAGGTACGGCGGCTTGCCGGCGGGCTTCTCGAGTACTCCGTTCAGCATGCCGGAGCTGATCATGCCCTGTACCAGCGCCTCAACGTCGTTGTCGCTGGGTAGGATGTCGCCTGTCTCGGCACTGCAGGTCTGTTGGCGGAGGTCGGCAAGCGACACCTTGGAGTAGATCCTCCTCATGTCAATAATCTGCCACTTCTGGTGTGCGGCCAGGACCTCCTGGACCAATCCTGTGTTTCGGTCGTTTGCCCAGACTCCTGAGTTGGCCTCAACCTCTGTCTTGAGCGAGGTAGCATTCATCGTGTCGAAGTGGGACGCTATCGACAGGTAAGGCTTTGCCGTCGTCTCGCATGTCTTGCTGGCATTCGAGCCAGTGGTGGGAGGCACGGTTGGTGTGCGTCCGTTCACAAGAAGGCTTACGAGAACCCACTTATTGAAAGCCTCAATCATGATCTTGCTGACTCCGCCGTCGCGTGTAGGATGAGTGATGACTCGCTCGAAGGCCGCACGCGCCTTTACCCACTGCCGCTTGGAGCAGTACAGCAGACCGCATGTGAGGTCATACTGTAGGATTTGATCGACCGTGACCGCAGTGGTCAGGCCTGTCTCCACCATGATGTAGCTCGTTGGCGGAAGACTCAGATCGCAAAGTGGTTTCTGAATTGCTGCGTTTGTCCGGTTGCCAGCGCCCTGATCTCGAGACATGCCGGGAAAGTAAACGATGTGTTTGTCGGTGACTTGGAAGGCTGGGTCGGGGACGTTGTTGTCGTAGGCTAGTCGCACGAGTGATAGGTGATGGGAAGTCAGCATCGCCCCGCTGGGGTCGAGTCGGAGGATGGCTTTCGCGAGAACTTCGACCGCGAGATCGTGCTGGAATGAATGAGTGTTAGAGTGTGAATGCATGTATGCAGCGATAGGCACCGGAAGCTTACGGGTAGCAGTGTGCCCGACGCCACCTTGTCCAGCCATGTCGTGAGATGGTTTCCCACATAACGGATCTGCCTGGCATCGAACGTCAAGAGAAACCTGACAAGAGCCACCAATCGCGCGTCGGGTGGGAAGGATGCGGTTTCTGAGAGGGCGTTGAAGACGGCGAGGTAGGAGATGCTGTTGACGGCTGGATCCAATAGCTACAAGGGAAACAGTTAGTTCAGAGCATCTCATATTCGACAACAGGCTGAGCACGCACCCGAAGGATTTCGATGCCATGCTGTGCAATGGTGGCAGGCTCCTTGCCGAAGAGGTGGTCTATTTGGTGCAGGTGGGAGTTGACGGCATTGTCGTACTCGTCGTCTGTCGCAAACGGTTGAGGCGGAGGAAATGCCAAGAGGACAGATACAGCATTGTCCATGGCGACTTGTGGGTTCGGATGCGGGGGTATCTGGGGAGAAGAGAGGCAGTAAGAGAGGGCGAACAGCTTCGGTGGATAAGCTGTCGCGGGTGACGGGTGTTGGTGAATGGTGGATGACGATGACGATGGTGGGCAGACGAGGCTTCCTGCCTAATCAGCACCCGCCGTAGCGGACAGGTAAGTGTATTCAGTGACGAGAATGCAGAACCTTGAGCAGCATAATGTGATCCCTGTTCGGTGACAGCGTAAGAATTGTCCAAAGTGAGGATTGGAGAAAGAGAGACTGTCAAGCAGACGGAGCAGCAGGTCGAAAGGCGGTAGTCTATCGAGACTGTCAATCCGTCGCCCGCGTCACATTGGCAGTCAAGGTAAGCTGTAGGCAGGTAGGGTCTGAGGTACGTACCCAAACAGACTCCTCTGGGTTTCCACAGGGACCCCGCCAAGTCGCTGTGGCCCAAGCTTCTGGCAATCTTGCAGGGGTCAGCGCCTCCCAACCGCGCTTGTGTCAGTTGTGGGAGACAGACCTCACTCTTGAATTGAACTGGCCCCAGATTTTCTTCATGCTGCCGGTTTGCAGGGGTGTTAAAAATGTGGGCTCTTCTTCTCTCATTCATTTGAGTTTGACATTTCAGATCACTTCTATAAGCCTGCCTTGCTATACTGTATTGGTAGTTTGACGCAACGTAAGATCACGGTTGACTCCGCGAAAACACGGGAGACAGAGCCGATTGATGTTCAGACTCTTTGCATTCCAATGAGCTCTTGACTAACCGTGCCGTAGATATCCACCACCATGCCTCTCCTAGACAAATATGAGCTGCCAGCAGCAGCAGACTTTCACGTCCACGTTCGTGATGGCCCTATGTCTGCTGCCGTCGTGCCCACGATTCGGCAGGGTGGCGTCAAGTAGGCATCCCCCCCATGCCAAACATAGGCCATGACAGTTCATCGGCTCACATGCAAGGCTCCTTACTCCAGCGTGGCATATGTGATGCCCAACCTCGTCCCTCCCGTGACCACCGTCCAGATGGCCACCGAGTATAAGCAGCGCCTGCAGAAAGTGGATCCCACGGTCACCTACCTCATGACCCTTTACCTCCACCCTTCCATCACGCCCGAGGTTGTCCGTGAGGCCAAGAAGGCCGGCATCGCAGGCATCAAGAGCTATCCTGCCGGGCTGACCACGAACTCAGAGTCCGGCGTGACGGACTATGAGCAGTTCTATCCCGTGTTCGCGGCCATGGAGGAGGAGGGCCTCATTCTGGTAAGCTCTTTTGGGTTCCAATCAGGCGGACCCGTCTATGGTGACCAGAATGGATGACTCCGAGTGATTATCACTGCTCTGCCGTACCTGCTTTACTCTCTGCAGTCAATGATGAGACCGTTTCATTTGAACACGGAGTCATGCACCCTTCACTGGGAGACAATGACGCAGTTCAGATTTAGACTACAACGGTCTGAGACTGCGCGAACGTTTTGATTTTCATCCCTGAAATCCCCAGCCAGATGATTTCCGTGAATTCAAAGATACTGGACCCTCGGAGACTGTTAGAAGCCAGTTATTATCTCGTCGAGTCCACCCACTGACCTCGAGTATACCTAGAACATCCACGGCGAGTGCGCCAGCGACCACAAGATGAACATCACCATCATGAATGCCGAGTCGAGCTTCCTGCCTACCTTGAAGGCTATCCACACAAAGTTCCCGAAACTCAAGATTGTCCTGGAGCACTGCACGACTGCGGATGCTGTCAAGGCTGTTGAAGCCTGTGGTGACACCGTGGTCGGAACCATAACAGCCCACCACTTGTGAGCAAGAATCTCCTACCCGGTGTAGTTACACCGCGATTTATGGCTGGGGCTGACAATCTTGGACTGCAGATTCCTGATCGTCGATGACTGGGCAGGGGATGTGGTAAGTCAGTCACATGCGACAGCTGCTATTGGCATATCAAAACCGTGTGCGGTCCAGACCGGCCCCTCTTACTGACAAACCGTGACCAACAGTTCCACTACTGCAAGCCAGTTGCGAAGGTAAATACACATGCTCCCCACGCAGCCTCCTCACCCTGACGCTGTTCCGCCAAGGCTAACGAGCTCCCGCCTAGATGCCAAATGACCGTCTCGCCCTCCTTCGGGCCGCCGTCACTAGTAAGGGCAAGTTCTTCCTGGGAACCGACTCTGCACCGCACGACATCAGCGCCAAGAAGGGCAAAGGGAACACTGCTGCCGGAGTCTTCACGCAGCCCTACGCCGTCGCCTACGTCCTCACGGCCCTGGAGGAGGCCGTCGCCAGGGGGGACATCGAGGAGGCGCAGGTCACGCAGGAGCTGCTGGAGGGCTTCCTGGGCGGGTTCGGGCGCCGCTTCTACGGTGTTGAGGCACCCAAGGAGAGGATTGTGGTGGAGAAGAAGGACGAAGTTGTGGTGGAGAGCATCAAGGGTGAGGGCATCGAGGTCGTCCCTTTTAGAAAGGGCAAGCCTACCTGGAGTGTGCGATGGGTGTGAGGCACGTTTTCGTAGATCACGAACCCGTAAAAGAAGACTGGTTTGGTGGCGTGGATGTTCATTCATCTATAGCTGGTTGATTGATGTATAACCACTTCACTATAGACAGGCCCAAAGGTCAAAACGAATGAACGCAGAAGACCAAACAACCGCACGCCGGAAACTTTCTGCTGTGATGATGGACCTGGTGTTGTGAGAAGACGCCGCCGATGCTGTCAACTCCATTGCTGGAGGACCAACGCCTTTTTCTATATTACATGAAGTATCGCTGCCTGACGCAGGATTCAAGAATGGGGAAAAGAGGCCCTGTTTCTGTCGAGAGCCCGAAACGAAGCGCAAACGATCTCGTTCGTCTCCTCCCCCTGAAATCACCCCTCCACTTAGCTCGGGCAGGAAAAACAACTCCCGATCCCTTCGCTTCGGATTCCTGGGTCTCAATCAAACCAGGAGCAAGGGGTAAAACAGTGACGCAAGGAAAAGTAAAATCAGGAAAACAATCCGTCAAATAACGCGGCCGGCGGGTCCATCATCATCATCGTCGTCCAAATCATCAATCCATCCATGCGTGAAAAGTCGATCAACAAGTTGAGCCCGTAAGCCGGATCCATCGGGAGCTTTGCCAAACAACCTCAGCAGAAGCAGACGAAAAGCGAGCGCGCCGTAGCCACAGGAGAACGAACGCAATCCTCTCCATCGTCCCTCTCCTTTCGAATCCCAAAGCTCCATCCAGCCAAACGCAAGGCAAGGCAAAGGCCGCCACAAAACGGGTGCCGATCGAGGATCTTGTTGAGAAAGCCGAAAAGGAGCAGCCAGACGAGGATGTCGCAAGCGGTGAGAAGGCCGAGCAAGATCCAACTCGAGAGGACAGCACAAGGCAGACAGGTCGGAGGGGGAATAAGGCAAACCAGGCCAAGGACGATCTTCGTTCTTCACAGAGGAGCGCCGCGCTGCTTTCCCTCGACGTCGGCGGTGTTATCGCCGCTGGAGCTCTCGTCCTGACGGGCCACGCTGGCTCTAGCCAACTGGGGCAGCTCGCTGAGAGGTCCAAAGGGGTTCGCGGGGTCGAACGCAGCGCGCTGCTGGCCGTGGTTATACGGGGCGCCACCGCCGGACTCGCCACTGCTGGTGAGGGACGATGCCGTCATAGAGCGGCTAGGACGAGTCGTAGGAGCAGTCGCCGTGGTGCCGGAACCAGAAGCAGCAGCACGGGACGGCGGTGCAATGGGTCCGTAGGTCGGCGGCTGGAAAGAGGCTGTGGGACGATGGGTTATTAGCGACACGCTTCGGCGACGGGAGCTGCTCGACTTCATGTTGAAACGGATGGGATCCTGCCGGGGATGTCCTGGGGAGGAGAGGAAATGTTGAGTAGGACTTCAGTTACTCACCGAACGTGCGAGGTTGGCGCGCGCTGCCACGACCACCGCTACCAAAACCAATGCTTCCTCCGCGACTGCCAAGACCGCTGTTGCCACCAGAAGTCGGAGTAGGAGACGACGGGCTGCGCTGGATGCCGGAATCACCGACCGGGCCAGGTCCAGTGCGCCAGTTTGACGACACGACGGCGTTGCTCAGCCCGCTCCCAATGCTCGTGCTGGCAGTCAGTCCCGGGAAGACGGGGCGACCAGTGGTGAGGTTCACGGGGCGGTCGTCGATTGCCAGGGGCCGCTGCGCCTCCATGGCATGCTTCTTCCACCAGGCCGGATAGCCGTGGAATAGGCCCAGGGACTCCTGCGTGGCTCGGTCGTGCGGCATCTCGTGCTTGTATTTACACCCCTGCTGGGTGAACGCACAGGTACCGTCGTGAATCCATTTGTCACAATAGACTTTCTCACGACGCGGGCCGCTGCCGCTGCCTCCATGGTGAGTGATGGCGCGGGTCGGAGTGGAACCGTCGAAGCCACGGTTGGAAAGGACAAGCTGACCGCCAGCCGGGCCAGGCGAGTTGTTGATGATGGAGTCAATTCGGGACTGTGATGCGAGGTTGTTCCGTATCAGCCATCTGAGCTCTCATGGTGGTTCTTCACGGTCGGCATCATGAGATGAGTGGGTGTGGACCATCCCAGGGACATGCATTGGTAATGACGAGAGTGGCTTGCTTGCTTTCCTGCTTACCTGGATGTTGTCGGCCGTCGCGACGCCGTTGGGGCTAGAAGGTGGCTGTGATGCGCATCCATGGGTCAGTCCAAGTGTCTTCCAGTTGGTCAATACTCAGAAACATCATAATCATCATCATCATCATCATCATATGTAAGTAGGGGCAGGCAGAGAAGCAAGCAAGCGAGCCACCACTCTCCCAAAGTACATGTCCGTGGTCATCGCCAACACATCTCAGAGACAATGAAGCACGAAGGGGAGCAGGGTAACTTACAGTCGCCTCCAGCTGGTTGTTAGCCGGCTGGCCGTCGGCGGCACGCTGTCGAGGAATCGGAAGGACGATCATACCCTCGTCGGTGTTGACGCGCCGAGGGATATCTCGTAGCTCCATGGGGAGCATGTCGACGGGGACGAGGCGAGTATACTGACCGCCGCCGCGGTCGTAGCAGTAGGACATCGCCTGGTCCATGTCGCTATCCGCGATGATCTTGCCGGTCTGTGGATGCATGCTTGCGGTGTTCCTGGCAGATGCTTGCTGTGCGAAGAGCTGGTTGTTCTTCTGGTAGGCGGACGACGATTTGGTGCTGTTGAAACCTCCGACAGAGACGTAGGTCAAGTGGTCGACGAGACCGTGGTTGTTTCTGGAATCGAAACTCGAGATCGGTGGGCAAGGGAAGTGGGAGCTACTCGCGGTGGGATAGTCTGTGGTATGCGTATCGCGAGACGTGCAAGAGGATTCTGCCAAAGGGATGGTTGGGGATGGAGTGATCAAGGGTTCAACACTGGCCGTTGGACTTCGCCAGTTTGGTTTGCAGACGCCACGATGGATAGTGGGGGAAGGAGGTTGAATCGACGATGGATGAGGAGAAAGAATGGGTGCGAGGCTTCGTCTGAACGGCGTGCTCGAAAGACGGTGACCAAGGTTTCTGTTGTCAGTTGTGGCTCCAGAAGAAGTGTGACTAGGGCGAGGGTCCTCGACTGCAAGTTTGCTGCGCCGGCCACTGACGGACTGGAAGGGATTGGGGTTCATCTCTAGGGGCGAGGGGATCTCGGCATCCAGACCGGCGGGCGGTCTGCACAAATCACGGCGCGGTCTGGACATATCCGGGCCCGGAGATGGGATCGCGGCGGCGTGGTCAGGGCACGATATGAACAGATCCCGGGCTGCAGGAGTCGCCTCCAGGGGGTAGTGTGTCGATGAGGCTGGGGAGGTTTCACGAGTTGAGACCACAGAACAAGGCCCTGAGGAGCAGCTCACGTCGGAAGGAGTGTTTGGAGAAGGATGCACACGGAGGATATTGCGACTTGGTTGGGCTTCCATGATGAGACCCGGGTGAACCGAAAGGACACTCCTTAGGATGGCGGCGGTCTGATAATAAAGGGGGTGGGAGCAAACGGACGCAGGTCTTTGCCAGCACCTATCTTATACCCTGCAGCACTGGATATTCGAGTAGCGAAGCACAACGAGAGGGGGACAAAGGCGGCCTGGGTTTCTCTTCAAGATCCATGCAAGAATATCAGGAACATTCGGAGTAAGAGGATTCTGAACATTGCCGCAGGAGCCCCTGAGAGGGGAGAGCGTTTGAAGTTCTTTTAACATCATCCTGCCAGGTTCACCTGCCCTGAGAGCAAACGGAGGACGTCAAATAAGGTTGTATGCACCCACGGATACCCGCAGCAGGTTGTTGTACTCCCTCACGTGATTGCTGCCCATCACTAGGATCCAATTAGCAGATACACCAGGCAACAGCCCGAAAACATCGGTCACAGGTCAGAAAGAAGGGAAACGACGCTAAATGCATTCCAAAATTGTATTTGCCTAATCTGTCAAACAGTCCAATCAAAGTATCTATCGGGCATGGCCGATATGATTGGGGAACAAGGACGAGCTTGTTCGGACTGTTGGTAAGCAAGGTGGAAAGGGCTTTGTCATGAACAGAGATGTGGTGTCTCTGAATGCTAGTTCTCAGATTAGCCAGCCATCTGCTGGTCTATCCCTCCCTCGCCTTGTTGCTCAGAACCTAGGTTGGGTCCGGATGTCTCTTCCTTATCCTCCGATTCAGACTCGGACTCTGCCTCTGACGTTGATGATTCGTCAGACCCAGAAGATTCTTCTCCAGACTGCAGTGGAGCGGCAAGTCGAGGTTGCTCTTGCTGTGGTTGTTGGGTTGTTTGGGGTGCGACATTTGAGGGCAGCAATGGTGGTTGTGGACTAGGCTGAGCAGGGGGGCCAGCAGACTCTCCCGCTGACCCCTGTCGTTTCGCTCTCAAAAGGTTCTGCAGGATCTCTCTATTCTTTTGGGTTCCAGCGGGATCACCGCCAGACAACGTCTTGACTTCGTCAAGTGCCAGTCGCACTTGAATCTCCGTTTTCAGGTTGGGGCACGGCCGTCCCTGCTGGTGGAAAAGATGGCAATTCTTACAATGAGTCCGAGACATGGATGGGCCTGAGCTTGTCCCATCTGGTCTCACAGCTTTGATCTGTGAGGGCAGCACCGCTGGAATAGGACGTCCTTGGACTGTTAGAATCTCTTCGGGGCTGATATGTAGTGAGAGTAAAGATGCATACCTTGGGGCTGTAATGCAGCCCCACCGTTCACGTTCTGCAAGTTAGCGGTCCCTGGCACCATCCCGGGTCCTACTGGGGGGTTGTAGGGCGGGCCGTACTGCCCGTGGTATCCGTACTGGCCGAGGTTTGGTCCATGATTGGGGAAGGGGTTCGGGACACGGGAGTAAGGGAACTGTGGCGGGAGGTATTGTTGTGGGGAGTTAGCGTAGGGTCCGGGCTGTTGTGGTTGCTGGATACCTTGACCTCTTCCTTGCCAAGCAGTTGCGTACTGAGGTCCTGGTCCGCCGGGGCCTGAGGAGACTGGCGAGATTCCATTAGTGAACTGTCCGCGTCCACCTGCTGGGTGTCCTCCTGCTGGGTGTCCTCCTGCTGGGTGTCCTCCTGCTGGGTGTCCTCCTGCTGGACCGTATCCGCCTGCTGGTGTGTATCCGCCTGCTGAAGCTGGTCCTGGCTGTCCTCTCCCTCGTCCTCGTCCGGACTGTCCTCCTCTGGTTGGAGGGCCTTGCCCTTGCCCTTGATTTTGGTGGGCGTTGTCGGTGGCTCCCTTGCGCCCTCTGCCTTGGCCGTCGACGTCTTTCCTAGGTCTGCCGCGCGGCCTCTTCGCTGGGACTGGGGCTTTGTGCTTTGTGCTGTCTGGCCCTTTCGGGGTGTCGTGGTGTTCTGGGGCGTCTGGGGCTTTCGAGGGCTGGTTCGCTTGGATCGGGAAGGCTGAGTTGTGTTCTTGTTAGACTGCTTCTTTGGGGTCTGCTTCTTTGGAGTCTTTCGAGAGCGTGGGGTACCTTTCTTTGCCTGTCCTTGTGAGTTCGTTCCATTGTCAACATTACCGTCTTGAGAATCGCTGTCCGAGGGATCACTGCTAATGAAGTCCTCGTCAATATCAGAAGGCAGCTTCTCAGCACCACCTTCAACGGGCTCAAGGCCCTCAACGGCCTCGCCAGTGTATTTGACAGCCTGGAGAGAAGTTAGTCTTGGTACATGCTCAAACGTACTCATGCTCTGCAGTTGGCTTACCTGGCGTCGTCTGCCACCGCGGCCAAGCACCTCCTTGTTGAGCTCCGCCCTCCTCTTCGCCTCATCCTCTCGTTGCTTGAGGATTTCGTCCCACACACTCATGGGAACCTCGGCATTCTCCTCTACCTCCAACTCATTCGCCAGATCCCCAGAATCATTCTGCCAGACGCGCGCATATGAAAATGTGGTTCCCTTAGCTTCATCCTCTTCATCATGAGCCGCTAGTGTCGGCTTGATGGCGGACCTGTCTAGCAACTTGTCGATGGCGGCCGCATCGTATTTGATCTTCTCTTTCTCACCGTCGTTGAAAAGCGCTTCTGCACCGTGCTTCAAAATGGACTCAAGGTCTTCTCCGGCGTCTCCATTTCTCGCATTGGCATCCATGCTCTCGACCAATGCATGATCCAGGGCCATCTTCTTTCGGCCAATCTGCATTATCTTCTCCTCGACGCTGCCCTTCGTCATCAGCTGGAAGCATAGTACCTTCTTCTTCTGACCAATACGATGTGCTCGAGACAGTGCCTGCAGGTCTTGGTGGGGATTGAAATCGGGGTCAAGAATGATGACAGTGTCTGCAGTCGCCAAGTTGATTCCCACGCCACCAGCACGCGTCGACAGGAGGAAAGCGAAGTATTCGGAACCTGGCTCATTGAACGAGTCGATGCGCTTCTGTCTCTCGAGACTCGTGACGTTTCCGTCAAGGCGGTGGTATTTGAGACCAATGCCAGCGAGGAAATCCTCCACAATATCAAGCATGCCAAGAAACTGGCTGAAGATGAGCACGCGGTGGCCACGCTGGTGGAGCTTTGGGAACATCTGATCTAAAAGAACAAGCTTGGAAGAAGCTTCGACGAGGTTGCGATGCATGGTCTCTTGATCCACGCTCTTGTCCTCGACGGCTCCACTGTAGAGGAAGGGGTGGCCGAGACACTTCCGTAGCTGCATGAGGATGTTGTTCAGACTGCTGCGCTCATTGGATTTGAGCTTGGTGTTAGCAAAGATTGCGCGAATCAGCTCGGGATTCCTCTCCATGATCGATTTGCAAAGCTTCTCTTGGACAATTGACATGGAGACCGGCAAGATGATCTGCGCCATCGGCGGCAGGAACTTCAATACTTTAGCTTTGGTGCGTCGAAGGAAGTAAGGCTTGATCATCTCGTGAAGCTCTGCGATGTTGTCCTTCGTAAGCTCTGCGTACTTCTCGTCAAGGCGTTCGGCATTCTTTGACGGGTCGATGAATTGGAGAAGGTTGAAAAGTTCACGCTTGTTGTTCTGAAGGGGCGTGCCGGTGAGGAGGAGCCGCCACGGGACTCTCATGGATTGAAGCGCACCGTACAGCAAATTCTCGTCGTTCTTGAGCCGTTGTCCCTCATCAACGACCATGCCAATCCAATAGACGCCCTTGAAGAGTGTCTTGGTATGATCATCCTGTGCAGAGTCGTATGACATGATCACCACGTGGGCTTTCATGTCTTTTGAGCCGTTGGGGAACAGCTCGTATTGGTACGCCAGGCGCTGCGGCTCCTTTCCTCCATGGTAGCACACCACACGCATGTCTGGGGCCCATTTCTTGATTTCCCTCCGCCAATTGGGACAAGTCGAGTTGGGCACAACCACAAGCCAGGGCCAGGCTCGAGGAGATTGCAGACTGACTGAGGCCATCAAGGCGATGACCTGAATAGTCTTTCCCAGGCCCATTTCATCTGCGAGGACGGCGCTTCGCTCCTGGTAGAAGCCGTTCAAGATCCAATTCAGTCCTTGAATTTGATACTTCATCAAAGTATTGCCCTCCCTCAAAAAGTCGTTGAAACGAGGCTCCGACCCGCGTGTGCCGTCCTCAAAAGCGACTTCCTCGTCGAAATCCAATTCCCGAAACTTTCGAAGGCGACCCTTGATGTTGCTGACTGGTTCGGACCTGAAGTGCTTGCCGTTGAGGAATTCGTTGTACGCTGAGAGAAAAGCGTCCCAGCGAAGTCCGGAGTCATGGTCGGGGGGTGCATCCCAAACGGCGTCAACATAGTCCAGGCCTTCGAATTTGATCAGGGCTTGGTCTATCCAAAAGACCTTGTCCAAGTCCACCTTCTTCGACTCGAACTTGAATGTACCTTTGAATCTCACGTCCAAGACAACGTCTGCAAGAAGATACTCCTCAGGAATCGCGTCCTTCTCGTCGAATTTCGGAAGCAAGTTTGCACCGTCGTTGCGCTTGGGGAATGCATTGCGCATCACGGCATTTGTCACTCCGTAGACCCAAGGACCAGGCTTCCATTCGCAGTGGGCATAAGATTGGGACTCGTACTTGACGAGGTACTCTTTGGCGTCTTCCACCAATTCCAAAGTGGTCTGGCCTGCAACGTAGGCATCCCGGTTCGTAGGTCGCCAAGCTACAAGAGTGTCGATCTTGTGTGTCATCTCCAGGCAGTTCTTGCACCTCCAGTAGGGAGAGTACATAGCCAGCCGATCGGCTCGAATGTCGCCCCCAGCCGTCCTACGATTGTTAGTCGGTGGAAGGTGCTCGAAGTGGTAGGCACAATGACACGTGGTGCACCGGAAAAGGACGTTTTCGACGTTGTTGATCAGTCTCTGATCTACGGACACGATCGGGTCCTCTCCCCCATTTTCTTCTCGCAGCTTCTGCTCTTGCAAAGCCGAACGCTTCAGGGCGAAAGCGTCACATGCCGGGCCCTTACGCCGACAGACTTGACAGATTTCGAGACTCGGAGCGCGGACATCTTTCTTCTTGCGAACACCAATGCAGTGCCTACACTGTAGCACGAACTGATCCGGCCCAACTTTCGTGACGAGATGCTCTCGAGTGCTGCGGTATCCAAGACAGGTCTTATGATAGGCCATGGCGCAGCCCTGGCAGTAAATCATCATGCCCTTGTTAGTAGCATTGGGACCGTTGCCACAGGTGTTACACGTAGTGCAGTGCGACTGCTTGAATGGGCCATCTGGAGTCGAAGCAAAGGTCTCCTTGGCTCCAGATGCCTTCGGTGCAGCTGCGATTTTGTCGTCCTCTGGGGCGTACGTCTCATCCTCCCATGCTGCGATGTCAGCCATCACGGCATTGGTTTTGTTCTTCCTGTCTGAACGTCGGACAGGTGGCTCGAAAGCGATGTCATCATCATCCTGGTTGGCAAAGAATGAGGGACCGCCACGACGGAGGCGAGCCTTACCACCACGCCTTCGAGACTTCCTCTCGGGCATGATGTCTGACTTGACCATGGAGAATGCGTCGCCATCGTCATCATTCTGGAGTTCGTCCACATCGTTCTCAAACAGCGACGATGATGCCTTGGAACTATAAGCCCCGGCAATCTTACGCAGGCTCCGTTTGCTCCTGCGCTTTCTGTCTGATCCTTCGTCTGATTGGTAGTCATCCACAACGTAGTTGGGCTGCAGCTGCGGCTGCCGGTTTCGGTCACTGCGGCGTGTTCGGGAAGATGGGCCCAAGTTCCGCATCTTCTGTTTTGCACGGCGTTGGCCAGGATGCATTGGGAAATCATCGTCCTCGTCAAGGTCGTCCAGGACATCCATCAAGGCCTCGTCCTCGTCAACATCCATGTTGCCCTCATAATCGGGGTCCTGGGTGAAGGCTTTGCGCTTCTTTGGACGGCCCGTGAAGCCAATGTTGTGGTAGTCTTCTGGATCTGAATCCATGGTCTTTGGCTTTTTGAAGTGTGTAAGGGCCTGGCGTCCGTTTGGGTAGCTCGAAAGTTGGTCTAAGGCGATCTGAAGAGGTTAAGGTTAGCGTTATGGTTGCAATAAGGTGGGACAGTTTGGTGGGTTCCAATGTGGACAGAAAGAGACGAATTTTTTCAACGGAACCAGCTCTCAGTTGGAGAGCAGCACCTTCTAAGAGGTATCTGGAGAGAGGAGAAAACAGTTTTCGGGGTGAATGAGGAGGAGGCAAGGTGTTGCGGATGAGACACTTGGTTGTAAGTCTTGACCGTGGCAGGGAAAACAGGCAAGGCCAGATATGGGTTGCTGCCAGATTGGGAGGTCAGGGAGAAGAGTGAAACGCAAGTGACATCCCAATGGAAGATGCGCAATCAAAAGAGAGAGAGTGTGTGTGTCAAAGGTGTAATCTGCAAGTATCCCGTACCACTTCTGCTCGACCAAGACCGCAGTGATCCGCTTGTGCCAGCTGCAAAGGCAACGGCTCACAGATGGTGGTAATTCTTTGCAGCACGGTTCAAGACGGTGCGAAGGAGAGGACTGAGCAGCAACAACAGGTTTCCACCTTGTACTCTGTTTGATATTCGAAGATTGGGGAAGGTTGCAGTAAGTGCTGTGAATGACTGCCGGGAAGGTACTGTGGTAGATACCTCTTCCCGGCGAATGTGAAAGGGGTCCGGGGAAACGATATCTTGCAGTGAAGAGGGTGAAAGTGAAATGGCGAAGTATCATAACTTTCCACTTGGGTCACTGCCAAAGGATTGTTGAAGGGAGAGGAAAACGGTTCCAAAGGAATATATCTGTGTTCATCCTGGGCAAGAACTGGTCTATAACTGTGGCTTACCTGGTCTACACGGCCGTCCTCAAACTCCACTGAGAGCCACGCTTCCCCGGGAACATCCGTCTTGATGACGTCCAACACGCGGTAAATCTCGTCACCAGGGGCAAATTCGATGTACTCCTTAGCTGCCGCCGGAGACAAAGGTTGGATTACCACTTCGAACTTCAAAGATTCAGGCGACGGTTCTGCCCCAAACCCCGAAGATACCGTGGTCTCTCTTGACTTCCTCTTCCCAGTCTTGATTGGACTCCCGACATTGGCTTCGAGATCACTATCAGGGTCTGAAATACCCTCGACGCGCTTATTGACCGAGGACTTGGCGAACCACTTCAAAAGTCCTGTAGAACTCTCGCGTGGCGAGTCGTCCCCGCCGCCTTTTATTGTCTTGGGCGCTGCATTTCCCCTTGTTGAACGCTTTGCTGGACTCTTGCGCGTGGCTTTGGGCGTCTCGTACTCTATCGCGTCATCGTCCTGCTCGACTACGGTCTCGTCCTCCTTGTACCCATTTGTCTCGGCCGGTGGTAAGCTTGCAGCCCCACTGGCATTCGTTATTGCCGCATCAAGAGTCACAGCATCCACAGGGTCTGCGGGGTCTTCAGCTTCCATAGGCGCCATAGGGGCCACAGGGGCCACAGGGGCCGCAGTAGCCATGGGCGCCACGGGAGCAGGCGCCACTGGGCCTGGGATTGGCTCTTGATCGACATCGTCGTCGGATGAATTTTCGAAGTGACGGGTTCGCGGCTCGAAGGTGAACTCATCCGGCATCATCAGGGGCTGGAGAAAGGACAAAAGATCCTCCTCCGCATTCTGCGACTCGTCCATGGCACGAGGGTCGTAGCCAGCTCGTATCGTCGCAAATCTCTCTCAAAGCAGGCTTCAGTATCTTGATTAATTCATCTGCAGCATTGTCGCAATTAGGTACTGCATGGTCAATCGAGGCATTGCTACTCCCAAGCTGGTCGCATACCTTCGGGAAACGCGTCGTCGACTGTGTAGACCCGTCCTGTTGATGGTTGCGCTGTCTGACGCAAAATGGGTTCGATCGCATGAGGTTGAGGTTTGGTCAGAATGTCTAAATGCAAGGCCTAATTAAGGTGTCCAGACGCGTCCAAGACCGCGTGCGCCCGCCGAGCGGCCCGCTAGACTCGGCGCATCCCTGCCTGAAGCTGATCCCTGCCAAAAAAAAAAAAAAAAAAAATTTGGGAAATGCTTTGACGACCGAGCTTATGTACAGTAGACCCATGCTTCTCGCCTCCGACTGCCCGACTCTACAAAGACCTGTCTACTACCTACCACAAGCTCTTGTTTGCAGTGGTCGAGTCCAAGACACCAACAATGCGATGAGCTTCGTCACAAAGCTGCCCTTATTAGGGCGTAACCCCATCCTCCGAGTCGGCCTCCTGCCCCTCTCCTCCCAGCGATGCGCCTCTCGCCTTTCCGCCATCCACCAGGGCCTCAACCGGTCCGAGAGAGCGCGACCACAGGGCTCCTCGCCTCGCAAGGAAATCCGTCAACAGCCCGGCGATGAGCCGTATCTCAGCCCCGCAGAGCGCCGACGAGCCAGGGCAATCGCGCGGCAGAACCCTATTGATTTCAAGATCCGGAAGGGGAAGAAGGACGTCACCCAGGAGCCAGGACCGCCGCGAAAGTCGAGGAGAGCCCGTTTCTCGGACCCGCGTGACCCCTTGGGCCAGAGAAGTCTCGTGAAGAAGTTCGCTACGGGACAATTATTCGATGGCCTTGAGACGGGTGACGCAGGGAACAGGGAAGGCAACCTGCAGCACGATGACTTTGTGAGGCAAATGTCGGGCGATATGCAAGATCGATCGAGCCCGCGAAAATTCGATCGTGAGCGGCGGAGTGATACATCCCGGAAGTTTGGTAGGAGCGAACGACCCAGTGGGTTCGAGAAGAGTACAGGCGACCAGAGCAGCCCGCCCTGGCGAAAACAACAGCCCTGGGGGGAGTCTGGGACAGATCGAGGTATGCGAGACCAGAGGAACGACAAGCGGAGATTCGAAGATACTTCGAAACGTTTCGATCGCGGTGGGCGCGACAGTCGGACGCCATCCCAAGAACTGGCGCGCGATCAAAGAACAGGGACGTCATATCGTTCAGAGAGAAATTCCTTGGATTCCGCGAGGCGGGACTCGGAGCCAAGATCATCTTTTCGCTCAGAAAGAATACGATCCCCCGATCGCGGCTCAGATGACACTGACGACGCTAAGGCATGGAAGCCAAGGAGGAATGACGGACCAGTGTCGATTCCATATACCACGGCCGCCTCTCAATTCTTGTACGGAACTTCAGCCGTGGAGGCCGCCTTGAAAGCTGGCCGCCGAAAGATGTACAAGCTATATGTATACAGAGGCAAAGGTCGCGGCCTCAGGGCTCTGGAGAAGGACAAAGTTCTGGGTGACTTGGCGCGCAGCCGAGGCGTCAAGGTCGACTATCTCGAAGAGGAATCGCTGCCGATGCTTAACAAGATGAGCGAGAGCCGCCCCCATAACGGTCACGTTCTCGAAGCATCGCCCCTGCCTCAACTCCCAGCCACAGCTGTGGAGGAGTTCTCTGAGGATCAGGATCGTCCAGGCTTCAAGGTTGCAGTGGGACACCAATCACGCGAAGAGGTCCAGATAAACGGCACCTCTGGGTTCGTGAGGACTGAGCCGGGCTCGCGCAAACCGCTCGTCCTGGTCGTGGACCAGGTGCTCGACCCGGGGAATTTGGGCGCCATCATCAGGACGGCCAGCTTCATGGGAGTCACAGCCGTGGCAGTCTCGAAGAAGGGCTCCGCGCCCGTGACACCAGTGGTGCTGAAAGCCTCAGCCGGAGCCGCTGAGGTCCTGACCATGCTTTCGGTGGACTCAGTCGAGGATTTCCTGCGGAACTCCAAGGAGAACGGCTGGAAGGTATTTGCGGCCTGTCCCCCAAAGTCTGACTCCAAGCGGCCCCAGATCGACAGCATAGAACTGGAGAAGCACGACCCGCTCCTCAAGGACCCTTGCATCCTTCTCGTGGGCAGCGAGGGCGAGGGATTGCCCCGCGCTCTGAGGAGGGCTGCGGACGTCGAGATAAGCATCCCGAATCTGTCTGGTTCCGATGTCGTGGACAGCTTGAACGTCAGTGTTGCCACTGGCTTGCTGTGCTCTGCGTTCCTGAAGGGAAAGGCAAAGGCACGTGGAAGCACTGCCAGCGACCCAGGGGCCTTGTTCTGAGGATCTGTAGATATACTATGTACAACTACTGTCTCGCCATGGCGAACATATATACCCCTGTCACCACCATCAACCGTGCTTTTCTCACAATGCCGCATGGCTCCATACCTGTACCTGAATTCACTTATCGCAGTTGTGACATCTCTCTACCCGTGATTTGGGCATGGTGAGAATGGAAGAAGTGGTTGTCAGAGGAGATACAAGAGTAAGAGCATTAATATCTTCTTTTAAGCAAAAAAGGGTGTTTGGAGATAGGTTTGCTGGGAGGGTTCCTTGTATCTGAAAGAGAATATTCCGGGGCAAGCACGAAGTTGACGTTTGAGCATGTATAATGTTCTACAAAGCGATATGGTTTCCGTATTCTATCAGCTCGGGTTAGACTGGGGCAGTGGGGCGCCCGGCTCGGCTCGACTGGACTCGACTTAGGTCCTGTGGTAAGAATAGAGAGGTGTAAGAGGTGCCAACAACGAGTCCAGAGGGCTCAGAAGGAGGATTTGATTCGAAGGCCCGTCGGCACAGCCGCCTCGCTTATTGCTGTGGTGGTGGAGGAGACTACCAACATGCCACCAGGGCCACAGCTGCCAGACTTCCCACCGTATTCAGAACTTGGTACCATACATAGGCTCTCAACTAGGTGTATGAGTGGCAAAGCGGAGCTGGTGCACATGAATACGACTCTGCGAGGCAGGTAGCGTTGCAGCAAACGCAGAGCATCATCATAGCTCCTCCTCGCGGCCTTCACCAGCCTGGGGTTTCCTTTATGTCCCATGATAGACAGGAACAGTAACCCAGCCACATTTCACACAAGACAAGACTGGTTACCACCTCTAGGCAGGAATGCAGAAGTCTTTGAATAATTTTCAGTAGATAATTTAGGCGCTTTCGTGACTTGAGATACTAGTAGACTAATAGAAGACCAAGCAGCTGGCTGGGACTTATACCCTGTTTGGCCTTTAGGCGGATCTGCTGTCCTCGGACCCACGTTCTGTGCTTGAGGTAAGGATTCTAAGCGCGAGCCGAATTCCCACATCTAGATAAACATAGCGAGAAAGTCGACTAGCAGCGCCCAGCTTCTATATGTGGCAAAAAAAGGCGAATAAGCCAAGGCCGCTTTTGGTACATGCTGCAGCCACACTCAAGCTCTACCATCCAGCTCGCGCGTGGTTCTTGGACAGGTTGTCAGAGCTCCAGATCTCATCCACCGCAGCCTTTTATTTTAAATATATAAGATCTCGCTCATGGACGCCAGGTATTCTGCGTGACGACTTCTCGCCAAAAGTGCAGGGACAATTGTAAATTGCAGAATTTCCAATCAACTTCGCGATGGGAGTCGTCGCTGTTGCCGGCGGATCTGGACCAGTGGGTAGGACCATAGTTGATGCACCCGTGGCGCACGGTAAACACATAGTTCTCATTTTCTCTCGCAGTGTAAGCCGAGCCGTTGACCCGTGAAATTGAGGAGTCCGTCGCTTATACACTCATTGCATCAGGAGCGTCTGCCCGAAGAACACATCACCTACCTGAACGCCGATTATAATGATGTACAGGGCACGAGTGACGCATTGGAGGGTGCCGGCGTGGATACTGTAATTTGCGCAATAGGCGTGGCGACTCCAGATACCAACAAAGCTCAACTCAATCTCATCAAAGCTGCTCAACAGTCCAAGAAAACCCGTCGCTTTGTCATCAGCAGCTTTGAAATGCTACAGCAACAAGAGTGGGTTCGAACAACACAGAATCTAGACTCGAAACGTGCTGACGCTTCTGGCTAGGTACGTTGCTATCAGCCCACTTGCGAGGTATACCTTTGAGGCAATCGATATGCTCGAGCAAACCGGGCTCGAATACACGCGTGTCGCGAACGGCTGGTTCCTCGATTACTATGGTATGCCAAACTGGAAAACACATCTTCACCCATGGGTGAATGTGCTGAATATGGAACGGCGGTGGGCGGCTGTCCCAGGCGACGGTTCGGCCAGGGCCAATTTCGTGACCACTCAAGACATGGGCAAATTCGTGGCCAACATGATGGACTTGGGATCGTGGCCCAAAGTGAGCACCATCGTTGGCGAAAGCCTCTCAATGAACCAGCTGGTAGAGATGGCGGAAGAAGCGCGCGGTGAGTGTTCGGAGCGCCCTGTCCAGCATGAGAACCTTAGAAAGTATGTGTGCTGACACAACTATCCCAGGCTCCAAATTCAACGTGGCGTATGACAGTCTCGAGAAGCTGAAAGCCGGAAAGATTTCTTTCGCTTCAGAATTCCCCAAGATTGATTTTGATGTTGATCAAGAGGCCTTCTATGCAATGATTCGCTACCAAGCTGGTCTGGGCAAGTACGAGGTGCCGAAAAACGACACGCTGAATGAGAGGTTGCCTGAGCTGAGTATCACGCACGCGAGGGAGATCATGAGCGTGTGGAGAGAACGGAAGGATGAGTGAACCACATCAACGGTGTTCTCTGGTTATTAGCGCATACCGACAAGTGCGAGCCTGATCGACCCCTGTTTTCACGGTGTACACCTTGCGTGGCCTCAACACTTTGGAAGAGAATAAAAAGGAGAAGACACAAGAGACTATTCAGCGATGGGCTAAGGCTTACGCTGAGAAACAAGGCGCGTGGGGATTCCGAGAGCATTGCATATGAGAGATTCTCCCTTGTCAGTTCTCATGCGATCACTGGATAAGTGTAGGTCGGTGAAATCCTTCCCTGCACGGTAGGCACTTGGGTACGTAGGTAGGCAGCCATGACTAGCCTTCCAGGCTTGTTATGTGACTTGGAGTTTTACCGTGTCCTCTGCTCTCTCATTCTTAAATAATTCGTCAAAGTGAAGGTTGAGCCGTCAGACCCATTGTGCGTGATGTAGCCAGACCAGCCGGGGACGCGAGCTGTATCGAGGGCTGGGGGCTTAGCGGTGTCCTCAACAGTTGCTTTGCCACCTGCCGAAATTGTTACCTTGGATTCGCTCAGGTTCAGTCCAGCATATTCGGCAACCAAATCGTTAGGGAAGGACATTGGATAGGGTGATGCGTCCGACCCGGCCGAGAAAGTGCAGGCAGTTGCGGCACCAATGTTGCTCAGCTCATAGGTCACGGCTCCTGCGTTGAGATTCTTGATCGTAAATCTTTGCTTCGCAAGATTGTCGGTGTCGTTGAATGAGAGACTGGAAACGCTGATGAGAGAAATGGCACATGCCGCATCAAAGGCTTGGATAAGACCGGCACCATGCTGGGCCACTGAGGCAAGGTACGGTTGGGATCCGAATCCAAGATTGAACCTCGAAGGCTTTGCAGTCGTGGAGAGCAAACTCTCCAAGACAGTGGGTTCAAACGTTCCGCGAACTGACCGACTAGGGCCAGAACAGAAGCAACCAGAGGCGTTGAAAGACTAGCTCCCGAGTTGACCTCG
The DNA here is from genome assembly GCA_014872975.1 of Diaporthe citriasiana. Taxonomy (NCBI): domain Eukaryota; kingdom Fungi; phylum Ascomycota; class Sordariomycetes; order Diaporthales; family Diaporthaceae; genus Diaporthe; species Diaporthe citriasiana. The sequence goes on along the minus strand of JADAZS010000027.1, from coordinate 81,669 downwards.
AATGAACCTTGTGACACAGGTAGAAGGGTCACAATGTTGCCACCTGGTGCACCGATGAGGTTTCGAGTAGCCGTCAAAATTCCCCAATGGATCGCAGGAAGTGAAATTCGATGGGTATGCTCCCTATTTCAGGTTGAATAACTGCTCAGAAGGCTTTTCAAGAAACACTTGGGGTTTGCATCAAACGGTTGCATTGTTGGGTGTTACTTCCAAGGCGCGGAAGGCTTTATGAGGGACTTGTCATGTTGACGATAACCTCAGAACCTGCCTGCAGAGCTGCAGTCCACGCAGTTCCAGCTTCGGCAGTGGCAAGACTGGCGCCAACAACCGCCGGGCCTCCGGCATCGAGTGTGCTGGAAGCGATGTTGACGGCGCTGGCAGCGTTGTTGTAAATCATGAGATACTTGGCTCCCGCGGAGGCAGCATGTTCGGCTTTCTGGGAAAAAGTCGCAATCACCACGGCGAACGAGAACAATCTTGCTCCTCAGGTCGGGAGTGCCAGCAAGATAAGGGTCGCACCCGTTCTCTGGTGCAAACTTATTCACCACCGGGCTTCACAGGGGAAGACTGACATTTTCCCAAGCGGTCCGATCAACACTGGACACATAGTTGAAGTCGACCGGGCTGCTGCCGTCGATTGTGTAGGTGTCCTGGAGGGATGTGGTGGGGATGACTGTTGTCGACCGAGGCGACCGAGGTCACTCCCTTGCCGCCCGCAGCACCGCCGCCGTATTCCATCAGCTCGGGTTGAATTTGATTGTGGGACGGTGGGATGGCCGGCTCGACTCGACGGGACTCGACTCAGGTCCTGTGAACACAACACACATGCAATGTAGCCCAGACACGGCTCATTCTGAGAAGGAATTGGAGGTTGGGAGACCTACACTGCATTCAGAACTTCGCATATAGGTTAGCAGGGGTACACAATTGGCTCAGCTCATGCGGACTACCTATGCAGAGCGGAGCTGGCGTACGGATGTGCATGCATGTGCTTGGCTCTGGGAGGCAGGCAGCGTCGCAGTAGGAGGCCAGTCGGCCAGTCTGTACCCTCCCAAATCAGACGCTGTTTCCTTCCCTCCCGGCTGTTAGTCTGGTCACCCTGGTCAACAAGGTTGCTTAGCATCGAAGCAGGGACACATACAACAATGTCAGCTCGGCAGGAGCGCCTGCCTCCCACCTGCCTCTCACCTTTACCATAAAATACGTAGTACATTGTTGAGCCGCAACCTCGCTCGCCCCCAACTCCGTCCCTCTCTGGCCCCTCTTCTCTGATAGATTCAATGCTTACAGGAGGGAGCGCAGTCAACTCAGGTTGGGGAACAGACCACTTCAGGGGGACCATCACACAGTATTCACCCACATGGGGCCGAGCCGGAACAGACAATTAGTCAGTGTAAGACGGCTTCGCACTGGCGATGCTTCCATCTGCTACCTCATCCGGTTTAGCTTTAGGAGCGCCATGGGCCTCTAATTCGGGGCCTTGCACTTGCCCTCCTTTTCATGACGCTGAAGCACACCTTGCACTCAATTGCCGGATGTTGTTAGTCTGCTAGTCTACATGGAAGCACTTTCTCGGCGTGCTTGTACTGGCCGATAAAAAGCTCCCCTTTTAGCACGGCGAAAATGGCTTGTGAGAAGTGACAATGTGCATGGTGGGGAGATGGCTCGCCCACTGCAGCCCGGCGCAGATCCCTCGTGGGCATTCTTGCTGCTATCGTCATTGTGAGGGTTAGGGGTTGCGGCCGGGCAATGACAGGTAAGGAGCGGTAGTCCCGTCAAGACGAGGGTGCCTCCCAGAAGCCATCAGCCTGCTAGCGCCGTCGCCCTGCTCCGTACCGGCACCTTGTGCCTGAGTATCTCAACGGCTGCAGAGTGGGCAACGTCGAGGGTGAGCCCACTTGAAAACTTGAACACTTTGGCTTGGTACAACACCTAGACACTACTGCATTTGTCAACCCCCTGTGGCCAGTGGACCGTCCGCAAGTTGGGGTAGTGGACGGGCGCCAAGCCATGGAGTGTCAACCATGCTAGCGCCCTTCGCCCCGCTCCGTACCGATACCTTCTTCCTGTGTATCTCAGCGGCTGCACAGATGGGGTGTGAACTTGTCCACTTGGCTCGGTACCTGGATCGTACTTTTTTTCAGGCCTAGTGCAAGTCCGAATCTGGTGTTTTTGCCTTCATTTCCTGTATATCTTCAATCCGTCTTTCTATTTCAACTTCATTCAAAAATATCAATTCTAGAACGCAATCGACCTAACCACGAACCAATTCATCTTTGTCTCGATTAGCAGCATACTTGTTACTTCCATCGCCAGCATCAACACGATCGATATATGTTTATAACATTTCTATCAAGTCCACGGATTGCTTGCTCCCGTCCAGGTAAAACGAAATCTTGGCTCTCGTCTTATCCTTCTTGATCAATATCGATCAAGCACAAGCGGTCCGCCTTGTGATAGTCTGGGTCTCGTTCGTGTGCTTAGCGGTTTTTACCCGACACAATTCCTACATTTGTATCTATCTACTGTCTGGCTTCAGCTCAACTGCGTCTTTCACCGTATGATTTGACCTACCCACTACATCTCCACATCTTGAATACTTCATCGCACTAACCATCCTTTTGCTGGGATAGAACATCTTAATCGTTGAGTTTGTGATGCCACAGACATTTGCTACAAAATTGGGGCAGACCCTCTTCGTTATCCAGTCAGTCGTTGCCTTTAGTGTGTTTTTGCTCGCAGGTCAGCGAGAGGTATTTCCTTGGACCAGTTGGGTGACCACTGACCAGCCTGTAAGTTCCGTGGCCAGTCTTCAATGTGTCAAATGCCAAAGAGGGTGTTATTATGCTAACTCACTTCGTTTTCAGAGGCGTGGCCCTGTGGACTGCAATTGGTGTACCATTACTTCTCATCTATAGACAAACTCTGAGCCAGTACGCCTGTCTGCCTTTGCAAGATCTCATGCAGATTTCTGACATCGAATAGGAAGCTTCCTTGGTCCGTTCTGATCCCGCTCAAATTTTTCTTTCTTTTCGCTGGAGTTCCCCCGTCCGACCTTTATCAGGCAGGCCTGTTGATGCCATTATCTGTCAACATTGGGCTCGTTTGCCTCGTCATGTACAACGATGCTAGCCCGGAGGTCACAATGGGCCAATTCCTAGTCTATACTCAACCACAAGTTGGGGTCTAAGCCTGATGGACACACGTCCTTCCGATGGAGTTCGTGCTTCTGGAAAAGACTAAAAATCAGGATGTGATAACATTACCAATTTATAGTCTGCTCCAATGATTGGTTTTCAATTATGCCACTTTATGTATTGTGTGCTGTAGATTGATAGTCCGCTGATCTCTCTCACTACTCAACGTGTCCAAGCAGCTTCAAAGGCCTCATATACTTGCATGCCGACCTCAAAGATCTGAATCAGGCTAAAAGCAAGGGCCTTGGGGGCTATTTAGCCCACTGATGTTTTATGTCGACGAACAATCTCCAGTCTCAACAATGAAAAAGGCATAGTGTTGCACCCTAAGTAACATTCCCGGCGAGTCCAACCTCCAGGTTCTAAAGTATCGAAGTGCCATTACCGTTTCAGAAAAGCTACTTTACCTATTGTGAGTGATCTCTCCGACTTTCCTCCCTCAAGCTAGGGATGCATTTTTCAATGTCATCTTCCCCATCGACCTTTGTGACCTGCGTAGGAAGAAAGCTTGGACCGACGCAGACGATTATGGTCTTCTAGCCCGCAGCTTCCCATTCCCCAGCCCAAGTCACTGGAACAAGGTCTAGGGCGGATATTGAAGAGTTATCTATATTGTACAAGATTAAGAACAACTTCAGCAGGTCCGAAAGAAGTTGTGAAACGCCTACCTGACACTGGTCCGAACGCGGATGGCATATCGAAGACCTTAAGGTTGGGAGCTAGCTCTAGCTGTCCTCCCTATGCTGAGAATGCTCATCGGTGTCTTCATCCTGGGCGGTAATCCATCGTTATATGATTCTGCTCAGTCCACTGCTTCCTCCTTCCTTATCTTCTTACATAGTCAACGAGATGCCGGGCACACAATGACAAAAGCACGCCAAAGTGCAAGCAGGTGGGCTAGGAACATCGAGAGTACCGAGCTGGTAGAGTCTCACACTTTCTACTGTCGCTCGTATTTACATTATAATGGAGTCAATTGTCAAGACCGTCTCTAATTCCAAAAACACATGCAGTTCCAACAATGTCGTTGCTTTGCAGCTGCCGGTTGATGAAATGTGACCTCCTTCTCAAAGACATTATTCTTCAAAACTGCGATAGCCATGCAGCCACTTTCATTGGTCTTTGCGGCAATCCATCTTTGTGTAGATTATAATGTTTGGAGATAAGAGGGCTATAACTCTTAAGATCCCAAACTCCAAGTTTGGATGATCAGCGCCTTGGTGGCTTCCGAGGTTCCCCCGAAGCGAGTACGATTAAGAGACTACCCGAGCAAAATACCTGTTGCGAGATACATAGCCTTTAAGAGTGTCAAGGTGTCGAAGGGATACGCCCTCGCTGAGTCGACTAACACCTCCCAAAAAGGCAGTCTTTCGTGATTTTGGTTTTCTAAGGAAAGCGTTAAATTGCCAAAAGCATCGCTAGGACGACCACAGGGCTGGGACACCAAGAGGCCAAGCGTGAATGCTGAGCCCCTGATCCTAAACAGGAAATTCGATCCTTGAAACTTGCATGGGCTGAGGTCATTTGGATCGCGTGATAGCGCGTTGGGTTGCAATGACGCTAACATGTTCCTCCACATACGGTGCACCTAGAATATAAAGGCATTGATGTGGTCATATCAGCATAGAGGTTGTCGCGAGGCACCAAGTCTCTGTCAATTCTTGAAGTCTGACATCGCCAAGCTGTACCGGAAATCCAGATACGAGCGAACGCGACAAGCGGAAAGGCAACATGGAGCGGTCGCCGACCGGCCAAGAGATGGAGACGGCGGCTGCCAAGGAGTTTACTCACGGCCAGCCGGTTGACCTCGATGGGGAGGCGGTAGTCATCGTGACTGGTGCAGCTGGCGGGATGGGAAGGGCGATTGCCGAAGCCTTCGCGGACCAGGGCCGAGCTCTGCTCTTGTGCGACCTAGCGCCGCTGTCCGATGCACAAGCAGCCATAACAGCATCACGGCCGCCGCTGCCGCTGATCACCACGGTTCAGGGGGATATCTCAGACCCGGGGTTCGGGGACCAGGTCATTTCTGCGCTCAACGGTCGGAAAGTCAGCGTGCTTGCGCATGCAGCTGGCGTGGCACCTTCGTTTCAGAATGGCCGACGTATTTTCGACATCAACTTCACAGCCAGCAAGAGCCTGGTTGAGAAGATGCAGCCATATATGGAGGCCGATAGTGCTATTGTTCTGGTGGCGTCGCTGTCGGGGACGTTTATCACCAACTTCGCAGTCGATGTGGCAGTCAAGAGGCACCTCAAGGGCCACTGGTCTCCTACGGTATGGCTCATGAAGCAGTGGGCTTATACTTCGTACGCCATATCGAAGCGCTGCGTGCAGATCTACGTGCAGCACATGGCTACGAAGTTGGCAGAGGAGAAGGTGAGGATTGTGAGTGTGTCGCCAGGGGTTATTGATACGGACATGATGGCAGATTATTCTGAACAGCCAGCGCTGGCCACATTTGTGGGGTCTTCAGGCCTGAAGAGGATGGGGAGGTCGGAGGAGGTTGCATCGGTAGTGGTGTTCCTTGCGTCGCCTGGTGCAAGCTATTGTACTGGGATTGATGTGTTAGTGGACGGCGGACTGACTGCTCAGAAGGGGAGGGCAGTATGGACGACCCTGAGGGCGCTGAGAAAGAAACGGTCAGGATAGGAGGAGCACTGCAGCGCGAGGTGAATGAGACTAAGTCTGAAATAAATTGCTTGTGAATGCGCATCATGTTGAACTTGACCTTTCAACAGTGCACCGTATCTGTGCATTGGGTGACTTTAGAGGGGCTGTTTTCATATGAAGTCCAAAGTGGAACCTGTAGCTTGCTAGGGGTGAGTCCGTTGTGGCGGCAGATCCATGCAGCCGTTCCCCACATTGGATCTGATGGTGGGGGACGACGACGACAATTTTCTGTGCCGCCCGCCTGCAAGCTGCAGCTCCAAATTCCGTGACAATCAACCACACACCCCGCGAAGAGTCATACTCTCCTCCCACCACACCACCGCACGCACTCCCAAGGCAACAACATCCTTACCAGACTCAAATGCGCTCTCGATAGCAATGCGAGTATTCCGAAAAAAACCGGTGCACGGACCGTGACGATAACTTCCCCAGTCGCGAACCCCAAGCTGCGACAGCCGACATCGACGACAACGCCGATAGAGACGGTGCCGTATCCTGTACACAATCAGAACCAGCTTTTGACAAACGCCCCTCACAATGGCGGCCCGAGGCTCATCGACGACGGTTTCTAGTAAGGAGCAAGTCGTCGACAACCTGCCTAAACGGTTCAAGGAGATGAAATTTGGTGTACAGTACGACCTCCTCCGTTCACATCCTCCTAGGCCTGACTGAACACACGTTGACATGCCATGCTCATAGGTCGATCCAAGATGTCGTCAGCCAAGGCGTCCTGGAGGTCTCCCAGCGCACTCTCTACGATATGGACAACAATCGAGCCCCTGTCGCGAACGGCGCCCTCGACCCTCGACTAGGCATATCTAGCAAGATCGGCAAATGTTCCACGTGCAATCTTCCTTTGCAAAACTGCGTCGGCCACTGGGGTCACGTCAGACTGGCCCTTCCCGCTTTCCACATAGGCTACCTACGATTCACCCAGACCATACTCCAAAACATCTGCAAGGACTGCGGAAAGGTCCTCTTGACCGAAGACGAACGACGCGAATTCCTAAAGGAATTGAGACGCCCGGGAATCGACAACCTCAGGCGGACAATGATCTGCAAGAAGATCAATGAGCAGTGCAGGAAATGCAAGGAGTGTCCATACTGTGGGGCCATCAACGGGCAGATCCGTAAGCTGGGTGTGATCAAGCTGGCGCACGACAAATTCGCGACCTTCAACAAATCCACAGCCCAGAAGAAGGTCGCACCGGAGAGCAAGCTCCAGTACGATGCATCTTTCAAGGAGGCTAAGAAGTCAAATCCGGACCTCGAAAAGCATGTTAAGAAGGCGATGGAGGATCTGAACCCCCTTAGAGTGTTGAATCTCTTCAAGCTGATCGGCCCGACGGACTGCGAGCTGCTCGGAATAGATCCTGCCGAGGGAAGGCCAGAAATGTTCTTGTGGCAGTTCATCCCCGCGCCTCCAATTTGTATTCGACCATCGGTGCAGCAAGACAGTTCAAGCACCGAGGACGACCTGACTGCTAAACTTGCGGAAATTGTCTACATCAGCGGCCTCATCCGCGCAGCTCTCGATAAGGGACAACCAATAACGACCATCATGGAGCAGTGGGAATATCTGCAGTTGCAGATCGCCATGTACGTAAACAGTGATGTGCCGGGTCTGGTGCAGCCCGGCTTCGGTAAAGCAGTCCGAGGTTTCTGTCAGCGTCTGAAGGGAAAGCAAGGTCGCTTCCGTGGAAACTTGTCCGGAAAGCGTGTCGACTTCTCCGGCCGAACCGTCATTTCGCCAGATCCCAATCTGGGGATTGACCAAGTTGCAGTACCTCAGCTTGTGGCCAAGAACATGACATATCCAGAACGTGTCAATTCCACCAATATCGAAGCTATGAGAACAGCTGTCAGAAATGGCACGAAGGAATGGCCAGGAGCCAACGGCATCATAAAAAAGGATGGCGGGTACAAGGTCAATCTCAAGTTCGGAAACAGAGAACTGATAGCAAATGACCTCGCGGTGGGCGATATCGTGGAGCGCCACCTCGTCGACGGCGATGTCGCCCTCTTCAACCGACAGCCATCGTTGCACAAGCTGAGTATCATGAGCCATTTGGTAAAGGTCCGGCCCTGGAGGACTTTCCGGCTGAACGAGTGTGTGTGTACGCCATACAACGCCGATTTCGACGGAGACGAGATGAACCTGCACATCCCCCAAACAGAAGAGGCTCGAGCTGAAGCAATCACACTCATGGGAGTCAAGCACAACCTAGCCACGCCCAAGAACGGAGAGCCCATTATTGCGGCCACGCAAGATTTCATTACAGCGGCATATCTTCTCAGCAGCAAGGACAGGTTTTTCGACCGCAAGTCCTTCACATATATCTGCGAGATGATGCTGGAGGGCAGTGGACACTTAGATCTTCCTCCCCCTGCCATTCTGAAGCCTACGGCGTTGTGGACCGGCAAACAGATTTTCAACATCCTTATCCGACCGAACCTGCAGTCTCCAGTCAAGGTAAACTTGGACGCCAAGTGCAGAGAATACAAACCACGTCCTGGAATGGCCCCAGATATGTGTCCAAACGACGGCTGGCTGGTCATCCGAAATTCAGAAATCATGTGCGGAGTCATGGACAAGTCAACCGTGGGATCTGGAAAGAAGGACTCAATTTTCTACGTGATACTACGAGACTATGGCCCGGACGCTGCGGCTGGCGCCATGAACCGGCTTGCGAGGCTCTGCGCGAGATCTTTGACAAACCAGGGATTCTCGATCGGCGTCGGTGATGTTTTCCCCATCAACGGCCTGACCGATTCCAAAGACAGATTGGTGGAGGCTGCATACAAGAAGTGTGACGAGCTGATCGCAACATACAAGGCTGGAAAACTGGACAAGGCTCCCGGATGCGACATGGAACAGACCTTGGAAAACTCGATCTCGGGCATTCTTAGTAAGGTCCGTCAAGAAGCTGGTCAACAGTGTGTGGACACTCTGAGCCACAATAATGCACCACTGACCATGGCCAACTCGGGTTCGAAAGGCTCAGCCATCAACGTCGCTCAGATGGTTGCCTGTGTCGGTCAGCAAATTATCGGAGGTCAACGTGTGCCGGATGGTTTCCAGGACCGCAGTCTTCCTCACTTCCACAAGAACGCTCGCCAGCCCAACTCCAAAGGTTTCGTCCGCAACAGCTTCTATACCGGCTTGGTTCCTTCCGAGTTCCTTTTCCACGCTATTTCTGGAAGAGAGGGTCTGGTCGATACCGCTGTCAAGACAGCTGAGACTGGTTATATGTCGAGACGACTAATGAAGTCCCTGGAAGATCTGTCTACAGGCTACGACGAGACGGTCCGCACATCCAATGGCGGAATTGTCCAGTTCCAGTTTGGAGCGGATAACCTGGATCCTGTCGACATGGAAGCCTCTGGAAAGCCGGTACACTTCGACCGCACATGGACACATGCCGAGACCCTGACGTGGAACAATGCAGAGCCAACATTGCTACCCCATGAAATCCTCGAGGTTTGCAAATCAATGTTGGATGTCGAGCGTGCTAAATACGTAAGGCGACGAATGACGGACGGCAAAGTGCTTGGTTATGATGATGACAGTAACATGTCGATCGATGAACACGAGAGCGCCCGTATCTTCCTCAGAGACGTAGAGGGGTATGTGACAGCCCGTGCGAAGAAGCTTTCCAGGGCTCGAGGGGAAGTCGGATTGAATCCAGACGATGGAGATGCAATGGAGATCGACACGGCTGTTGAGGACAAGACCAGTCTAGCACGTGTTGAGCGTGTCGCCAAGGTCTCCCGGACTTCGTTGCAGAAGTTTATTCGCCTCTGCCTGGACAAGTACAAACAAGCACATGTCGAGCCTGGACATGCGGTCGGTGCTGTTGGAGCCCACTCCATCGGAGAACCAGGTACCCAAATGACGCTTAAGACGTTCCATTTTGCTGGTGTCGCCGGTATGAGCATCACGCAAGGTGTGCCCCGTATCAAGGAAATTATCAATGCATCGAAGAATATCAGTACGCCGGTCATCACGTGTCCATTGGAGAACAAGAAGCAGATCGAGGTTGCCAAAGTGGTCAAGGCTCGAATCGAGAAGACTTATGTCTCAGATGTCATCAAACACATTGAGGACGAGTGGCTTTCTGACCGAGGCTTGATCGTTCTCGAGGTCGACATGGATGTGCTTCAGGATATGCACCTGGGTATTGGTCCAAGAGACATTGCCGAGGCTATTGTGAAGCACAAGAAGTTGAAGGTGCTTAGGGAGGACATCAACGTCGGCCCATCCTACATCGAGATCAGCGTACGTAACACGTGGACGGATCTCGCTGAGCAGAAGCGGTTGGCCCGGAATGGAAAGTCCAGCACTATGATTGAGAGCGCTTCGGATCTTTTGCTGCGTGTCAACTACCTCCGCCGCATGCTACCAACCGTGGCAATCTCGGGATACCCGGACGCCACTCGAGCCATCATCCAGACGTCCGAGAACCTCGAACACACGGTCCTTGTTGAAGGATACGGTCTGGCTGCGTGCATGACGACCGAGGGTGTTATCGGTACCAAGACGCGGTCCAACAACGTCATGGAGTGCCGAGACATCCTCGGCATCGAGGCAGCGCGGAGCACCATCGCCAACGAAATCGCAGAAGTCATGGGCGACATGGGTATCGATCCTCGACACATGCAGCTGCTAGCCGACGTGATGACGTACAAGGGCGACGTCCTGGGGATTACCCGATTCGGCCTGCAGAAGATGCGCGACTCGGTCCTGCAGCTGGCGTCGTTCGAGAAGACGGCGGATCACCTATTCGAGGCGGCCGCGGCCATGAAGACGGACAAGATCGAGGGCGTGTCCGAATCCATCATCATGGGCCAGTCCATGTCCATAGGCACTGGGTCGTTTAACGTCGTGCGCAGGATGGGCCTGCCGGAGTGGTTCCTCGAGAAGAAGCCGACACTGTTTGAGGACGCCTGGGGCGAGAGCGTCAAGGCCAGGAAAGAGGCTCGATTGGCAAGGGCCACGGCAGGGCGAAATCGGGATATTCTGCAGGCGACCGCTGCTGCTGCGTAGGAAGCATTGGCAGTTGTTAGGGTCCGCTAGCAGGAAACTGCAGGGTGAAGTTGGCCTAACGGAGAAAGACGTGAATGACATTGGATGAGTGCAAGCGATCAAGAAATTTGTATCACTACGGAAGGAATCAGATCGTCCCTGATGCACAAATAAGAAAGATTTTCCAGTCACTTGGCGCGATCACATCCTTACTCTTCACGACAGTGACGATTCATGCCTCTACTGAGCGACAGGTGATGTGTATGTGCACGAGGCAGTAACACTTGTCTGTTGATATACTGAAAACATGAATATGTACAAAGAATCTTCCACCCAATACCAACGCCACAGCTCCACTCATCAGGATCCCACGGCCAAGATCTTGGCGGCCGCGTGCTCAGCAGCAATGACAATCGTCGCAGACGGGTTCCCCGTCAGCTGGCCAGGGAAGACACTAGCATCCAGCACGAAGATGTTGTCAGTGCCATACACCTTGGCATTGGTATCGACAACCGCCGTGCCCCCAGCAGACCCATCATCAGTGCCCATCTTGGCCGTGCCCATCCAGTGGTTCGCGCGACGCCCGTTGGCCGTGACGAGCAGCGAGTCGACGTACGCCTCGGCGGTCTGGTTGGCGCGGGGCCTGACCCACTCGAGGCCCCGGATGCCCCTCAGCGAGTCCTGCAGGTTCTTGACGCCCGCCACGACGGCGGCCCTGTCGTTCTCGTCGTGCAGGAACGGCTGCGTCGACACCGTCATGGTCAGGGACCCCGTGATGGTCGCGCGGCCCCGGGACACCTGGCCGCGGCCCAGGTACTGCGAGATGGTCATGGCGTGCGTCGAGTTGGTGAAGGCGCTGTCGCCCTCGACGCGCGCCGTCCACTGCAGCTGGCGGGTTATCCCGTCCGCGCCTGGGATCTCCTCCCACAGCATCGGGCCGATGTTGGGGGCTGCCTGGGCGAGGATCCCGGTGCGGTTGCCGAGGTAGGCTTTCTTGTCGGATTCGATTGGCTTCTGCCAGGCTGCGTAGAAGTCGTAGAAGACTACGTCTGGGTGGGTGATTATCACGTCGGTCTGGAGGGAGGGTTAGCTGGGGAGAACGAGGAGGGGCATGTGTGTGTGTGGGTGTGTCTGTGTGTTGATGGTGTTAGGTTACTCACGTTCATCTGTTCGACGAGGTTGGACCCAACCGGCAGGTTGATCCACGAGTCGTTGCTGATCATCCTGGCACCGTCGGCCGAGGCCTGAACGATCGAGAGCTGGTCCTTCGGCCCAATGCCGCTCCTAAACAGCACCTTGGGCGTGCCGAACGCGCCCGCGGACACAATCACCCGCCCAGTGCCGGGCGTCAGCTTCACCGTGCCGGAGTACCCGGACCCGGCGGAGCACGAGACCTCGACGCCGGTGGCGTGCGCCCCGGTGCGCACGATGCGGTCGACGGCGGTGTTGGTCCACAGCGAGAAGACGTCGGCGCCGCGCGCGGCGGCAGAGGTCAGGTATGTGGCTAGGGGCCCGGCGCGCTGCCCGTTCGAGAACATGAACTGCCCGTGCCCGAAGGTGCGGTTCTTGCGCTCCGGCTGGTCGTTGCCCACCACGTACTCCCACCCGCTCTTGCTGAGCCCCGAGGTCAGCACGTCGTAGCCCTGGCGCATGTAGAGCTGGCCATCTGTCGAGGGCTGCCATGTGCCGGGGATGCGCTTGAATGCGCGCTCTGTTGCCCCTGCGACGTCGGAGGAGTGCCATCCTGCTGGGAAGTTCTCGTCCCAGTCGGCCGGGTTGGGCTGGTCGTGGATGTCAGTTCAGAATACCTTGTCAGAAAAAGAGTTTGGCTGAGCTATTGATGTCGACTCACCTTCCACCACAACCCTGCGTTCACGGCCGTGCCTCCTCCAAGCACGCAGCCCGCCATCTGGTCCGTGTCAGTGCACGCGATGCCGGCAGAGTCCACCCATATCTGGTTGCAGAGACCGGGCACGTCGAACCGGGTCAGGCTCGTGCCGTTCAGCCACCCAGGCCCAAGCTTGCCGCCCCATTGCCCTGTAGAGACGGGCCCCTTCTCGATGAGCAGCACGGAGTGGCCCGCCTCGCTCAGCTTGTCTGCCATTGGGATACCACCAGCGCCACCTCCGACGACGACGTAGTCCCATGTCTTGTTCGCAGGGATGGTCTTGCACGCCATGGTAGGCGTCGCGGTGGGTATGCCAGTTGTCGCGGTGGCATTGCCTGTTGGAGTAGCCCCGGCGCAAGTCGTGGCCGTTGTCGTGGGCTTCGGCGGCAGCTTCGTATAATCAGAGTAGGCGGCCGCAGTGGCGTTCGCAAACGATGCCCCGTACTGGCCAAAGAGGCGACGGTGGTACGGGATCGTGATGTCGTTGGGGCAGCCCGGGTTGCCGGGTGCCTCGTTGGCGGCTGCGCGGCCCAGGACGGTGGATCCGGAGCTCGTCGAGATACTGCCCTCTGCGCCGTCCTGGCTCCAGACGAAGCAGTTCTGACACCGGTAAACGATCTCGAACGCGGTGTCGTTGACTGTCGACGCGAGGGTCGTGAGGGTTGCGTTGCCGTTGTATTTCACCGGCTCAGTGTATCCTGTGGCGTAGCGGAAGGAACTGAGGACTTGGCCTTCGTAAGGCCATGCCATCAGAAGCAGCGCCTGTGTCATCTGGCCGGACTGGCCATGGGAGATTCCGCAGTATGCTGTGCCTGCTCCGGAAGGGGTTGTGCAGCTCTGGAGGTTGGTTAGAGACAATGTGAGCACCAGTGGACACGGATGCTTACGAGGTATCCGATATACTCATAGCTATCAGTGGTCAATGCCGTGGCTGGCACGACAAAACCAAATGTGTAGCCACCGTCATCCCTCCAGGTCGGGAACGTAATGTTCGTCGACGGGTCTGTATACATCACAGGATCTTGTGCCCAGCATCGCTGCCCATCTGTTTGTGGTCAGTGGGATTATTGAGCAAATATTTTAGTGAAATCAGTGCTTACAGAAGGCGACCGCGGTCAACGCGACGCCGATACGTTTCGAGATTTGCATCATGGAGCCGTGGTCACGTCTTCTGTCGGTCCGGCGAGATGGTGTGTCCAGACTTCTCTCGCAGCCCACAAGAGGCAGACAGCCGAGAATAAATACATCTGGCCACATCAGCCTCAACATAGGCCTGCTGAAAGCCAAGCATGGCTGTCAGCTCCCCCTTGCCTGAGATCTTACGTCGTACGAAGGGCTGGCATGGCTGATTTGTGATGGTTAATCACCGATAGGCCAGCCCCTGTGCTATACGGCGGGGAGGAGCTGGCCAGCCCTGGGGAAGAATATATTGAGCACATAGGAGCAAGCCGCGAGCGGGAGCCATAACTAGGTTCCTTGCTCCCGGCAGACGGAACGCGTGGCCCTGAATGCCGGGACAGACAGCGCTTAGGGGGCGCACGTGTAGCCTCATTCCTTGGGACGAGAGTCATGGCGCCTACCCCTCCAATACACGGAGGATACGGAAGCGCCTGGCTCTCCTCAGCTGTCGGAGCAGCCGGGACAAGCTCTAAGCCATCTGTCTCATGCCATCGCGCCGCGGGCTTGTCATGATGACTATTGTCCATATGCGGCCGTCGAGGCCGTCCTGTGCTTATTTCGCTGCCCCTTTTGTCACTGGTCTTCGGCTGGAGATGAAAGTGCATGAGGCCAAGGCAGTTGGCCCCAGGGGAAGCAAAGTCAGAATCGACTAGTCGTCTGCAGATAGCGAAATTCTGTTGGTTCCCTGTCTGAAGAGAGTTTTTCCGCCGTGGTCCTGCCCGGCAGCCCAGGGGACTCCGTTTGAGATTGAGAAGTCATTGAGAAGTCAAGTCTGGGGTATTGGGATGACGTTGGAATAAGGTGCAGCGATCGGCACCCGGGAATCCCTCTCTGTTGCGGCCGTCATTCCGTTTTGTTTCTCCTTGGCGGTGGATTCCGTGCCGGGGCGCCAACTCCGTTCGTCGACTTTGGATAAATGACGATCGCTTGGCGCGCTGGCTCCTTTTGTTATCGCTCCCTGGTCCTTCATTTATCCACGACAGGAACCAATACTCGCGCACTCACTACTCAGGCCAGCGTCTCGTCATAGACCCGCCTTCAGCCTATGCAGCCTAATCGCCTAGAATGAATCTGAACATTTATATTTATACTCACCCAAACACGCTAAGAATCCCGTTCATCCAAAGTATAGTCAAAAGGGGGTCCATCCCCGTGACCTTATGGTCTCCACATGTTATGCGTAGTCGGTCAGCTCCAATTGGCCCTTCAATTAATGCCCTGAGGGGGAATTGAGATTTATGTTCCCTCACGCCCAGTAATCCTTGTGGCAGACATAAGCCCATATTGATCGTGATTGTCTGCAGATCACACAATCACCCGCGGCCGCGCCCCAGGGTCCCACTGATACGAACGACACGGTTAACAACACTATATGGATTTCCTTCCGTCTGGGCCGTCGAGCCGCTCAACCGACACGGCTTTTGATTTTCAATCCGTGGCCAGACTCGGGATCCAACTGCCATGTGCAAGTCGTCCTTGAGTGAATTTTTCTTTTTGGATTTGTCCTCCTGTAAGATGGTCCCTGTGATCAGCTCAAAAACCTTCGAAGTGCCTGTGATTTTGCATAAGTATTCGCGCCCAAATTGTAAGCTTACCACTGGTTACTTACTTGGGCTTCACTTTTCGTGGCTATTTCATTTTTGGACTTGTCGTTGGCGAGGAGCAGGTTTATGAGCTTGTTTCTCTTGCTCTGAACCTCTCGCACATACTGAAACTTGCGTGTCAGGAACTCTACCTAGCAAGATAAACATTCATGATATACTCGCCTGCTCGATCGAATCCTCCATCACCAAGCGAACGGTGACAACATGGCGGGTTTGGCCGAGTCGGTGGATTCTGGCCAGGGCTTGCTCTTCTATTGTCGGGTTCCAATGAGGCTCCATAAAAAATGCTCGGCTGGCCGCCGTCAAGTTGAGGCTGGTACAACTGTGAACAGTGTTCTAATCGTTTGTGAAAATATGAGAATGTCGCGTTTCTCGCCCGACAGCTCCACAGTGAAGGGACATGACAAGCACAGCTGGCCCATGCAGGTCTGAGAATTCCTGCAATATGCCTTTCCTCTGCCTGTTGGGAGTTTTCCCATCAAACCGCAGGCAGCCTATTCCGGCGTGATCAAGAGCTGCATCTCAGTAAGGTCAAGTGTTGACGTCCAAGATGAGAATACGATGCTGGTGCGACCCCGTCAGTCTTTCCTGAAGCATGTTTGGGTTGGCCGTTGAAGAAAGGGTAGTTCTGCAGGATAGCTTGTAACTGACCACTTTGTGTCTGTATCCAGACTCTGAACATCCTCCAGAAGAGCGCGAATCTTTGTAGGCCACTGCTTCTTCTCAGTAACGCCGGCATGTATTGAGATGTTGTCCAGAGATGTGACACCCGAGTCCGAGCCTTCCTCAACGGGATCTGCATAGTCCAACAGGCACGTCGAACACCAGCGCTGCGTTCCACGTTCTCTTCTATTATCGGGCATCAGGGCTTCGGAAGTTGTAATTAGTACTCCGCACACTCTGCAGATCTCGATTAGTGCCTCATTTTCGGAACACTCCGTGGCCTCCGCCTCAGCTTCAAGGACCTCAAAGATGAGGTCGGAGATTTGCAGGGCTGATTTCGGAGGGTACAGGGGTACATGTTACACCCAGTGTAATTAAAAAAGCACACTAACTGTAGCGAGATACCCAGCTTGATAGCTATAAGTTACGTGACTTTTTTCACGTAACCTCTTTTACTACAGCCTTACTTTGGCTATAAGACCAAGTAGCACCTTTAGCTACCACATCTTCCATAGCAAGAAATATAACCAACCTATACCTAACTAATATATATATATATATAACCCAGCTAATATTAACCAAATTTATATAATATACTATTTTTTTTACTATACTAGCTATTATATCTATATATCCTTATTATATATTATTATTATTATACATTAAAGCTATTATTATATACTTTTTATACCTAATTAGCTAAAGGGATAATATTTCTAGCTTTATTTTAAGCCCCTAAAACCTTAATTTTACCCTTAATCTTACCCTTAATCTTACTCTTACTATTACTACCGGTAATAATATTACCAGGCTTTAGATCTACCCGTAGCAACTAGTTAATAGTTTCTTATCCTCCCTTTTACTACTTCTTAGCTACTAGCTTTATACTTAAGGATAAAGCTACTTGTAATACTACTTTTAATATTTATTACTTTTAAAGCTAGTATTTTACTTATTTTATATACCTTAAAGCTATTATAATCTAGTGGCTATATTATTATTATAATATTAGTAAAAGTTAATCTAAAAGATAAAAATAATATTTAATAATAAACTAATTAACTTAATTAAATATTTAATTAATTTAAGTTATTATTAAAAGAGGGTTATTAAGCCAAGTTATATAGTAATAATAGTTATATAGGGTAACCTTAGTTAACTACTAATTATACTGTGTGGGTAATTTAGTGTAATAAAATAGTGTGCTCTAATTAGCTGTAACACACGGTTATTAATTAGTTAGCAGATTCTACTCTACACCCTCCGTTTTTTCCTCTACGAATCTCCGCCTTTATAATTTATATTAATACCCAGATAAGTCTAAGTAGTTAAAAGCTTTATCCTAGATAGAGACTTTATAGGTTTAATTCCCACTATTAATAGCCTGATATAAATATATATTAGAAAGGTTTTAAGCTATATTAAACTTATATTTTTAACCATACCTACCCTAAAAGAGTAATTATTTAGAGGAATCTTAGGAGGGATATAGCTTTATATAATATTATAATAATACTACTATACTTATCTTTATTAACTATACCTTACCCAGGTAGGCAAGTAGATAAAAAAATCCTAGAAAGAATATAGCTTTATAGTATAAATTAACAGGGCCCGGCTATTAACTATATTAGTACTATAATAAGTCTTAGTCGGTTAGGAGTATTTATATATAAATAAAGTTATAGGTTTAAGTCTTATTATTGCTATACCCTTTTACGGTTAGCTTAATTTGGCTTTTAATCCCAGACTTATCCCTTATTCCCGTATTTCCCCCTTTTTTTTTTATATATATATATATATATATATATCCCCGGTTACCTCCTTAACGGCACCTAGGCGGGCGTGCTTTAACAGCTTATCCCAGCTATTATCTGGGAGATTAAGCTATTTTTAGACCTCTTTAAGTCCCTTACCAGGTCTACAATCTAGTATAAGTATAAATATCTCCCTAATATTCTTTAAAGACATTAAGAGTAGTAGTACCTATTATATTACTAAGTAGCTCCTAGGTTAGGTTATCCTAGCCTTTTTATTTTATATATACTTTATACTAGGGGTAGCTATTTTAGGGATACCCTAGTTTATTTTTAACTACTAAAATCTCTTTAATAAGATACTTATTATTATTACTATTAATTTTATCTACTACCAGGATAAATCCCGGCTAGGTATTTATAGTAATCTAAAAAAGAAGTAAATTTATTATAGTATACTTAACCTGGTTTACGTTAAATATCTTATAAATCCGGCCCGGGATATTTAATATTATAATCTAGAGTGTAAGAATAGCTAGTATAGTATACTTCTACCTAAGCCAATTAAGCTTCTTTATAGATCGGTCTGTTTATATATAATGTAATAAGAGCCAGACCTGGTCCCTAGCCTAAAATACCTTAGCTAGGTAATAGTAGTAATTTACTATCCTTTCTTATTACTATTATATAAAGATAATTACAGCCTAGGCTAGGTTTATCCCGGTATAAAGGTAATTAAGAAATACTATAGCCTTACCCTTAAGGCTTACTACTAATACTGTTATATTAAGAAGACCGGGAACTATCCTTACCTTAAAGCTATTAACTAGTTGGTTTAAACTTTACCTAGTAACTATAAAATTCCTGTTATTAATAGCTATCTGTTAGCCTAAAAGGTATTTTAGCTAGTTATCCTATATAAAAGAAATTATATAATATAGGTATTTTTATACTTCTTAGTTTACTTATTTTATACTATTATCTATTTTAGAGTAGTATATAGTAAATAATAATTATATAATGTTAACTTAAATATAAAATATAATCTAAAATACCCTTATTTAATCTAAGCTTTAATTATTAATAATTAAAGATAGAAACTTATAGTATTACTATTATAATATAATAAAATATTTAGTATAAGCCTCCACGGCTATTATATATATAGGTTTAAGTAAGACCTATTTTAATAAACGGTTAGTAATAACTATAAGGTATTATAAACTACCCTTATAGGCAGGGAGGTTTATTATAAAATTAATTAAGATTTAAAACTAGTAGTAATCTAGTAGGGAAATAAAGTAGAATAAACCTTAATATAAGTAGTAACCAGGATAAGTTTACTAATATATATTATAGTTTTAGATAAACTATTATACTAAAAGGGATATATTATCCTAATTAATAGTAAATTAATAAATATAATTAAATATTTAATTAATTTAAATTATAAGTAATAAAAGGTTATTAAGTTAAGTTAATAGGTTATAGCTATTAGGTACTATAATTATTAATTACTATAATTTATACTAGTATGGGTTAGCTAGTACTGTTAAATAGTATAATCTGATTGGCTGTAGCCCTAGTATGGTGTTGACTAAGCGAATTTTTACCCTGTACCCTCCAAAATCAGCCCTGCGAATCTCCGACCTCTCAAAGATGCTTGGTGACCTGGATGTCAAGTTCGGCGGATCTGAATAACCTCGGAAGCTGGACTTCCGTTGGCAACCCAGGTTGCACGCCATCCTCAGCGCATTGATTTTAGCAACCGCATTCTTGTGGCCCTCAGGTGTGGCATTTGAGTTAAGGAGATCGTCCAGGCAGTGGATTGTGGCTTTCGCGGAATGCTGGTATCCAATTCTTTCCTGTTCATTAAATTTGAGCAGCAGTACTGTATTTGTACGCTCTGGAAGAGTGAGAATGGTGGTGTGTCGCCTCAGCATTATATACTGAAGCAGCTTTATCAGTCTTTTGATTGCATCATCTCTGTATCCTTTTACCGATGGAGTGACGATGTGCTCGTCAAAGCAGCTTCTTTCTGAGTATGGATACACTTGGATAAAGCGGAAGAGACTGAATATATCCGACAGACCGTTTTGCACAGGAGTTCCAGTTACGGCCCACCTGCGGCTAGCTCTTAAAGCCAGAGTGGCTTGTGCAGTTACGGAGTTGATGTCCTTGATACAATGTGCTATTCAGCGATCAGTCGATCGTTATGAGTTTTTCCGAAATCGAGGCACCACCCACCTTCATCGAGGATAACGCGGTGCCATTGTTTCACGATGATAGCCGCTTGGTGTCCCTTCCTCTGCCACTCCCTCACCAAAGTTGAGTAGGTGGTAATAAAAACGTCGTAGTTGTCCATTGGCTCCGTGTCTTCGTATCTACTGGGACCATGGTGACAGTACTACGATAAGGAATCTGGAAAGGTGTGTCTGGCAGTGTCATGTAAACGCAGCATTATTAACGAGCGGAGACAAGTTTGGGTGCATAGCCTACTTTTCGATCTCGAGTTCCCAACTAGCGAGTACTAGGTCTTGATAGTTAGTTCACGTGAATAAAATCAACTCGTAAAGGTTGACAGAGACGGGAATGGGGGTGCGGGATTCTACGCACGCTGGGGAGGTACCACAATAAGAGTTGAGCATCTTTGCGTTTCAGAGGCGGTGCCACACTGGCTTTTGTCATTTGCGATCAGTGCAAGCATGCTTAGGCTCTTTCCCAGGCCCATTTGATCAGACAGAATTCCTCCGCGGAAACAAGCCGGTGTAGAGTAATCTTTCCAGCCGACAACATTGTTGCAGTAGCTAAGCCATGAGAATTGTGTTAATAAATAGTTCCTGATAGATCTAGCTCTTAACTTACGCCATGTACCCAGTCTCATCAGCTTCCAACGTCCATATGTCACCTCCAATTGTATTCAGCTGCCAGCCTTGTTCGCGGCGCATCATGAATGTTAATCCTCGTTTTTGATGGCTAGAAACGGATCAGCTCATGTTGTCTAGCATCTTGTACTGACGGGTTTGGAAAATACACGGTAGACGCAGCTTTTCAAAGGAGTGCAAATAAATGTGGACCCTTCAGTCTCGGGCAGATTGTCTTCGGAAACGAATTTGTTCAGGAAGTCTGTTGCCCCGAGTTCATAACTGTTTTGGACGTGAATGGTAGATTGCCTCGCCACCCTTAAATGGCTTGTTCGCAAATTCTCTTCGTTCCTGAACTTGTGAAGATTCCAATATTTCACTTCTCGTTCCGCGTGTATGGGGTCTTGAAGAAACACTTCGATCATCTGTAAGGTCTCTCCAAGGTCGTCTACAATCTGCATATAATCATAAACCGTCACCCAGATAACGCCGATGACGCTCTTGGGCTTTATTTCTAGGATCCAGAGAAGATCATACTCAAGCCCTTCATTAATCAGCAGGTCTAACAATTTCGCATTGTTGCTCGCCAATGTGCCGCAGAAAGTTCCATCAGGACACCGGTAGATCCGGCCCCCAGATGTCGCTTGAAGTTTTGTTGGAACCTCAAAACTCCGTAAAACCGTTGCATCGAAAGATTTGATCTGGCAAATTGAGGCTTTAGTATGATTTACTTTTCGTCCGCATAACAAAGCATAGGTTTTCAAATCCTACCAGGCCCAGTCCATCCGGCAAAACCCAGATCTTGCGCCATTCATCTATGATGCAGGGTGGTTATGCTGCTAAAGGTCGGTCTCCGACAATAGTAACGTTAAGGGAAATACTTATCACAGTTATCCAAGAGTTGGATTTTGTACGTTTGATAGTGGACGTAGTGGACGAAATCCCATCTACTGAACATCGAAGACTATTGAAGGAGCTCCACACAGTCACTATTACGGCTGGTGCTTCATGCCAGCTTTTCATTTCTAGTCAAGACTTGTCAACCATCCGACCATCCCTAACAGGCAAGACGAGTGACAATTTGTCCCTTGGAGATGAGAAGCAGGCAATCAATAAAGACATGGCTACTGTTGTTGATGCCTCATTGGACAACTTGGGAGAGGTACTCGGTGTGACCTTGGACGTATCAGAACGCATGTCCCTACGACAACGAATATCAGGGAAGGCTGAAGGTAAGACCTGGTTTTCTTCACTGTCTTCAGTATCGCTTTTTCTGTTCGACTAACATACTTCCGCCTTGTAGGCATGTTTTTATGGTTGAGCCTAGTTCAGAGCCTCCTCGAAACAGCGGGGAGCCTGGAGGAGCTGAGGTCGACTGTAGACGGCCTACCACAAGATCTGCAAGAGATGTGAGCTGCCTATTGTGTAAATGCAATTCACCGGTAGGCATTTCATGCAATGATGCTAATGGGTCATGGCCATTAGGTACGAGAAGATTCTTGAAAGGATGTGAGCAAATTGTGTTTCATTGAGAAGTGATTTAAAAGTCCGTCGTATCTTTGGATGGCTTTTATTTGCGGAAAACAAACAGAGCATCCGGAAACGAGATGTGCTGCTGGGGTCAAATATCCACGCAGGGTCGGTCATGCTTGAAAGGAGCACCAAGCCTTTTCCCAATTCCCTTGACATATGCAAGCCACTGATCGAGGATGGACCGGGAGGCTGCGTGTCATTGATACAGTCTACACTCGCAACGTGAGTATGTCCTTCATTTCTGACGGCCTCAGATTCCCTGACCAGCTCAGATTCCTGCTTCGCTCCCAAAGATGGCCCTTCGTCTCTAGCTCAGTCTCACACCACGACATTGCTTTCGCTTTCGTGTCGCAATTGACCCAAACGCTGAAAATTGCAAGCAACGATATGCCATCAGCCACGTTAATGGAGACTGTCGGCCTGCATGTGGGCCTTTTGGGCCTTCAAGGCTACGCTCTTGAATATTGGATATCCCATGTTTTCCATTACGTCGAGGCCACTGACGAGCCGCTTGACCTACACGGTCCATTAATGACACAGCTACTGCAATTTGCAACAAAAGACGCAAGTATAGCGAAGACTCAATCAAAATGGCCTTCCGCAACTTCTGAGTCGACCAGTAACCTCAGTCTGGAACGGGTCCCTCCCAAGTTGAAGGCTGCACCAGAATCTCACAGTCTCATCTGCCAAGTTCTCGACTTCCGACAAGATTTTGATGCAAAACGGGCTTCGGAAGGCCCGGGTAAGTTAAAGAGTGTGACCGGCCAAGAGGTTGTGCTAACGGCAGCAATTTGTGCGCAGATCTTCTGGCCCCGGATTGGGATCCAACAGTTCTTTCACACGCAAACTGGAAATACAACGATGCCGTCAAGTCGCTGCTCTGTGTTGCCAGTTGCGATGGCTTGTCCTCAGCCGAACTGCAAGCTTTCCAGTCCGAGTATAGGCGGACTGCCTTCACCTGCACAGTCAGAAGCTGCAAGCTTTCCAGTCCGAGTATAGGCGGACTGCCTTCACCTGCACAGTCAGAAGCTGCGAGCGCTCGCGTCTTGGTTACCCATCTTCGGTTGAGCTTGAGGATCACAAGATCAGACAACACACTGCCGGTTTCAAGTGCTATCATCAAAACTGTCCCTACAACGACATTGAGTTCACCACTTTAAGGAGTCTCCGTGTACACCAGAAGAGATCTCACCTCAAAGATTTGCCTGAAATACCTAGGACGCTCAAACGAAAATACTCAGCCGACGGTTCTGTGAAAGATTCTGGAGCAATCAAGGTCCTCGGTTCCGTGCCGCAATCGCCATGGCGCCAGAACGTATTTGATAGTGCTCACAGCGCATCTCTGTCTCCGCCCTTAAGCCCTTTTGCCGGTATTCTGCCGCCGCCTAGGCATTTCGATCCGTACAAGAAATCGAACGTGTTCTGGTTGCTCAACGATGATCCATCGCCGGCGCCGCCCGCTCCAAAGACGGTCGACGAAGTAGCCGGCTGGTGGAAATACATTCCTCTGAGCCAATCCTCCCCCACCCTTACCGGGGCGAGGACTTCCCTGCCCTGGAATGGGAAGACATTGACATAGTTAGACCACATCCGGAAGGAAGGTATTCATACGAAGAAACTTTGGAATGTTTGCTGAAGAGACGTACCCGGATCCAGGGCCTGCCTAGGTATGCAAGAAGACTTGCCTGAAGAGTTGTACATATAATAGTGCTTTTCAAGGCTGAGAACCGGTCTCATAAGCGGCAGTTCTCGAAAGTACAAGCCAATGGCTTTTCTTTTCACTTAATATGTCAGTCTAGGTATAATCTAGCAATACCCATTGGTATGATTAACGTGATGGATTTCATAAGCATATTGCTAGGTCCTTCAATGAGGCTAATTGAAATGACCGGCTTCGAGGGCTAAAATTCTGAAATATGTCTCCACGTAGCAGCCCCTCCTCTCCGGGTCATGGCACTCACATCTTGAAGAATTCTGGTAGCGAACATTACAACATTACAAGTCGTCGATCAACGGAGGCAAGTCCCCGAGAAACAAGCTCGGTGGCTTGCACGTCCCGCAGAGCCGTCGCCCCCGTTTTACATACCCGTTTCGGAAAACCCACCCTCGCGTCCGCGATCTGCAAGGGCGGAGATCCGGTTGCAGTTGTCAATCTGGCGCAGCGGCCCCTGGCTTAGCTTATCACGTCCGCGCCCTCCCTCACCACAATACCTATCCTTGCATCTCGCGATACTAGAGCCCCATATGCTGGCACTAACAGGCACAATTCCAAGCTGATCCTAGAGCAAGGTTAAGTGCTGACCACCACGCGATCGTCCCGTTGTCTAAATACGCGTCTGGTTCCCATGATTGCAGCCCAGCCTAAATGAGTGTCGCACTGCGGAGAGGGTTCACTGTGCGCCTGACCAGTGTCTGATACGCTATCCATAAATCTGAATCCTCCGAACGGGATGCCGGGCCTTTCTTGATTAGAGAATGTGGCTGCTCTCACATGGCTCGCCACAACGCCCAAACGATGTCATTCCCAAGATTTTGGTATTTCGGGAGAGGCTATATATGCTCCTAATGCGCTCAACCTTTCAGGGTGTTTGAAGCATGCTGCGAAACACTGCCTGCACAAGTTGGGGGACTTTCTCCCGATCATCTTCTAAACTGTCTCAGCCGGCAATAAAAATGCATTCACCGCTTCTTGCAGTGCTGCAGCTATCGCTGTCGACACTCAGCCTGGCAGCAAGCATCCCTAATGTCGTTCTTCCGAGGCAGGGTTCCGGCAGTCTGAAATATGGTGTGTGCAACGATATTTTTGGAGACGATGTTTTCAAGAATCCTGACTGACCACGTTTCACAGTGGGTACCAACATCGCCGGATTCGATTTTGGATGCGCCACCGATGGAACTTGCACAACGTCCAAGGTATATCCTCCCCTTTCGGCACTGGGAGGAGCAGATGGGTAAGTTTTGCTCTTCCAATTGATCAGCAAAATTGTTCGTACATACCAGTGAGGACTGACCAGCCCAACCCCTGCCACCACAGCGCCGGTCAAATGCAGCATTTTGCCAACGACGACAAATTCAACATCTTCAGGCTACCGGTTGGCTGGCAATACCTAGTCAACAACAACCTCGGCGGCAATCTTGACAGTAACAACGCAGGCCGGTACGACCAGCTAGTACAGGCCTGCCTCTCAACAGGCGCGACATGCGTAATTGACATCCACAACTACGCGCGCTGGAACGGCAAGATCATCGGCACGTCGGGCGGCCCGACGGACGACCAGTTCGTCAGCCTGTGGCGGCAGCTCGCGACCAAGTACGGGAGCAACAGCCGCATGGTGTTCGGGGTGATGAACGAGCCGCACGAACTCTCCTCCATCGACACGTGGGTGTCCACCGTGCAAAAGGTCGTCACGGCCATCCGGGCCGTGGCGCCCACGAGCCTCATCCTCATCCCGGGGAGCAGCTGGTCCTCAGCGCAGGCGCTCCCCACCGAGGCCGGGCCGGCGCTGCTCAAGGTGGCGAACCCGGACGGGGGGACGGACAATATCATCTTTGACGTGCACAAGTACCTAGATAGCGATAACTCGGGCACGCACACCGAGTGTGTGACTAATAACATCGATAATGCGTTTGGCCCGCTCGCGACGTGGCTCAGGCAGAACAAGCGGCTGGCGATCAACACCGAGACCGGGGGTGGGAATACTGCCAGCTGTCAGAAGTACCTCTGCGAGCAGGTTAAGTTCCTGAAGGAGAACTCCGACGTCTTCATTGGCATTGTTGGTTGGTCTGCCGGTGGGTTTGATCAGACCTATGAGCTGGTGGAGACGCCTACTCGGAACGGCAATGGCTGGACTGATACTTCGCTTGTCAAAGCTTGTTTGGTAAACAACTGATGGCATAGCGGCCCTTTGTACGGTCAGAAGCCTTAGGTTCTGCCACGGCATGTAGTTTCCAAAGTGGTTCTCAGCAGAGCGAAGAGGGAAAGTGTCCAAGTTACGGTCATGGACCCAGGTAATTTAATTTTTGGATTGGTTTCTCGGCTATGTCGTATTCCTTCGACAACGGTTTGCACCCTGAAGGCCCTCTTTCACTTCCTGAAATTGCATGCCAATCTCTTCCATTCAATCAATGTGTTTTCGAATTAGTCTCAGAATCCTTGGCCATATTACCATGCATCAAACAGTCCAAAACTCCATACCAAAAGAGTTCGTGCTGTCACAGCTTCTAAATCATTGCCAAACCAAGAGTGAAGCCTAAAACGGCGGGTATCATCATCAAGCTCATCATTCCATCGCTTGCACATCCTGCGCCACTGCTCCCGGGAAGCTCCTTGGCCAGGCTGGCCGTTGCACTACCCGTGGCTAGGAAGCAGCTCGCCGTGCCGCAATTGTACCCAGAAGGGCAGCACCCTGCAGTGGGTCCCGCTTCCGAGGGACATAGGGACCAACCCCCGGCGCAAGTCCCTTCCGAGGTGGTGGTGGGAACCGCTGTCACAGGCACAACGACCGTCTGGTCGCCGGATATGATGGTGGTGGAAGCGGTCGATGGGCAGGACGTCACGTGGCAGTCTCGACCGGTCTGGCAGCAGCCTCCACCGTAGACAGCTGAACAGGCGTAGAAGCCCGTGGGACAGTAACCTGGGGGTGTGGTCAAGGTGCTCATCGAGGTTGGACGGACGGGTGCTCCTGGACCAGAGGGCGTCTCTGTTGAGCTCGTTGACGTCGAGGTGGCTGTTGTGGATGACTCTCTCGTAGAAGTTGAACTCGAGCTTGTCCTGGTGCTCGTGCTGGTTGTCGTACTTGCAGATGGTGTGACGGTGACGGTGACGATAATGGTAGTCGGTGAGCCGTTGGCCGTCGAAGTCAGTGTGCTCGTCCTCGTCACAACAGTCTCCGTGGCAGTCGCACTCTGCACGCCTAGGGAATCATATCAGCAAGACACTTCAGATGTCGGATGCATTTGCTCCACACTCACATCCAATGCTGGCGCAGACGAAGCCGTCGATGCAACAGCCGCCGCCAATGTCCGACGGACACCCTTGCTGAGATCCTGAGCAGGCAATTGAGCCAGTGCAACTTATGCCGTCTGGACAACATCCTACTGGCCCCAAGCCGGTGTCGGTGATCTGTACGCAGTTTGTTCCTGCCTGGCAACAGCTGTTAGGGAAGCCGATGGCCGAGCAATCCGACGTCCCAGTCGGACACGCAAACTGTCTCTTCTCCAGTCTCGCGACGACATCCTTCGCCATTTGAAAAAGGTGCCATCCGCTCGCACCGCCCTCGTCTGCCCTCGCTGCTAAGTGCGAGTTAAAATGCGGCGCGAAAGGGGCACGGAATAGTATCGAAGCCGACGAGTTGGCCGCTAGTAGCTCCTCTTCCTGGGCATTTAAGACTCCTGTGGCTAGTGTGGCCGGCTGAGCCTTCGATCCGACCTGTGCCACCTCCTCCTCCGGCCCGAATGCGTAGTACTCATGCAGCAGCTTCTCGCCTGCGTCAGGGCTCATCTTCCGAATGGCAGTCGGCAGTCGCTGGGCGTCGGCCTGGCCCTGACTGGGACCGACCTGCGCTGCCACGAGTAGCAGCAGCGAGGCGGGCAACCCGGTGAGGAGGGTGAATGGTCGCATCTTGAAGAGGCACCCTGTGACCGAGTTCCAAGCCGCCGCTGTCCGGGTGATGCAGGGGAGTGAGGCGTTCGTTATCTCAGGCCCCAGAGCGGCAACTGCGTCGATTACTCGCGCCAAAACTTGAGTGAATCTTGAAGCTTAGCCCACAAAATCACCCATGGCAGATGTTCAAAGATGCAGTTGCTTGACGGAAGTGACAATGGAAAGTAAGATGGAAGTCTGCAGATTGGCTTCGATGATGAGGTGGCAGCGTGGCAGCCAGAATCTGAGGTGCGTTAGTTAGTGGGCAAACCGGGTCCTCACTGTTACGAGGTGGCTGGGAGAGGTGACCATGAGTGGATCACCAGCACAAACTGACGTTTCACCGTTACCAACAGAGCAGAATTCTTGGTAACAAAATTCCTCCTAAGGTTGAAGATTCCGTCTTATCTGCTGGGTTGAGGTCGACGAGATGCATGCCAGAGAAAACAGTCCATGTTCGACCAGATCTCAAGCTTCTTGCATGTGCGGCTGCAGCGGCTGCTGGGGGTTGGCGGCCCGGTGACAGGGGTCAGCCGTGATGTGTACCGAAGTGGGTCACACCGAGCCCCTAACCCTTAAGTTGCAACACAGTGGGTAGGTATTCATTGCATTTCTCGGCCGAGAGCCATAAAGCAAGGTTCGTACCACAGAGCGTGCTGAGCACAGACATTCCGAACGACAGGTGCAGTGGATATTTATGAAATGTCATCTGAATTTACTTCAACCGAGTTATGGAGAGAATGACAAAGGTTGCGCACTTGCGATTGCCATCACGCTTGCTATCGAATTCTTACTTCCATCGACGCCAGCTTTGGGTCTCCTCACAGTGCCAACAACGCCGCAAGACCGACACCAGCAGCAGCGACAACCGAGACCGCTAACTGCCCAGCACCATTGCTAGCCGCGTTTGTAGATGACGAGCCGCTCGCCGTGGATGTTGAGGTCCCAGCGGTGGTTGCGGGCTTGGTTGCCTGGACCTGAACGCCCGCGACCGCTGTCGTTGCTGAAGGGGTGTACGAAGTGGATGTGAAGGAGCATTGTGACATGATCTTGCTGGCATCTAATTCGAGCGTCAGCGATCGGCATTTCACCATCCTCAGACAAGACCGGATCAGGAGCCCTTACCATCTGAAGTGTTCCCGTTCTGGGCAATGCAGCTCGCGCAGAGGCTCATCACGCCTGCGACGTCGAAGCTCTTATTTGTGCAGATACAGTTTGCCTCGATAGCCTCGTCGCTTTCCTCTGTCTGGCGGAGGCGCAGCTTCCTCTTCTTGTCGTTGTCCATGTCTGTCTCATTGGGGTCAATGTCGCAGGTGTTGGTGAGATCAACAATGGGCTGGCAGATTGTTGTGCATGCAGAGGGAACGTCGGAGGCACGGAGCTCTTCTGCAAGGGTTGCGGGGATGACCGCAGCCAGGGTGACAAGAAGGATCGTTGAATGCATGTTGACAATGTGGCTCAAAACGCTTCAGGACTTGATGGCATTCTTGAAGTAGTGATTGAATTTGACGGATCCATCAACTCGAGACATTGAACTCGGCAATCATCTCCTTCTTATAATGTTGGTAATCAGACAACGCCCTGCTGTGCTCTAGCAATTACAAAATAGATAGCTGATAGTGCCCACGGAGTACAAATTTAGCCATCATTCCTTCTGGTTCAAACGTTTCACGGGCTTTTGCATCGTGAAAAGTCAGTGCGTTCCGGCAGAGTTTGGATGCCCAGATCTAGCCTTGGGGCACCCAGGTGTTTCACGTATTTTTGGACCCTTCAGTTTCAGATCAGCCATCGAGAAGATAGTCAGCCAAACATCAAAGGTTTGGCAAAATCTCCGGTGCCTCTGAAATTTAAATGCCTGAGGAGACTACATATATCTATAAAACATCAGATTTCCGGCTGCAGCCGGCAGACAGCTAGTACCAGCTGACAAGCTTTCAGGGCAACAGGGAAAGGAACTTGGCACTCGGCCCCGACCTAACTTACTATCCGAAGTGTACTGGCCTGACTGCCAAGGGATGGAAAAGTTGGTAAGCTATGGAAAATGCGGAGATGGCGTTAATAACTCGACCCTTTGTCGGTAGAGCGCTATCCCGGAAACCGTCGTTCCCTCTAGGACCAGATCGAGTCATGATTGAGCCCAAACAAATGGCGAGACAAATGAGGAGTCATCAACACCGATCTGTAGGCCTTCAAAGAGGTGTCGATGGACAAGAAGCAGAACCAGGATGCCCTTGACTGGGAAGCCGTCAGAGGGCCAGCGCATGAGGATCATTTGCTAGAAGTTGACTGAGTCTTAAAAGGCAATGGATATCAGGCTGCAGTATGATCCATGTGAAATGGTTATGGACTGCATGTTCAAACATTATCAACCGAACAGGCAACTATACGGTGTCCACCCAGAACGACCAGATTGAATACTAACATCCTCGTGGCAGCTCGTCGCTTCCCCATCAATCGGGTCCCGGTACATTCCACAAGTCTATCCCCAGGCGCTTCTCCAATCTACCAATGATAGCGTCAGGACATGCCATCGTGATGAGCCCGATTGCTATGGTCGCCTCAATAGAGTTGTGTGTTTGCCTCACTGTATCCAAGAGCAACACGGAAACAGTGCGGCCAAGATCGTGGAAAAATGTGTTCATCATGTCCGCGAGCTCGAGTTGCTGGCTGTCCGGCATCTCTTGTAGCGAATACTTAACCCCGAAAGTGACATTTCCCAACACGCTGTGCGCATCCACACATATGCGAACCGGGATCTGGCCGATGCATTGAGAGCTCGATTGATGAGGGTTGCTGGTGCGTCTCCATGCTCGGCGCAACTTGTCAAATGCGCAATGCTTTCCCGTGAAGCGACCGTACCTTTGGGTGACATGATTCAGTCGGACAGTAAGTGCTAAGCGTGGACGAATGCCTATCCACTTCGCCGTCAAGATGGCCTGTCGGCTTCAAGTCGAGAGTATGAAGAGATGTAGCAGAACCCCCGCTGTCTCGGTACTTCAACCCTTGGAGTGTGCACCTGTAGCTGACTTTCGATGGGAAATTCATAGAGGAGCCTCATGCCAAGCTCGACTTCCAGGTCTTCCAGCGACCATTCTCGTTCAGCTTGCCTTTCCGGAGCTGAGCGACCCAGCTGAAAATCCCAAACCTGCATTATGCCATATATCCAGTCATTCTGGTCTCTGGCCTTCCTTAAGAGTGCACACGAATACAGGCTGAGCCGGACACGGTTGGCGAGCGCATGCAAACCAGATTTCCGAAGTTTCGACATCACGCCCCTTCTTGTTATCACTGCCTGGAATGGAGCCTGGGAAGCCTCGGAAAATATTTCTGCTGAGAGGGAGAAGGCTGGGTAAATTCGTTTGCAGTACATCAAAAGATATTCCAGCCTGAATGCGCTGCCCTTTTCTGGGAACATGAGATCACCATTCCGATTCAACAACAAAGCCGAACCTTGGATGAATGCTTCTTGAAGCGTCCAAGTCTTGGTAAATCACGGAATCCTCATGAGCGCTTCAATCGATCTAGCTGCGAGGATAATCAGGTTAATACTGTCGCCGTCAACTTCGAGTTTGAAATCGCCTTCTTGTTGCAATTTTGTTCCAAGGTGTCCGGTTGGTGAGCTACCAGCCGCGGTGTCCAGAGTCCAATGTCTGATGGACTGTTTCAAGCTGTTGCAAGTGCATTTCCAAGCTTGAACAAAATCTCTCGTAGGTTCGCTCAACGAATCGTCAGCACTTTTGTCCCCGAGCAACCATATTAATCCAAAGCTTGCACCGCCAAAGACATCTGGATCTTGGCTTACCGTCCTATCTCCCTTGCTTTCTCCTCGGATGAGGGATTCTGGTTAATGCATGCAACGTCCACCCCAATGAAGTCAACATTTATCTCCTCAGATACTCTAAGGAGTTACCTCTCGAAGTCCTGAACTGAAAACAGGTCGGGATTTGTAGATGGCACAGCCCGATCGATACCATGTACTTCTAATGCCGGATTGCGACCATATGCGCTCCTAGGAAGTTCCCACCGAACCCATGTGTATGACAGAACTGTGTATTTGGGCTCTTTGTGCCCCTCGTAGCAATTGCCCTGGTCCCATCGCATTGAAGTCATACTTGGTATGTGAAGTAGACTCGCGGGCCAATGGCCCATTGGATCCTCTGGGGATGATGGGAAGATCATCTTCTCATAACTGTCAGTGGAAGACCAAAGTTCAGGTCTATGAAGAAACGACTCGTCGGATTCAGGAACGATCGAGTAAGGCATCTCAACCGTGTCATAAATCGACCTTGGCTTTGTCGTTCCAAACCCGAGATCTGCAAGGCGGGATGGATGTTCGAGATGCACTTGATCTAGACATATTTTCCACAAGGCGCTGTGCCAGGTCGTCTCCGCAATCGGAAACCTCTTTCGCGAGAATTTCCAGTGCCTGCTCGTGCGTACCTAGGTAAGCTTCCAGAAAGGTTCGGGTCTGCTGTCGGGAATGTGGGTGCTATTTTCTGGCACCGCAATACTTGAAGTGGCTTCCATCTTTCGCTCTTGTAATTTCCGGGACGACACTTCTCCTTCTGACGTCTCATTGGGAAAAACGAGCTTGTCCATGGGCATGTTACAACGAATCAGAAGTGAGACTGCTAATGGTTTTCTTTGCCTTTGCCGTTAACAAAAGAACACGTATATGTCGTTTCTAGCGATGGAGGCCGAAGAAAGTGTCGGCATAGAAATCATCATCCAGATGGTCGCAACGAGCATAGCGGAGGGGCAATCTGGGATTTTTCATTACGCCGCAGTCGCGTCCCCCCTCTCCTTGTGCTAAACACCAAGATCCGACCGGGTGGGTCAACGAGGAGCTTCTGCTGAGAGATGGCGTAACATCCTTGCCTTGATATGTCCAACCACAGGCGTCTTTGCAAGATTCAGCTTCTTTACGAATAAAGTAAAGGGTTGTTGAATAGGAACGAAACATGTATCCTAACTCAAAATTATTCTACCTGCTTCAAATAAAGGCGAATCAAAATGAAACCCAAAGAAGGCATATCTACCTATGCCGGCTACTCTGGAATGTCAGAAGTACACCATGGCATCCCTCGGAAGACAGAATTTTGAATGACAAAAACATGTGAAATATTTATAGACGTTACTGTCACGATTTCGAGTATAGTATACCAAATAGAGCAAATTACCTACTTATTCTGGTCTATAGATAATAGGAGCGGGGTACTTATACTTATACTAAATAGAATACCTTAAGGTAGGGTCCCCTAATATATAATATACCCCCCAGATAATTAGTAATTATCTAAATAATTATTATATATTCTTATTGTGGTATTTTAATAATAGGAAAGTGTAAATAAGTATAGAATATTTATTATTACTTAGATTAAGTAATTAGTTTATATAATAATATAAATAAACCTTTAAATAGAAATAATAAAGTATTAAATTAATATAATAAAATAAATAGTACCTATTATAGATATTTTAAGTACTTATAACATTTTAACTACTTACTAACTTATATTTCATAATAAGGTTAAAATCTATAATATTTTAAAGATAAAATTACTTATATATATAGTAATTTAAAGAAATTATTTTAATAAGAGTAATTTATTTATAAAGATATTAACTATTTATATTCTTTAAGTTTCTCTACTAAGCCGGAATAATAGTAGTTATCCTAATAGGATAAGGGACAATGTATTTTATAGGTTATAACAGTAAGTTTCGCTATACAAGGCTTTAGACAGTAACTATCAATCTTCTACACACTAGTATTCTGTTAGAAACCACCCTTTTATACTACAAGTCTTAGCGTTAGGCTGTGCCTATTCGTGCCGTGCCGGTACTGTCAAGCTTGATATAAACCGGTCCACGAAGGTTGAAGCCATCTCGAGCCGCAAGCTCAACCTAGTTTGGAGCCGTCATTTATAAACATATAAAAAATATAATATTAATTTTTAGCTTCTAAATAATAACATAAGATCCTATAGTAATCTATTTGCTTACTAATTAAGCTCGAAATTACGTTTAAAAATGTAGAGTCTGAAGGGGTGCTTTTTGGTAAGGTTTCCACCAAAATTGAGCAAATTTGGAATCTTCGGCTTCAGGTGCGTTCGGCTTCCTGATGATCCACTCTACCGGAATTGAGACCGAGTCAGAAGACGCGGGCAAGGTCTATCCGGGATACACCCGCTATCCTTGAAGAGCGGGTCGGAAGACGCGGGCAAGGTACACACCCGCTATCCTCGAACAGCGGGTCGGAAGACGCGGGCAAAGTCTGATCGGGACACACCCGCTGTCCTTGAGGAGGGGTTCTCCTTGAATCAACGTTGAACCGTCAGGATGCCTGTGACGTATATAAGGACTTTAAGGTTTTGCTTGACTGTCCACTTGCACCATTAAGAAGTCTGAGCAGACCACAGGTGCCTCGTCCCTACTTTCTGCTCTTCTCGTCAGTGGTCGAGGATTCAACGCCCGTTTTCGTCACTAGCTTATAAATCGCCATCGAGATAGCCATGCCGACCCTCAGGCCTACCCTGACGATACTCGAAAAAATGGATTTAGCTATGAGGCTTATTCCAGGTTTGTGAATGGCAATTTCCTGCATTCTACTCAGAGCGTGTTAGGCTGACGGCGGCTCTAGCTCCACTGTTCATACTTCTTCATTGCATAACCACCCTGCCGAGAGCGTGGAAGAGGAAGATCCAGCTCAGACAATGGATTAGCGGTGCTTTGTTCCGCTTCATCCTCGAAAATTTGAAGCCCCGATATATCCAAGCGCTCTTGCCATCCGCTTTGGAGGCGTACACCAATTGGGTCAAGGCGATGCAGCTACAGCAAGAGTCCGGGGACTTCCCGGACGAGGCGTTGGAGAGCCGGGTGGTACCACTCCAAGTGGAACCCGCGGCTTCCATTCTTTGGGTCGGAAATCCATCCAGATCGACCAAGTTCGTCCTGTTCTTGCACGGAGGGGGTTATGTTGTCCCTCTGAACTCAGGTCACCTTAACTGGTGCTGGCACGCCTACGCACGCAGAGAGGAGAATGGAGGCACCGGGGAAAGCTTGAACAACCACGAGGTTGCTGTCGCCGTTCTGCAGTACAGCCTGGCCCCCGAGGCCAAATATCCGACTCAGCTACGGCAGGCTATCGCCGCCCTCGACTACATCCTGGGGCAAGGTATCTCGCCTCGAGACCTTATTATCGGCGGCGATTCGGCAGGAGGGAACCTAGCCGTTCAGTTGCTGCATCATTTGTCCCACACAAAGTCGGCACCCCAGCTTCATGAACTCGAGGCGGTGAAATTTGCCGGCTTTTTCTTAGCCTCTCCATGGGTCAGCGGGCATGTCGATACAGTCTCGTATCGTGAAAACGGTCAAGTCGACATGTTATCCGTATCAATTGTATCACAGTGTCGGATGCACGCTTTGGGCGACACCAAAGAGTCGGAATACAAAGAGCACCCGGCATTTCCTCCTGACGGCGACCTCACGTGGGTGGGGAACATCAAGCACGTCACTGAATCAATATATATCACTTACGGCCATGAGGAGGTGTTCAGGGATTCTATACTATCATTCCATGAAGCTGTTCGTCAAAGGAACCCGGGTTTGGAGGTGACTTTAGAGGTTGGCTCCCATGAGGTTCACGACTGTATACTGTTGGAGGGAGTCCATGGTGTGATCGGAGATACAACCCGAAGAATGCAGTCGTGGGCCGCATCTCGACTACAACGCCAAGGATCAAAACTCGGAACACACGAGCAGCTTGAGACACAATGATGAGAATTATCGTAGAAGGTGAAGAGTCTTTTGGAGAAAACATCCCACCGAGTCCATTGAAACCTTTGTGCGAATATATAGAACTTGTAGTTGTATTTCAAAGCTATTCTGAATACTCTCTTCGAGCAGAATGAAACATGGACGCCAGACCTGGAGGAACCAAGGCAGCCTGGCCAGATCCGGGAACCAATCCACGAAGTTTCTGCCAATGCTTCCAACGAAAAATTCTGAACACGTACCCCGCCATCATCTGTGTGCTTTCATGCTCCTGCCAGTGCCCATAGTGCCTCAACGCTGTGCCGTTCAAAAGCCTGTCGATCTCTTGCAAGTAAAGTGACCCCCCCCCCTTATCGTGTGCGCGCCACCCGCACACATCTTCTAAAATTTTGCTCCAAACCAGCTATTTAGTAAGTATTCTATAGATTTATTACTAAAAACTACTCTC
Organism: Diaporthe citriasiana; assembly: GCA_014872975.1. Classification (NCBI taxonomy): domain Eukaryota; kingdom Fungi; phylum Ascomycota; class Sordariomycetes; order Diaporthales; family Diaporthaceae; genus Diaporthe; species Diaporthe citriasiana. The sequence goes on along the minus strand of JADAZS010000027.1, from coordinate 45,420 downwards.
TTCTAGCTTAACCTAATATTAAAAGAAGATAAGGCTTGTTTGCTACTTCATACTTATCTTGATATTAATTTTAGAGGTATACTTATTAAGTAATCTATATTACAAGTTTAGCTAGGAGGAGTATTTCTAGTAATCTCGATAAAAATACTCTACTTGTATAGGGCCTCTTAGCTATTTGTAATCTGTGAAAGCCACCTGACTTAAAATTCTGAAATTTTAGAGGTGTGTGCGGCAGTGCGCACACGATCGGGGGGGGGGGGGTGTTTCACTTTGCTTTCAAGCGACAGGTGCATCACGCGGCGGCGCTCCGTCCACTGCTCCTGGGGAAGAAGCAAGGACCGCCTGTCCTGACTGACAAGCCCGTTCGATATTGGCATGTGGGACCTGGTGTTAGTCTGGCTGCCCTTTTTGGCGATAATCTCATGTGTGACGCGATGGTTATTGAGGAAAGTGGTTTCGCTTTTAATCCGTATACATACTCTTCTAAGCAGTAGGCGGTCCCTTCACACAGTAGTAAACACTCAAAGACCCAGTATTAAATGCCATACAGTACCGATAATAGTACATTTGTGAATACAGTCGACTATAACCTTGGGGTTAAAGAACATAGTCAGCCTCGTGGCAGCCGCACAGATGAGGCTAGTCGAGATGGCTTCCGCCGGTGCTGCAGACTAGACCCATCATCACAAGAACCAGCTCGGGCAATCAGTCACACGCCAAAGGGCAATGTGGTCTCGTTATAGTTATTGAGGAAAACCCAAGTTTTCGACCAAAAGTGCAGCGTCGCCATCTCTCCATACTTCGTTAAGTCCAAAAGCTGTTCCAACGGCTCACTTGTGATCTGGCCGGGTGCACAGCAAGCCCCCGAGTGAGCCCAGCAGAGGAACTCCACGGGGACCAGGAGGCAGTCTGGGCTTGGTTCCATTCTTTGCCGTTCGCTTGCCGACAGGCTTGAAGAACTCCAGAGCTGCCCAAAATCCTAATGCAAGAACAATGGCAGCTATTGCCAGGAAATACGACGCGGGGTGTTGGTGGCCATTGGCCACGATGGTATCTCAAGTGATAATAGACGAGCAGACATGACGTCGAATTGAGATGGACAGATTATCAGATCCAAACGACGGAAAGAGTTTATTCGTCGACCTGCTGCCTTGTAGTTTCCGTTCGCTTTGAACGTATTCATCCAACATGTAACTCACGAAATTGAAGCCTTGATCAGCATGGTAGTCTTGGTGTTCGGGATTCGGGAGCATGCGTGGAAGGTTTCGGGTGCGTTCCGACGCTTTGATGGATGCATGTGTACGTCGGAATGATCCCGTCACTTGCAAACCACTACTATAGTGGAGCATTCTGATCCGGTCAAAGAGATGAATGTCAATGACAGCTTGATCATCAACATTTTACGCGAGACATATGAAAGGGGTCATGTTCACGAGTTTTGCTATTTTTAACAATCCGAACGAAGGGGTATCTCTTGGAAAATTCAACCAAGAGGCAATGCCAATACAGGCTTCCGAGGATTGCTATTGAGGATTTGACACAAATGCTACCTAATAAGCATAGATATTAACAGCTTCATAGTAGTCTTGTACCAGGAATGCCAAAGCAGACACAATTGACCAGGCTACCATCCACCCAGAGAAGTACAAAGCTGGCTTGAGGCGGGTGCTCAGACTTTCGACGGAACTGGGCTAAGGAGGTATCTTTGTAACCGGCTTGATTAACCTTCGCACTTTGGGTCTACGGAAGCGGTGGTGTGACTGACCGGACGAAAATGATGCTGACACATGCATTGCAGTTTGAGTGTTTACCACTGTGTGAAAGGACTGCCTACTGCTCCAGAACAGGATGTATATAGATATGAAACGAAACCACTTGTACAACTTTTTCCACAATAAATAACCGATTCTTTATTTAGTATGGGCCTTGAATTGACTGATATCCCCTGAAAGAGATTATTACAACTGCCAGCAGTTTAATGGACATTGAACTGCTTGCCACACGAGAGGACGCCAACAAATCATTAGCTGTGTATGCGCGGCCAGAGCTTCAATATGGGCCAATACTTCGGTGGTAGCCTTGTAATAAATATTATTAGAACGCTGTCGGTTGCGATAGGTCTATCTCGGACCGTCACATGCGCCCCCAGGAAGACTTTATGCTCGTCTCCAGATCCCTCATGGTAGTGAAAGAGAGGCTGATCCCAATCCGAGCGAAAGTCTCGCAAGTTCTAGCCTGCCAAGTCTGCACGTCATTCCTGATAACCGGCCGCGTAGCTGGCGTTGACCAACGGCCGTCCTCGTCAAACATAGGGGACGAGAGCGTGATGTGCTTCAACCGGGTGTGCTGGGTCGCACAGCTGTCGTGGAGTATGGCGAACATGTTGTCCAGGAAGTGTAGCGGGGTCAGGCCGGACGATGAAACGGGGTAGTACCCGAACGGCTTCCCGTCCACGATTACCCCCTCGTCCACGTGTACGGCCCAGTAGTCGATCAGATGGAAGCTGACCAAGGAGGAGGGCAGCAGCGACTGGATCTGGGAGGGTGATGGAGGGTCAACGCGCCCGAACAAGCAGACACAGTCGGTCGTGAGCTCAAGAAGTGGCACCTGAGCCAGGCCCGGCGAGAAAAGCGGTGGGATCGGCGCGACGAGCCACGGACGGCTTGTTTCGGCGTTTTCTCTGTAGCCTCCGGGGGTCGTCATCCTGTGATCACTCAGGAAGCCGGTTACCGTCAGCGAGCGGAGCGATCTTTTGTACAGGGTGATGGTCTGGCCTAGCTCATTCGACACCGTTTCTAACGCTGGAAGGGGCGGAGGTTCCGACCAGAATTGCCGCCGCCATCCGTCGTCATCGAACACTGTGACAAGCCTCTCGAGATTGGGAAATATCTTCGGCAGGACGTCCCACCGGGCCCGTCGCGACCTGTAGACAACGAGCTCCTGGACCTTGTCCCCGACCGCCCGCGGCTGCAAGGCTCCCTTTGGCGGCGTATGAAAATCCGTAATCGCGGAGTTTGGGTTGTTGGCTTGCACTACCCCCGGGTCCGGTGTAGTGTTGAAGCTGATGGGACCTTTTAACTGCACTCGGCGGAGACGAGGGCAGTTCAGTATCAAAAACCACAGGGTCCATGGGGTATTCGACAAGTCCACAGTGATCTCCTCGAGCATTCCGAGAGACGGCAGGGTAGAGCTTAAGAGGCGAGTAACGGGGTGGTGTCCGGTGGCGTGGTTCAGGCCCAGGAAGTCGAACGGGAGGCCCCCGTGGGTGAGAAAGAGAGCCTGAATGCGGGGCAGCATTGCGAGGACCACCCCGAGAGCCTTTCGGAGGCACGCTTTCAGCGAGTCGGTGGTGCGAAGCTGGAAGATCTCAGCCAGGTTGCGGTCATGGCTGGTGGTGTGGCAGGAAGATGTTATTTCAGCGACCAGCCCTTCCACATCCGGCCCCTTCTCGACGATGGACCTGTAATTATTAAGCCCGCGGTTTGTATCTACCCAGACGAAGCGCCGAACCCAAGTCTGGAGTCTAGGGTTTCTCACCAGGGAGCGCAAGAGGCACAGAAGCTCCCTGTACCGGTAGTCCTTCAATGCGACCGCCTCATACAGGAGCGGCCTGCAGATGGTCTCTAGTTGTCTTGAGGCCAGGCAGGCCACAGAAAGTGCTTGGCGAGAAGCCCAAGGCTCATTGTCGGCGCGCCGTGCCGCCTTTCCTGGTCGGGAGTCGTAGTCGGTGAAGGAGACAGAGGGCGAGACGAGCTGCCGCATGACCTTGATCTTCAGCTCGTTGGGGAGCATAACCCACGGCAGGGGCCCCGTGCTGTCTGGCATGGTCAGAGGAGCTCGAGGCAGAGGAAGGTTGGACCGGATATGTTTTGTTGTCAATATTGGTGTTAGGTAGCAGGCACCGACGTTAATTTGTTGCTGGCGCGGAAGAGCACGGGAGGATTCAAACTGCACTAGTGCATTCATGTACTTGCGGATGTGCCGCATGCCTGGAATAGAATAAGTACGACAACGTAATAAATTACATCCACTTCAATGCAGTTGCTTTTTAAACTTGTCTATGTACCTATTGATATGTTTATTTTGAATAAACTCTTCTTGCCTGCTATGCGGCCCCTCCCCCCACCACACGATGAGGACATGAATTGGGAACAATGTAGTCTCACAAACAGGCTTATGGGCCATGAACGTGTCGGTTCCCTGAGGTGCCTGTTGCGACTTTCCGGGAACATGGCTACTCCCGAAAGCCAGGCGTGTTCGATGGCCCCGACTCACATTGAAAGCCATGCTATGCAGACGAGCCACATACTAGATCTTGCTTCAACTCGATTTTCGGTCTCGCCGTAGAGGAAAACGGCAAGCCCACGGATTGCTCAACCAATGTTGTCGATCTACTCGGCGTGAGCCACTTGAGCCGGACGCTTCTTGGAGGAAATGCTCAGCTCTGTCCCGAGAAACGCGACTCCAATCGTCACAGCAGGCTGACGCGCGCAGTGTACTTCCTGCGTGGAACGGAAAAACCAACAGACTAAGTATCTTATGGATTATGACAGATCGATTTGGGAGACCATTCTGCCTCACGACATTCCCACGTCACTTGGGAGATATATGCAAACTGCAACGCGAGCTTTCTGCGGCTCGATATGGACCAGTCACATAAAACACTTTATCGGGACTCCTATTTCCATTATTTCACTGCAGCTAATGGTAGAGTCCATTTTCTTTGCGCTATTTCCTTCATTGACAGACAAATGAACTTTAGACTTCAGTCAGCCTTGCGGAGGAGCCGAACCTCTCACCCTGCAACTGACAGTCTTACAGCACAACTACCTGAGGCAAAGGACAAAACGTGGGCGGGACGGCGGGACGACCTTCGCAAGTGGACTTTGATCCCATTTGAATGCGAGAAGATAGATCAGAAGAGTGAATCGAAAACTCTCCGCGATTATGTCCTTGAAGCTGCTCATGAAGAGCCTGGGAGCAGAGCAAGTGCACGCACTCCCGAGGTCGCTGAGTCTGCAGGACAAGACTGAGAAGACAGCAAACATTGCTCACACTGTAAGCACGCGATGGGCAATGGTCCCGAAATTATGGGAACACATATGGCGCATCACGCCGAAGTTATCGGCAGCGGCCTTGGCGGGCCACGTCGTACCCGACGGAAGCGCCGAGGCGCTGGCCAAGGGCGGTCCGAGAGCATAAAGGGGCCTTGGCTAGCCTTCCACAACTCTCCTGCTGCGCCACGACGCCGTTTTCTGCGCGGGAAAACTTTTTAACAAATGGCCCTGCACTAGAGTCACATTCAAGCACGGCAGTCGAGTGCCGAAGACGCAATGCTACCTGGGCGACAGGTGACTGGTGTGCCCACATGCAGGAAACGCGGTCATTGCCATGTTTCTTTGTAAGCCTGTGAGGCGCGATCCCTGAGGTAATTAAGGCCACATGGAGGAGCATGCTAGGCAGGCTTGGCCATATTTCTCTTCTCGGGTGGGGCGGTCAGCTTTACGGGCGAGCCCAGATGCCCAGCATGCTATTTATCTTGGCCGTCCCCAGAGACTGGAGACCACGCCGCTACCAAGACCAGCTTACGAGGATCATAGAGTCTTGAGAGTCTTGTCCAACTCGTGATGGCCGTGGACTATCACTTGGCAACTGGTGTTCTGCGTATTTTGGTCGTATGATGCCTACGACTTATTTAAGTCAAACTCGGACTTGTTCGTATTGCGGCTGAAGAAGTACATGATCGAGGAACTTGGCATGGGCCAGCCGCACAAGATTTTACAATTTTATAGGGATGGCGCTCATGGCCTTCAACTAGATTATTATTCTCCTGAGCTTTATGAAATCCAGCCGCACTGATGTCCGAGAGCCAGTAGTTGTTCTTGGTCAGCCAGCCTGCCAACTTGGACTACGGGTTCGTTGTTGAACAGGCGACGGCAACAAGTTCAGGACTCAGGAGGCAGTGTATAAAGCCGGGGAATCCCCACCAAAACCAGCTAAAGACGGGACGAAATTTAATTCACCACCACTCTTTACCATTGAATTGGGTTTCAGATTCCGCGTCAACCATTCGTTATGACGGGCAATATGATGTCCAGCTGGACTAGATCCCTGCGCACAGCAGCTCTAATATTCTCTCTTAATGCCGCCTTCACAACTGCCCAGGGCACAGACAACACATGCCCTGCCGTGACTGTCACAGAAACTGTAACCGCGTCCATCATCATCACAGGCTCAGGCTCAGGCTCGTCGACAAGCCCAGATGTCTCAAACACATTGACGGACAGCTCCGCCGCCTTCGGTGCAAACACTGTGACTGGCAGCCCAAGTGTCTCTTCCAGTGTCAACACTGCAACAGATAGCGGAAGCATATCATCTGGTATAAGTACCTTAACCGATAACCCCAGCAACCAGAGCACAACAGACGCGAGCCTAAGTGCCTTCACAACCACCTCAGCACCGACAGTCTCCGTCACCCCAAGCCCGAACAACACGTCTACTACAAACACAACTCTCCCATCAACATTGGCCAACTCCACAGCCCTCGGTGTGAGGCAAACGATCCTCTGCATCGTCCCCACGGGAGACCAATGGGTTGCAAGCTTTGCTGATATATGCACCTTGGGTCTTGAGGGACTTGGCATACCATATGAGGTTCTCACATTCCCTCAAGCTGGTATACCTCTCCCGACACTTGAACGAGACGGCTACGGAAACTATGCTGGTATCGTCACACTCAAGGAGCTTTCCTATGAGTACAACGAGCCCGGGCGGACGGGCTGGCTGAGTGCCTTGACCGATGCTCAGTGGACTGAACTGTATGACTACCAGGTCAAATATGGAGTGCGAATGGCACGGCTCGATGTCTTCCCCACGACTCAGTTTGGGACCAATGTCAGAGCTCCGGGTGGCTCTTCGGCCGCCGGCCAGCTTTGGTCATTTACCGACCTGACAGGCTTCGAGAGCTCAGGGATCAAGCAAGGCGGGACTGTAGCTATGGATGGTCTCTACTACTACGGCGCCGACATCGCTGATCCTGCAACAACCCGCGAGATTGCTAAATTGCACTCTGGGCCGACATTTACGAGCGAGGCCACGGCTGCCGTCATCAATGCCTTCCCCCATGGCAATGGCACACGAGAACAGATGGTTTTCTTCACCAGCTTTGCTGCAGGGTGGAGCCAAGCCTCCAACTTCATCCAGCACTCGTGGATCTCCTGGATGACCCGTGGGCTGTACCTCGGGCAGCGACGAGCGTACCTGGGCACACATATTGACGACGTCCTCCTGTCCACCACAATCTGTAAGTACATGAGATTCTCACTGCTTTCATTTAGACGCACAGGCTAACATGAGACAGATGGCACCACGAGAGACTTCCGTCTGCGCGTGGCTGATGTCGAGGCGCACGCTGCGTGGACAAGGGACATCAATTCACGCATGCCCGCTGGCTCCGACTACTTGATCGAGATGGCATATAACGGAAATGGAAACATCGAGGAGGCCGTGCAGGGCTCCTACGGGACGAACATCTGCGTCCCAGAAAGCAACGTCATCACCGCGGAGAAGCCCATTCTCGTCGACCAGGAATTTAAGAAGCCTCTTGGCACAGGCGAGGACGCCTGGCCGCCCGAGCAGACGAATTATACCTGGTCAGAACAGTGCGAAGATCTCGACCCCCTCGCGACCTACTTCACTACCCACCTTGACGAATTCTACCACGTCAGCCACACATTCACGCACTTGGCTCTCTCCAACGCCACCTTCTCTGACGTGGACAAGGAGATCCGCTTCAACCAGATCTGGTTCGAAAACACAGGCTTCACCGGACACCCCAAGTTCTCCCCACACTCCCTAGTGCCGCCCCAGATCACAGGCCTGCACAACGGCGACGCCATCCGCGCATTCACAGGGAACGGCATCACCTACGTCGTGGGCGACAACACGCGCCCGCGCCTCCTGAACACGGAACGCCCCTTCTGGACGCTGACGACAACCGAAGAGCGCAACGGCGCGGCCGGGCTGGAGATCATCCCCCGCTTCGCGACCAACATCTACTTCAACTGCGACGACGCGGCCTCCAACACGGCGCTGTGGCAGAACGCCCTGGGCCAGACGTCCGGGTTCGACGGGATCATGCAGATCGAGCGCATGGCGGCCGCGCGGAACCTGCTCGCGCTGCGCCACGACCCGTACATGTTCCACCAGGCCAACATGCACGCCGTCGACACGGGCGTCGTGCGGACGGCCGCCCGCGAGTACACGAACCTGTCGCTGCTGCAGATATGGGTCGAGGAGCTGGTGGACGAGATGACGAGGCTTGTCAGCTGGCCCATCCGCACGCTCAAGCACGACGACCTCGGCATCGCTTTCGTCGCGAGGCGGCAGAGGGATGAGTGCCGGCCCGCGCTGAGGATGGATTACTCGGCGGACGGGAACAGCCTCGTCGGTGCGACGGTGTCGGCTGCGGATGCGAACTGCCAGGTTGAGATTCCGGTCACTTTCCCTGGCCCGGTGAGGGATACAAAGGGCGCTAGATCTGAGCAGCTTGGGAGTGACCCCCTGACACTCTGGGTGAGGCCCGGCGGTGCGAGTGTCTCGTTTGAGTTGACTACTCCGGTGCCCGTGAGGTAATGTTTAATACCGTGTGATGTTAGTATAGAATGACCCTAATTTAATAGCGACATATAATCAATACCTATTCTTTATTCAGCTTCTTTAGCTGCAGCATAGCCTCTGGGGATATCATGTCGCCGCGGTGCTTGGGCCTCATGTGTTCCCTCGTCTTGAATACCGAGTAGTGAGGAAGCAAGGCTGGATAAATGTTCGAGTTGCCGATTCAGTACCTAACCTGTCTCTGGTCAAAAGTAAGTGCCTGCTCCTTTCAATGTACAGCCAGGATGGGTGTCCACGGGATGCCAACTCGACGAAAATGCCTCTTTTAAAAACGTTGTGACGATTTCACATAATCACCGCGCTACCTAGGTATCACTAGTACTGCGTTACTGGAGAGATCAACTCCCTCGACGTGTAAGCAGCGGACACAGAAAATACTCGAGGATGATGGTGTCCTAACTTTCCGACCATTCAAGTCAGAAGCATATGCAAGCGGCTATGGATCTCAGAGGACTTAAAGTCGCAGGCAGCGGCATTATTCAGTCCCATTTCTCCCTCTGTTGGTGTAATTCTCTCCGTTAGATGACTCGATCTCGTCACAATATCAATAATAGCCGAATGTCGGCATTGCAGCCCTACAGAGTTTACCAAAATACAAATAACACTAGTTCACACCCCATTTCCATATTAATTCGCCAGTTTCAGCTATCAAATTGCAGATGATCCCAGCTTCAAAACAACCTCTGAAGGCACGATATTCCCGCCAAGCCAATATTGAAATGTGCGTTCCATTGGCAGAGCTTGATCCCGGAGAAGGGCCCAACGTGCATATGCACCGGAGTACCAACGGCCATCAAAATGGATCAAATGGGCCGATTGTTATGCAGATTGAGGCCGGTCCAGAAGGATCAATCACAAAATCCAACACATGTGTGCCACTCGACGCCAACAGCAATGCCAGATTGATTTCCGTGACCAACATACCTCCAACGAGTAAATCTCACGTCAGCCTCCATAACTGGCTTGTCGGGCCAAGACACGCTGCTGCTTGTTCAATGTACCAACAGGACTATGCTGGCTCTGTATCAGTATCGTGTCGAAAACGAAGAATGCCTGGCCTCTTCGCATTTGGGCACACCTGCAGGCTATCACGTGGGATCCCTTGGCAGACACTTTGTATATCCACCTATTTAACCCGTGGGCAACCCGACCGTATCGCGAATTGAATCTCGCTTTGAACGACGTAGAAAGCTCGCATGAGCACGGTGATGTGACCGAGACTTTCAACTCCTCCAAGTGCTGCCTCTCTCGGCCCAATCCATTCATAAGGATTGCCACAATTTCTTTCAGTCGAATCATCAGTTCAGGATCTATTTACCAGCCAGTATGGCGTCCGCAGAACTATACATTGCGGTGATAATGGCTGTTTTTTTCTCCCTATGCTTGTCATGGAGGCGTGCGAACACATCATCGGCGTTACCTCTACCACCTGGGCCTCCCAGCTTACCTTTCATCGGCAATATACACCAAGCTCCAAAGTCTCATGCATGGCTTCAATATGAGGAGTGGGGAAAAGTCTACGGTCCTGTCGTTCACCTCAACATGGCTGGCCAGTCGGTCATTATTCTGTCAACGTTCCAGGCAGCCCATGACCTTCTCAACAAGCAAGGTGCCAACTTTGCGGATCGCCCACGATTCGTAGTAAGTTCTGAACATCCCCTTGAAGAATGGCACCAGCAGATAGTGAGACTGACATACGACTTCGCCAAAAAGGTAGCTGGAGAGATGGCTTTGCAAGGCATGCATATGTTGCTTCGTCCGTATGATGCGCGCTTCAAGCTGCATCAGAAATTGCAAAGTCCCGTCTTGAACGAGAGAGCGTCTAACGCCTATCTGCCGTTTCAAGAGCTCGAAACCCGACAAATGCTATTCGATATTATTCAGGCGACATCTGACAACAAGGCAATCAATTGCCATGGGCACATGGAGCGTACCACAGCCAGCATCATTTATTCGCTTCTCTACGGACACCGGGTCTGGTCTGCACAAGACCCAATCTTGATCAACTGCCATGAAGTCAACCACGAGTTCGACCAACTGGCACAGGTCGGCAAATACCTGGTTGATTCATTTCCAGTCTTGAATGATATACCGCTGCCTCGGTTTCTCACCCCTTGGAAGACAGAGGCCGCCAACCACTGGCAGCGGCAACGGGCTCTGCACATGGGAAATCTCAACCGGGCGGTTCAAGGAAATGCATGGAACTTCTCCAAGGAGATGCAACAAGTGCTGACCAGTCAAGCCATCGAAATGGCCCCTGAGGAACTCGCGCTGAACATCGGCATCATGGCTGACGCTGCATTAGACGCCAGCACGGAGACCATGATGTGGTTCGTCATGGCATGCATCACGTCACAGGAGCCTGCGGGCTGGGTAGCTAAGGCGCAAGCCCTGATGGACGCTGCGGTTGGAAGGGAACGCCTCCCTACCTTCGAAGACAGACCCAAGCTACCGTACATCGATGCTATCATTGAAGAGTTGCTCCGCTGGCGGCCGGCGGGTGCGGCTGGTGTCCCTCATTTCAGCAAAGTTGAAACACTCTACAATGGGTACCGCATCCCAGCAAATTCCGTCGTGATCCCAAACCACTGGGCAATGACACGGGATCAAGACTTGTACGGGCCCGACGTGGAAACATTCAGACCTGAGCGGTTCTTATGAAGTGAGAAGCTGCCAACAGTTGGCTTCGGTTTTGGAAGACGCATCTGTCCCGGTCGTCATGTTGCTCGAAACAGCTTATGGATTTCTATCTCGAGACTTTTGTGGGCTTTCGATATCAAGCCTGCTTCATCTGAGGAAGGAGGCCCGCTTGATTCTACCAAAGGTACTGATGGGCTTGTCACCAAACCTCTCCCGTTCAAAGCTCGCTTCGAGGTCAGGGACCACTCTGCACGGGATCTTATCCGACGGGACTGTAATACGTATAAGGTGGATTTTGCTTCAATGCTTAATCAAATAGGATCAAAAGTGCACAAGACTTCCGCAGATAGTTCCTGAGAGTGCACAAGGAGGTGTGGGGATCCCGAGGTCGAACTAACTTAAAAAGTGTAAGACAGATAACATGTTGACTACATGGCCTTCACCTTGATTGCAAAGAACTGGCACACTAGTGATACACATGTAGTTCAAGGCAGTTGTGCAGTGCTGAAAGCCCACTTTCCTTCTTTGGCCGTAGTCTGAGCTATGCACCGGCACTTGTCCCACTCCAAGATGGCAGAGTAGGGACCTGCAGACACCTACTCGGATTATCCGCCTTGTCCAACGGGTGAAGAAATCGCTGCTGCGGTGTAAAATAGAAATGGTGCAGAAAACGACATGACCACACATAGCAGAAAGCCTCAAATCGAAATCAAGAACTGCCTTCCGATCTGAGAGTATATTTGCATAAATTTCTGCAAGCCAAGCACTGATGAACAGAAGAGCTGATGCAAATGCTTACCTCGGATTTCTGAGAGGGTAAAGGCATCATAGGGCAGGCTTGGAGGATCTCATTGTCAGCAGAGACCATAAGACGTATCGGGACTTGTCACCTGGTGTCTACAAGTATCTAGAAGATTAAAGGTTCTTGGAGTCCTCTCCTAACATGATAGCATCTAGATTCAGCACAAGTAGTCAGAGTAGAACACTTCAATCGCGTCACTGTAGGACAATTATTCAAGGAGCGGATTTTCTAATTTTGAGTCATTGGTTTTTACCTGAAATTTCCCCTTCAGAGTCTAACTTGAACTGATGAGAGCATCTGCCAAGGTTGGGCCAGACAGCCCGGATCAAGAGATCTCGCTTGCTAATTCAACAAACTCTACGTTGTGCAGTGCTTGTGCGGCCGAGTATTTCGGAATAAACATGGCATTTCTCATGACGAATACTACAGCATAGAATTCCATGAATCTCGTGAGCCTGCTCCGAATCACAGTAGCCCTCTTCTCAAGTTATCACGCTTCCTTTTGTACATTGGCGGCAGATTTTGATTCTATTCAAGCATGTAGTAACGCACATCCCAGAAGTGAGCCAGTTTTGAATTTTGTCTCCCCTGGAGAAATTATCATCGGGTTGATCGGCTTCCAGTTCCGAGTTTGTTCGACCAATTGCCAAAACGGGTACCCTTCTATTCTGCTAAGGAACGGAATGGTTTCTACATTGGTGAAGACTCGGTGCAATAAAAGTCTGCAATCTGAGAGGGTGTCTTACCATGACTGTCTCGCAGATTGGGGTTTGCCCCTCGACTCGAAAGAACATTGACAAGGGTGTGCAACCTGTTGGCGTCCATGTCCTTTGCTTCCGCCAAATGGTGCAACGCCGTTCGTCCTTGCATGTCTTGAGCATTTACATACTCAGGCTCTCCATCCAGTGCCAGTCGATAGATAATTTTGTCAAGTTCCGACTCCCAGCTCCACGTATCGTCGGCAGGGTGTAGTGGTTTTGGGAAGCCCGGAGGAGGTTCGCCAACGCCGCTGTACGACAGCATCGCGCAGGCTGTTGACAGGGCCGTGCGTCCATGCTCGTAGGGCTTCCAGTGGCTTAGTGACTTATGATGTTCCGACGGAGCCATTTCTTCGTACAGTTTCGCTGTGAGAATGGAGTTCCCAGTCTCTCGGGCAATCAAAGTGAGAGATTGGCCGAGCCCGTCGGTCAAAGCACCACTGCGGAGAAGCTCCAAGCATACTCGTGTCCTTCGCAGCCACATCGCGGCCTCTAAGGGGTAGCACTTCGTCTTAGGCATTGACCCGTTTGGATGTTGCCGCATCGTAAAAGGTCCGGCGTTTGGGTCGGCGCCAAGTCTCAAGAGGTGGTAAACCCAAGCATCACTCATCGTCTCGATGGCTTTCCAAAGTAGAGACGTCCCAGAGGATGTTGGATAGTTTACTTGATCTCCTCCAAAAGCCTTAATGTATTCCCAATCTTCGTTTTCTAGGGCTTTCTCAATGAGTGGCTTCGTATCGTGAACAGTCAGCCTGTAGGATTTAAACCGTCGTTTTGCTCTTCTTCGCTGAAATCCAAACTCCAGGTCGGGATGCAAGGCTAAGATAGCAACTACGGCCTGATCCTTTCCCTCATCATTGAGTTCCTGGAGGATTTCAAGGAGGCTCCGGTCGTCGACGGATTTCAGAACGGTCGGATGGGAAAACACGATGTCAATAAGCTCTTGCTCGACATCCTCAGATAATGAACCTAGACAGATCCAATGTGACAAACTCTTGAGCGGCTCCGAATTCGATATATGATGAGGCGTGCATGGATTTGCCTCTAAGTCGAGAAGAGCCTTGATGTTACTTACAGTCGATGGCATCTCAATGCTGCGCAGGCTCACCAGGAATTGGGCCAGAATGTCTCCGAGCCACTGGCCATGAATAGTCTTATGCAATGCGAGCATCTGGATAAGTTCGACGAGTTGGGACGACGTTTGACTGCTTTCTGAAATGACAGTGCGGAACAGCGCTCCGTGACTGTGTTCCACTGCCCACACCAGTACGGGGAATGGATCTCCATCAAGATCCGGACATGGCTGCTTGACTGTAGCCACGCTGCCGTATAGCAGCCGCCACCAGATTTTCCAGCTCTTCTTGCAGTCTTGGTTCTCTTCATCAAAAAATCTGGTGTGAAATACCCAATTGTTTGTAGCATAATCCAAGAGGCAACGGGGATCTAGATCTTGTTGTATTCGAGCAGCCTGGATTTGGGCGAATATTTGGCCAACATTGATTTGAGAAGGTCGCCCACGCTTGAGCTCCCGTGATTTGATGTGTTCAATCAATCGACTGGCGACCGGGAGAGCCTGTTGAGTAGCACCAACCACATTATCCAAGACTTTCATGCTTTGAAGGTTCCTGGTCACCGTTATCCGTGAATCTAAAACAGGTAGGTGGAGATATGTGACACACATCGCCCCGATGTAATTTTCGGCTTCCTCGGCTGTGAAGTGATATGACATTGTTCTTGGACTCACGGCCGGGGCGAGCAAGTGTTGGATCACGCTGTGGTGGATGAAGCGGATCTTTCCATCCTCCTCGTCAAGATCAAGAAGGTTACCACCAGAGAGTGAAACAAGTTGCGTGCCATCCTTGGCCATCTTTTCAGGATGCCAAACCGGCTCACCAATATCAACGCACAGTGCAATTCTGATTTGATCAAGGTCAAGAGGAGTCACTGCAGACATGACCAGCTTCATGATTCTGCCTTCGTATTGACGATCGGGAATCCGCTCCAGAGCTTGCTCGAATGCCTCCGGCAAGTCTCTTGGAAGATGCGCAATGAGATTCAAGATGCGTTCGTCCGTAAGAATGACGTTTGAATTGCAAGGGAAGATGGTGTCAAGCTGGAGCGAGGCCCACAAGTACCTGTAGACAGAGTTTTAGTATTCCTTTCTTTATGTGAAGTGTTTGTGCACTAACATTCCCTGGGCCCCTAGAATCAGCTGCTTTGTTACCAAATCCTCTAGGTCGGGACGTAGATGTCTGGTCGCGTTCCTTCGTTTGATCTCTTCCACGATATAGGTCTCAAGCTCCACGTCGTGGTTGGAGTCATCGTGAGAGACTGAGAATTCCGGCGCGAAATGTTGATTCGCAACATGCTGAAACCGTGATCCAGACCTACTCGAGTAGCAAAGCAGAACATGTCGGTTTTGCATTAAGCGACTTAGGCAAAAAAACACATCAAATATTTCATCGTCAGGGCAGTTTTCTAGGCCATCTGCAACCACAATGTACCTGCTCTCCCCTGGAAGGAGACTCAGAAGGAGATCGACGATGTTCTGGGGGTCACAGGGTTTGCTTTCGTTTTGCTCCAATTTTCTCCGTGTCCTGGCGTCTCCTGGCAAATTTTCGAGTAAGTTAAAGGCAATGCTGCCCAAAATATTGGTGGCGTTGAGACTGGTTGATTCCTGAGACGCGCAGAACACATAGGCGCACGGTTGGTCCAGGTTCATCCGAGCGACTATGTTTGCCATGGAGACCGTTTTCCCGCTCCCTAATTTACCATTGACAGAAAGCGTGGCAGACGTCTGCATAGACTGCCAGTCTTTGAAACTCGGAGTCTCGAATATCCATTCGCAAGTCCCTTTCTTGCGCTGACGTCTCCATCGTGTTTCAAACTCCTTCTGATCAGGGGATAGCCGATGCAGTAATCGTTGCTTTATGTCTTGAAATCTGCCTTTTTGTGCATTCGTAGCCATTTTGGTAGCGAGGAGTTGCGTTTGTTGCTGGATGAGGCAGCCCCACTGGTCCAACTCCTTTTGAACTGATCCGAATTCCGAATCGAACGAGGAGCCAAGAGATGAGAGGAGTAGAGCGCCAGTACCTTTTTGACAAAACAAAACGATCTTGTTGCAAAGTTTCATGAGAACGACCAAGTATTCGCAAAAGTACGCCTGCAGCACTTCGGATGCAGGGAACAGCCGAGCGAAGTCTTCATGGAGTGCCCACGAGGTACCGAGCCTCATGAATAGGGTCGATAACTTCTCAAAGTAACCCAAATAGTTCGTAGCAATCTCTATCACGTTAATTGGCGCTTCATTGAGAACGCGGGAATTCTTTGTATTGACTCACTGTCAATGACATCCTTACGGCAGTCCATACGCCTGTCGCGATGAGGTTCTGAGAACCTCCAACCAACACGTCTCCAATGGTGGCAAAGGCCTGAATCCGAGATAAGAACCCTCCCACCTTCGTTCCATGTGGCTTCCAGGACCGGTGGCGGCGTGCTCCCTCCTGGTTGATCTCTTCGGTCATCTTGATGATATCCCGGCCCGATATTTGTGCGTCTTGAGACTTCTGCATCGATCGGAATTCCTTTCTGCGATCCCCGTCAAGGCTCTGCACAAATTCCGAGATTGCTAGACCTAAGCGAGCCTCGGGTTTCAATCGCCCACTTAAGACAAGTTGTTTCGACACGAGTTCCATCGAAATTGTAACGACCCCTATGCTCAGACTGGGAGTCTTTAGGCGCGTCAGGTAGAGGTTGAGCTCGGCTGCATTGAGCGTACGAACAGGCGAATTATCTTCGGGGTGCACCGCAGCAGCCAGCCTTCGATGGCTGATGACTGAGGATGCACAGAGATTTATGGACGAGCATCCTTCAGCTGAACCCCTCGATTCCGACCATCCATGACGGGTGCTTGACAGTACAGCGTGGCTTAGGCAGCGCAATCGACAACCAGCCTAGTTCATGCAATAGCTGCATGCGCAGGATACAAGCGAGCCCTTCTGGTTGGGCCACTGCTGCACACAAGACTCAGCAACGCCACTCATTGGGCACTGCTCAGACTCTGGGGTGTTGCACTTATTTCAAACCATTTAACACAGCCCCTGGGATGTGCCTCAGTCAAGTGAGCCAAGACTTACTTCCTCTCCAGGGACGGGTCGAGTCTGCATCAAAATGGAACTGCCCCGAATGAGAAAATCGCGGGAATGGTGTCTGCGTCATTCCAGTTAGGATTGGCTGCCTTTCTGCAAGAGGTATTGTCACGAACACTACAAAAAACAAAAATCTATCTCATCGTGAAGCGGAGGGGCTCAAAAGGACACGTGAAAAGAGCCCCGAAGAACGCTACCACCAAGAACCCTCATTCCCCCTAACTTTTGGTCTGGCCTCCTCCCCCAAAGAAAAATGCACCTTGTCCACCTCTTCAACTTCCTAAGCAACAATTCACTGCATCTTCTCGTGAGTGGCCATGAGGGAGCCTGCAGCCGAGTTGTTAGCCATCGTGTCACATAACGCGGCTTTGCAGTATTAAGAAGCAGGAGTGGAACATACCAATAAAAGTCGTGACCAGACGCGACCGGACCTGGCAGATATCCTCGGGCACCAGCCAGATGGTGGCGCCCATCTTTCTCGCGATGGAGATACTCAGCTTGGCGTTGAGGTAGGCGTCGTCGTCGGTGCGGCCGGGCGTGACGAGGTCGTAGTCGACGTAGTTGCTCTTCATGCCGTTCAGCACGTCGATCAGGAAGACGCCGGTGCCGATGTTGCCGTCCTTGAACGAGCGGATGGCCGAGTTCCTGCCGCCCTTGCGGGACATGTCGTTGGCCCACTTGACCATCTCCGCGTCGGTGATCTCGCGCTTGCCGAGCCGTTGTGCGAGGGCGCCTAGTGTGACCGTGATGTTCTTGCGCATCAGCTGCCACACCAGGCCGAGGGTGAGGGTCTTTTGCCCGTCGGTGATGTCGGCGCCTTGGATACCGACCAGGGAGAAGCCGTTCTGCTTTCCTAGCTCGATGGCGTAGTTTGTGTTCTCGACGGCCTTGAACCGCATCAACTCGTTACCGTTCGCTGGGGGCTTGTTGACGTGCCTCCAGTTGACCGAACCTTTGATGACCTTGTCGTAGGCCTGCAATAGTACTGATCCGTCACGTAGATCATCGAAGAATGATTGGACAGCAGGTTGGACGTCCAGACTGTTGAGCCATAGGGTGAAGACCCTGGCCTCGCGCTCGCCTTCGGCATCGAAATCCTCCACTTCCTGCTTCTCCTCTTCCGTGATAGGGTCGAGGCAAGGGTGAGTGTTGAACAGATTCGCAACGAAGGCAAGGTTGAGCTTGGGGTTTCCGGCAACGAGGGATTTGGGTGTCAGGAACTTGCGGCAGCTCAGCTTGTCCGCATCTTGGAGAACCTCCTCGGCACGCTGCAGCAGGTCTCGCGTTTGCAGAGGGGCTCTTGTGCAACCGTACTCTGAGCCGATCTGTGCCAGAAGAACAGCGTAGTTCTCGCCGTCCTTGACGTCCGTAGAGAAGTTGGCGACGCGGCGGGGCCAGTTGGCGGCCTTGAGATGGTAGTTGACCCAGCGCAAGAGAATCTGCTCTGGGGGCAGTCGCAAGAACTGCTCCAAGGTCTCGTCCTCCTCCAACAGCCGGTACAGCTCGGGGTGCAGCTTGATGTCAATCTTGCCCAAAAGACCCCTTCGGATGATCTGCCAGATCAGACCCAAGATGAGATGTTCGCGGACCTCGATGATATCTCCACTGCCAATGTTGACGACGGAGCAACCGATACCCTTGGCGGACTCAATGACGATGTTGTTGTTCTCGGTCATGTGGAACGCGTTCAGCTTCTTGATCTTCCTGCCAGGAACGTTCATGACACGCTCATCGATGGTATCCGGTACGCTGTCGTTGATGAGTTTGGCCAGTACCAGACCGTCGCGGCACTCGTCGAACATCTCGAAGGTATCGGTGGGGAAGGGCAGGCGGTCGCCAATGTCGGCATCTCCGGCAAGGACGGCGTTGATGTGGCGTGTGAACTCGGTGCGCTCATCCTCGTTGATGGTGTGAGTGATGTTAGCATTCGAACCTTGGACGTGGATCTTGCCGCTGATGCTGGACTTCTGGGCATGCCCGCCGACTACACCGCCGCCTGTGCGCTGTGCGACAACGCTGCTGGGAGAGGCGGGGGCGGCGCCTCCTGTCCGCATGGCGACCTGGGCAGGAGAGGACTCTCGGAGTTTCGCAATGAGCTATTAAATACCGTCAGCATGGGAGGCCGGTGTGGGCGGCTGGCTACCCTCGTGTGCCTGTGTCTGTCTGTACGTACGCCGACATAATCCTCCAGCTCCACCCGCCTGGAGGAGTCGAGGTCGACCTCCTTCAGTGCTTGTCGCACGACATCGTAAGGTTGGCGCTCGCTGGCCTGGGTTGCCTTGATGGCAGTGGCCTCATCTACGTAACCCTTATCGTCGACATCGAGCTTGCGGAAGGCGTCTGCCAGGCCGAATATGTCGTTCTGCTGGAACTGGGGGAACTTCCTGTGTTGGTTGGTGAGATAGTCAGCCGTATGGTCACGCACGATGCCTCAGCTCAGCTCAACTCCTCTCCATCACGGTTGCGCCGGAGAGAGGGCAGGGATTCCCGGGGGGGGGCGCTAGAACTCGTACCTCTGCAGTTTGAGGACGTTCATGATTGCGTGTGTATGCACTCTATGTTGTTGCTAATTGGAGATGCTAGATGAGATATGGTGTTGGAAAGGGAGAGGCAGTAAGGCGAAGTAATTACGCAGCCCAAAGGAGGTCGTCAGGTAGGGTCGAGTCGCATGTGGGGGGAAGGTAAGCCGGAGGAGGGATCAATCAATCACTTAATCAATCAATCACCCGCCCCTAGGAGCTGTCGGGTTGGTGACTGGCGGGGCACAGCAGGAGGAGCAAGCAGGCGGGCGGGGCGGGCATGCTGTGGGAACCTTGCAGTATGACGTCTCTCTCCAAGCCCACGGGCTGGAGATGAGCCAGGGGCCGCAATCAAGCTCACAGTTTCGCTGCTATGTTAGGCACACCTCTGGCCAGCAATGCACACAAGCAGGACAAGCCACGGCGGGTTTACGCGTACCACGTTCTACCCGCAGCAGGTCAAGCGAGATGCCAAGAGGCCCTGACGACGCAATGGTTAGGCAGTCATTTTTCTGGATCGGTCCAATTTTAGGTTCGCATCCCCAAAGCCCAACTCAATGCCGCCCATGACGAATCAGAGATAGCGGGGTACTTATTGAACGTGCAAGTTCGACGCTAATCATTCTCGCTGACTCGAGGTATCTCTTTATCCGCATGAATCCTGACCATTCTGAGGCTGACTTCACTCCTGCGACTACTGCTTCTGAGATATTTTTTTTTTCTTGACACAAATTTCGAGGGACGTGTTCCGTCGTTGTCACTGTCACTGCCATTGCTCTGATCCAAAAGCAGGCAGGAAAAACACCCTCGACTCACTCATCAGAGGCAAATGCAAATGTCGCTGCCGTCTTGATGTCAACATCGAAGTCGATGACTTCTTCTTTCATGAGCGAGCTCTGACGTCTGGCATTGCTGCTCTCCAGGCTCAGTGGCCCGGCTCAACCGTAGCAATCGGCTCAGCTCGACGCTTCTCCTCGGTCTGAGTATGTCTCTCTCTCACCTTGAGAATAGCCTCACATGCCTTGCTATTTATTGTTTATTGCGATGCCATTCCTGCCGTCCTAATTGTGTCCCGCATATCAAGCCCTTCCGTGTTGGTTGGATCCCCCTGGACGGCGGAGAGCGACTGTCCTTGTATATGTCTTTCTGGTCCCGATCGTCCCGACTCGGCTGGCTGGAGCCCATCAACCTGGACGACATCTATCTCTGTCTCACCCACTTTTACTCACCTTTGAGCCTCTACACTCCTCCTTGGTCTCCTCCTTCCATTCCGTCTGCCAACTCCATCCTAACAGTGTGATCAGACCCCCTCATCCAGCCGCAACCTCTTTCCCCTCTCACATAAAAAAACATGGCAAGCAGCAGCACAACCCCACTCTGCAAAGTCTGCGAGGACCCCCTCGTCACACAAGTCGACGACAGCGAGGCCCCAGTCCAGGACGACCTCGAGCTGCCCTGCGGCTGCCACTATCACTGGCAGTGCCTCATGGACCAGGCGAGCCACATAGCCCTGGCGCTCACCTGCCCCTCGTGCGACAAGTACCTCCCCTCCAACGAGCCCGGGCCCTCAGTCACAAACCCAATTTTCCACACCCCCCAGCACCAGACCACCATCCGCACACGTTACGCCTCAGAGGACGGCGTCGAGGAGAACTACGACATCCTGCCCACCCTGACCGAGGAGGCATACCTGGAGTCCCACCCTTCAGAGCGCCGGCCCCGCGCCTTCCACACCATGTGCGGCGAGGGCGACGTCCTGGGCGCAGTCGAGCTGCTGAGCGACGCCGCGGCGGAGGGCGACGACGTCCCCGCCATCCTGCTGTACCGCGACTCGCTCGCGCGGGGCCGCACGGCGCTGCACCTCGCCCTCGAGAAGGGCCAGGAGGACGCCGTCTGGCTGCTGCTGTTCCTCGGCAGCCCGCGCCTGTCGCTCGGCAACTTCCCCCAGGAGGC
The DNA here is from genome assembly GCA_014872975.1 of Diaporthe citriasiana. Taxonomy (NCBI): domain Eukaryota; kingdom Fungi; phylum Ascomycota; class Sordariomycetes; order Diaporthales; family Diaporthaceae; genus Diaporthe; species Diaporthe citriasiana. Next base: position 23,924 of record JADAZS010000027.1, on the reverse strand, counting down.
CCTCGACGCCGCGAGGGGCATGGGCCTGGACCGCATGCCCGAGCGCCACGGCGGGGAGGACGTCCGCGCCGCGCGTGACGACGACGGCCGCACGCCTGAGGACTATGCCCGGGCCCTGCCGAATCTGTGGGATTGGTTGGTTAATGCGGGTGTGTTGAGGCCTTGAGCGAGGTGCGTGCTGGTTGTCGATCTTGCGGCGGGGAGAACGACGGCGTCTCGGAGTGTCTGGTGCGGGAGTGTGAGGGCAGGGGTCGCCTGGGTGAGCAATTACCAACACAGTCCAACGGCTGATTCGCCTTGAGCCATGGTGTCTGAGCATTTTGGCCTAGGATGCTATGTAGTTCCCCATATCGCTTTGTGGTTTCAAATGCCACAATAACCAATGTATTACATATCAGCAATAAGAGACAAGTCAAGAAACTCCTATCTGCGCTTTTTACATACAGTCCAGGAACACGCCGTCCAGGGAGAATTATCGTATAGCAAAGACACGAGTACGAAAAGCGAGTTGCAGGGATTGTACCGTGAGGCGCTCCACAGGAGCACGGCCACATCAAGCCATCCCGGTACAAGATGGAATGGGGTCACTCATTCACATTTTAGATCGGTCATCATCGACACAGCTCACTTACAAAGCAATAAACTCCTCAGTATGGCCCATCTAGAATTGCCGTGACCCAGGCGATCTAATGCTAATGAAAAGAAAACAACGCCGTCTCAGCTAGCCAAAGCCCCGTTTAAGAAAAGCCCACAATTCCAACTAAGATACGCCAAGTCGCCGCCCGCCATTGTTTATAACCAAGTCCCATCTAGCAGCGCAGCCTGCCGTCTGAAATGAATAGCGATGGGAGCTCCTCCTATGTTTGTACGGGCGTGTCCGCGAAATGAAAGGAAAAATGACCATCACCTCCTTTCCGCGTCCCTGCCCTCTCCCTTCCTCGAAAGTAGCTGGCTCATAATGAAATGCGCCACGTCCTCGTCCGCCCAGTAAGCCATGTGGCTGGCGATGGTATTGATAGGGTTGAAGTCCAGCGCGCCCTCCTGGATGCTGTAGTCGACCCGCCCGTTCCTGTTGAGCGCCCGAACCTTCAGCTCCTCCTTGCGCACCCGCGCCGCCTTGTTCTCCTGCGCCAGCCAGTCCTCCCTCTCCGTCTCATCCTGAGAGCCGCCCTCTTCTCTAATCATCTCCGCCCTTCCTTTCTGAAACTTGCTGTACAGCGTTTCCAGGTCGTCGTCTAGGAGCGTCATGTCGTTCCCGCTGATGCTCTTGCGCCCGCCCTGCTCCTCAGCCAGCTGTCTCTTGCGCTCCGCCGCCTTCTGGCTGAGGCTAGTCGTCGAGTCCTGCCGAGAGATGACGCCAGACGAGGTGGAGATGTTCGTCCCAGCTCCTGGGCTTGGCGTGTGATGCTGTTGTTGCTGCTGCTGTGAGGCCGTGATTTGCGCAACATCTTCCTGGGTCAAACCCAGGCTGCGGTTGAGCAAGTTATTGGCCAGACCTGCACTAACGCTGGCCCATAGGCCGCTGACACTTTGTCCAACCTTGGCTCCAATGCCCGAGATTCCCTGGGGGCCCACAGCACCAAAGATACCTTTCTTGGTGTAGGGCAAGTTCTGAGGCTTTAGAGAAGACATGGCAGGTGAGATGAGGGGCTCGATTCGATAGGATATCGGGTCAGACGGGTAGAATATATTGAACATCTGGGACAGCTTAGGCGACGATACAGAATACGGTAGGCCCGTGACAGGGGAGATGCGGTGGTGATCGACTGCTAGAGGCGCCGCGCGGAAGGGATCGTCGGCTGAGTCTGGATCAAAAGGACTGTTTGCTGGTAGTCCATCCGTGAGGTGGCGTGCACTGATCGTTCTAGTGCAGTTAGCAACATGTAAAGCGACGGTGTCGTGAGATAGATACTTACCGCCCCTTCAGCATCTGAAATAATCCAATTGGAGAGCCAAGGCAGTAGAAGTCGTCAACCTCGAAGTCGAATGTCAAGTCTCGCGGGTCTTTCTTCGCGGGCTTTGTTGGAGTCTCAGATGGCCAAATTCTCAGCGGGTTCTTGGGCTGCTCAGCGTGTTTCTTCATCTCCTGCTGGCGGCACAAAATATCAAACATGATGGCAGACCCGAGGGAATGACCCATGATGTGAACCTTGCCCTTGAATCCAGGGTTCCTCTCAACGAAAAGATTGTATATCCTGTTCGCCTCTTTGAAGACAATTTCGGAAATCTGCTCTCTGTAAGCGCTCTGGTAAAGGAGCACGTCCAACGCCAGATCAGAGATAAGTGATCTCGCAAATGCCACGCCTTCAATCGTTATATCATCAAGGGAAGGATCTGAGCCCGAGTTAGCAATATTCCCTTATATGAGCAGCAGATACTTACACTCGTCTTCTTCGGTCGTCGCCAGGCCGATATCCTGCTCGCTCTTTTTCTCTTCCCGTTTCCTGGGGAAGTCCAACAGGTGACGCCAGCAAACAGGCAACACTTGCACACGAGAGTTACCAGGCCCTCCGCCGATTTCCGAGTTGAGCGCTCTGAGATCCTCAGAAGTGGTGTAGACAGACTTGATCGTCTTCCTCAACGTGTTGACATCGTGGACGAAATTAACACTTTCCATCCGCAATCCCAGCAACTGGCCAATGCCGTGAGTAATCAAGACAAGGTGCTCAATTTCACGTCCCTGTGTTTCGCCAGCTGGTGCGTTGTAGTCATCCTGTATCTCCTTTTCCTCTCTCTTCCTCACAGCTTCTTCCGCTTGATCGACATCACGGTTTTCGCTCTCAAGCAACGACGATATCTGCCGCTTGAGACTATCACCTCGGCTCTCAATCGCTGTTTTACCTGTTCCCTCTTCTTCCCCACTCGAACGTGCTATGTCGATGGAGTCGGACCTCGTCGTCGGGGGCGCTGACCTTCGTTTTCGTGCCTTGTCAAGCTGTTCCTCCGTGTTCTTGTCGTCGGTTGGTGTGGTCGGCGCTTTCTCGTCCTTGGAGGAGTCCGTTTTTGGCTTGGTTTTCCCAGGCTCTGAATAGCCACGGACAAGTTTGACGCCACTCATGTAGCCTCCTCCAGCAAAACGTTCATACATCGTCGAGGTCACCCACGATAAGACGCCGTCAGAGTTGAGCCATGCGGTCGCAGAGTCTTGATATGTTGCTACCGAGTTCATCCAAGCACCAAACAGCCTATGTGTTTGTGGTTGGAGGGATGGGCCCTGCGGCTTCAGCGAGGAGTCGGCTTGCGCAGCGGCCTGGGCCCGGAGATTATCAACGGATCCCTTCGGCGTCACATCTCCCTTCTTTGTTTTATTGTCGCTTCGAATTCTTGGGGCTAACCAGGAGTTAATTCTCCGTCGCTTGCTGGGTCGCTCTTCCAACTCACCAGGATAGAGCCAGGGTTTGCACTTAAGGTAGCCCTCCTCCAGTTGCGCGGCGAGATTCTCCTCACAGGGACGTAGGGTCGAGCCCTCTTGGTAGAACCAGCTTCCACGGCGCACATCATAGACAGGACCCAGCCAGTAGACCGGGGCGAGCTCACGTTTTTCTATGTCGACGTCGAAGAGGAAATCCTCATTGACGGGAACCTTGGTTCCACCTTGTGTGTCGCTTTCTTCAGAGTCGGAAGTCAAAGCCCTCCGTGGGCCCGAGAAGTTCCTGTTCGATCCCGAGTTGCTTCGCTCCCGTTCTATTTCTGTGCTCTCGAGGACGCCCTGGTATGCAGTTTCGATAGACCTTGTGTCATTGTTGGAGAATGGAACCCATTTCTTGGGAGGTTGGGGTGGTTTCTCGTCGGGTTTTCGTTTGCCCTTGATTAGCTGTGGCTTTCGTTTTGGGACCTGCAGTAGTTGGATGTCAGCCATTTATCTACAACTATGGGCATGAAAACCTACATCAACAGCATGGAACCACTGGACCTTGAGTGGTGGACAGTCCGAAGGGTATTTCCTGACACTGATTCCGTATATAGGGTTGATGCTGTGGTCGCCTCCCTGGGGTGCGGGTGCCGGCTTCGGTGGAGGCGGCGCTGGTGGCTCCTTGGGGGTCGGTGTCGAGCTTCGGCTGACGGACCACGGGTTAATAGATTCCACCGCAGAAGCCCAAGTTGACTTCTCTGCCTTCTTGTCGGCACCAGATCCAGAGGCCATACTCTTATGCCATGCGGACGAAGCTTGTGAAGAAGACCAACTCCTGACAGAGTGGCGCCTGGCCTGCCCCGCTGCCGCCCTCCTCCAGGCGATGGTCACTGCAGAATTCTGCGGCGCCAACTTGGGATGAGGAGGCACAAAGCACGGCCGTTGTCGATGGGACTGGGTTTGGGGTCGCGACTCGCAGTGTCCGAGCGGGCAGATGAGTCGTGAACGCAGAAAGTTCCCCTTGTCACGTCGGCAAGGGAAATGTAACTGGCTGGTGAAGCTGGTTGTCTGGCCAAGAACGACAAGAGACGGAGGCAGCTGGGAACGCAGCATAAATCAGCTTGACGTGGCGTCACAGAAGATGATATGTGCATGTGACAAGACACAAGCGCGAGGATTATCCGACCAAGTCTTGGATTAAAGGGTCATGCTATGTCCGGCCGGGTCTGGTCGATTATCAAGGTTCATAATTAGAAGTTGCCAGGTCGGGTGTCTCACTCACAGGCTGTCCCGGCCCCCAATGAGGGCCTGTGGATGCGACCACGCGGCGACCCCATCAGCTGGTTTGGATGACTCTCGCAGTCCCGAAGGAGCTATGACGTCCCTGCAGGCCCTCCCGCCACTTACCGTTTTCAGGGGCAGATCGGCCGGCAGCAACCGAGCAACTACAGACTGCTACAGTACCTAGGTAGGCTCCCTGCCTCCCTGCCGCCCCAACGCTATAGGCCCAGGATCTCCAGCTTTACATGCAGTCGTCGGTCGCATGCCGCGTTGATCAATTTCGTATTTGAGTCTGCCCACCGTTTTTCGAGGGGTTTCAATGTCAATGATTTCCACCGATTTCCACCGATGCCCACCTGCAATTCGCCTGAGCGAATCATCCCCAAGATCAAAGCCACTTGGCGATGGAAAAACATCGCGATCCCCGGTACTTCCGAGTTGGCAACGCTGCGGTCCCATATTCTGGACCATCTTCCCGAAGCTATTGCTGTCTCCTGTCATCGCCATCGCTTATCTGCTGTCACTAGAAGACTGAGACAGAAGTCCTGCCCATCCATGTGATTCTTTCCGTCAGTGATTCAAAAGCACATGGTGGTGGCCTCACATCGAAACAATGTGCGTCCTTTGCCCTCGCGAGGCCAGACACACCGGCCTCAAGTGCCAGCCTTCCGATGTAATCCGCCATGTGGATCCTACTAAGCTTTCAAGGCTATCTGGTCAGCAATTTCGACTATGCAATTACAGATGATACAAAAACAGCTATTATTAGCCTGTCACTCGACTGCCACATCCAAGTCCGTACAAGCAGCTCAAGTGCATGTGTCAATCCAGTTCAGTCAGATGTGACCGCATGCCCCAAACATCTCGGCTAGGCTGCGAAGACATGCTCTTTCAGTTCGAATATGCGCCATGTCCTTTGGTCGATGGCGTATCATCTAACAAAGTCCGTTGAACTATGGGATTACTTGTCAGGGAGTACACTACAATTGAGCGCGACTAAGGAGCTCGCCAAACTTTTGTTGTGCAAGTGTAGACGCGTTTGGCGCGTCATGCACGCAGCTCTACAGCATCTACTACTCCTCCCCTTTTATACGTCCTCGACCTTGTCTTTCACCATTTGATCAGTCCAGGGATGCGGGTGGCATTTCATGCAACGCACTCTGCTGAGTAGCCTTCTCTCGGCGGCACATGGGAGCGTGGCTTAAACTGGTCAGCCTGTGCTGTAGCATTTACTGTGCTCAGTTGGTTCGGCACGTATACCCGCCTTGGAAAAAGGAAACCAACACCCCAATCCTGGGTCGTTGGATTGTTCACCAACACGCATCTCCAGCCAATGGGAGCCGTGCTTAAGTAGCTTCGACTACGAAAGCTTGGTGGGTTATCCACTTCGAAATGAGAATTCCCAAAAATATCCGCAATTCATCCACAATATAGTTGACCGCTGGTGCCCATTGATCAGCCATGCCTTGCCTCCATCAATATCAGCACCAAAGTTGATCAACATCGAAAGGTCGGAATGTTAGACTCGACGATTCTCAGAAATTTCGCCATTGCCTGCCTTGGCATTGTTTTTGCCTTCGTCTGGCTCCGGCGAAAGTTGATGCCAAAACCGTATCCGGGCATCCCTTAAATGAAGATTCCGTCGGACGCATCTCGGGAGACATCCCGAATCTGATGCCAGTCATCGAAACCACCAATGAGTTTTCCAACACACTTTTTACAATCACCACTCAAAAGTTTGGCGTGCCTATCGCCCAGCTGTTGTTCCCCGGCATCCGAAAACCCATGGTGGTCATCGAGGGTCCTCGAGAAATCGAAGACATCATGGTCCAGTGAAATAAAGAGTTCGACAAGGCGCCAATGGCAGTGGACATGATATCGCCAATGTTCCCAAACGGGACTCTTTCTCAGTACACCACGCCGCAGCTGCGGGCCCAGAAACGACTCTGGCAGGATTTCACGAAACCCGAATTTCTCCGCAGGGTAGCGGCCCCCAATATCCACAAGGCAGCTCTAGAGCTCGTGGATCTGTGGCGGCTCAAGGCAGCGTCAGTCTACAAGCACCAAGCTTTCGAGGTTCATGATGACCTCAAAGATGCTGCAATGGACGCAATGTGGGTAGCTGTCGTGGGTGAAGAACCAGGCTTGACATGGTATAACCCCAGGATCCTGCGGAAACAGCTCGATGGAAATCAGGGACACAGCGATGAGCCTGTCCCTCCTGGTGCATTTCTCAAAGACCCGCTACATCGGAGCAATCATCTCCAAGGCCGTTGAGCGGTTCCAGCTTTTGGAGATAGGGCAACTTGAATCCGATGCTCTGGACCAGTGTATGATGGACCTCGTCCTTCGCCGTCAGATTCTTGAGGCAAGGAAGGCCGGAAAGCCCCCCTCAGACCCAACCAAGGACATCAGCATGCTGGATGAGTTATTCGTCATGCTGGTAGGAGGCCATGACTCCACTGCCAACGCCCTCACATGGTTTCTGAGATTCATGGAATCCAACCCAGGCGTTCAAACTGAACTTCGTGCTGCGCTGCGGGCTACCTTTCCCGGTCCGGAGCCCCCAACCGTCAACGAAATAATCCAAACTGAAGTCCCCTTACCTCGACGGAGCTTGCGAAGAGGGTCTTCGTCTCGCCGGTACTGCGAAAGCCCTGCTTCGTCAGCCGGTTGATGATACCGAAATCCTTGGATGCCGGATCCCAAAAGGCACGGAAATATTTTGCAACCTGCATATCAATCATCAACTCGCTCCAGTCGACGAGGCCAAGCGGAGTCACAGTAGTCAAAAGGCTGCGATCAAGCGTGGGGATGGTCTACAAGGGCCAGCTGGTCGCGATCTCGATTGCTTCGAGCCACGGAGGTGGATAGTCAAGGATGAATCCGGCCAAGAAGTATTCAATCCAATTGCGCTTCCCAATCTTGCCTTTGGTCAACTGGTGGCGGGTACAGAGGCTGCTTCGGTGAGTGGTTTGACATAATTCTGACCTCATTTGACACATGGATAAGACTTCACCAGGTCGCCATCTGGCCACGATGGAAAATCGCATTTTGGTAATGCTCTTGGTTCTAAATATCGAATTCCTGTCTCTTCCGAAAGACCTGAGCGGTTGGAGCGCGCAGGAGAAGATATTCAGGCATCCTGACTTTCCTTACGCAAGAATGAAGATTCTATGACAGCGAGTCAAGACGTCATGCAAACCAGTAGGGTGGCTGGTCGATGTAGAAGAAATACTTTTTTTTCTTTGCAAGGAGCTGTGGCAATTTCAATACATCAATAGCGATTGCGATTAAAACAGATCTGACCTCAAAATGTGGTCCGTCAGATTTGATGGAAGTTGTCGCCACCAGTCAATTCGGTATCAAGGAAGAACATCACTGTCACTGTGGCGAGAGAAGGAGATAAGGAATCAATAGGCATAGAATAATATGATAAGTCTGGAAATTGGTTCAGGCGGAAACCGCAGCACAGTAGCATGTGAATGATGTCACCCAAGTCCCGTGACATGGCGTCGACATCGCGAGAAAGAATCCCTGCTTGCCAAGGGTCGAGCCGCGCCAAACCATCGCCTTCAGACGACATCCCCTCCAACCGCGCGATCATTCTTGCGAACAGGATCAATGGGACACTCAAATCCCCTGATGAATCCAGACTAAATTGGGGAAACATCAGTAACAATGTGTGGAAGATACGCTCTTAACCTGGTATGACCTCATCAACTCTAGTCCACCCGCAGACTGTCAGCAAACTAACTAGGCAACCGCAGCGTCCGTCGCAGGTGCGCCGGATGCTACAGGACGATGACATGCCAGTATGGGACGCCCCAGCTGACGAGGGTGATGGCGCTCCTCGCCAGAGCTACAATTTTGCACCTGGATACCATGGTATCGTGTATCGCGCGGACGTCCCCGACTGGGGAGCCGGTCCGCGTCGCGAAGCCAAGTCCAGCAAGAGCGCGAAGCCCAGCGCTGATGACGCGTCCGCGCAGGCTGTTACTGCTACACGTGATGAATCTGCCGAGCTTGAGGCCGATGACAAGGAGCAAAGCGACGAGACGCACTACAAGCTCCAGTCGATGAAGTGGGGACTCATCCCCTTCTGGACGAAGCGGAATCCGGACTACGGTGCGGTCATGAAGACGATCAACTGCCGAGATGACTCCCTTGCCCAGGGGGGTGGGATGTGGAGCTCGATGAAGGGTCGCAAGAGGTGTATCGTCGTGGCGCAAGGGTTCTACGAGTGGCTCAAGAGTGGCAAGGAGAAGATGCCGCATTTTGTCAAGCGCAAGGACGGGCGCCTGATGTGCTTCGCTGGACTTTGGGACTGTGTGCAATATGAAGGCAAGTCGTCGCCCTCCGGCCTTACCGTGCTCATGCCTGGAGAAGATCAAGGCAGACTGACGGATACCTAGACGATGACCAAAAACACTTTACCTACACCATCATCACAACCGACTCGAACAAGCAGCTCAAGTTCCTGCATGACCGCATGCCTGTCATCCTGGATCCTGCTTCGGATAACATGAAGACGTGGCTTGACCCTCAACGCTTTGAATGGTCAAAGGGTCTTCAGGATTGTCTCAAGCCATTTGATGGCGAGCTAGAATGCTACCCCGTGAGCAAGGAGGTCGGGAAAGTTGGCAACAATTCTCCTACCTTCATCATCCCTATCGCAAGTAAAGAGAACAAAAATAACATTGCAAACTTCTTTGCCAATGCCAAGGCGAAGAACGAGGCCCCTGTGGCCGACGTGGAGGTCAAGAAGGAGGAAGAGGGAAAAGAGAAAACACGTGAGGCTAGAACGGTAGATGATGTTGCCAAGACCGCAGATGATGGTGGCATTGGGATGTCACCAGCCTCTGGAACGAAGAGAAAAGCAGAGTCGGAGCTGGAGGATGAGGGAACACATCCCGCCAAGAAGGCCCCTATGTCTACCTCTCCAACGAAAGTAAAAACGTCTCCCTCTCCGTCCCCGAGCAAAGCGGCCTCGAAGGGCGCGAGGACGATCAGTTCGACGAGCAATGGCACCAAGAGCCCTGCCAAGGGGAAGTCGAGCGGGACGCAGAAAATTACAAAGTTCTTTGGAAATAGTGCTTGATGTCTTTCTTGGATTGAATTTGCCGGCTTTGGCCACTTTTAAGTAATTACAGTTTTGCTTGGTGTCTGGTGTTCAGGATTGAGAAGAAACGAAACTCCGCAAACTAGGATGTTCTATGCAGTTTTGTGTGATGCAATGTACAAAATGAGGATAATTGAATCTGCAGTGGGGTGTATTGGAGAGTTTAATAGAGGAGTGCAAAGAAGCCCCTGGTTTGTTGTCTTTCATATACCACTTTTCAGCTACGTACCGGTGTTATTAGGGAAACTCATCAAACCCTGTTTGAAAGGCACCTACCAAGCAGGGCATGTTCTAGGCAAATTTTGTTTGTTTCCCCCTTTTCAATATCACTTCCCAGGGAGCAGCTCCCAGCTCCTGCGTTTCGCGGTCCTATCCCCTGTCCCTCCTCCCCTCCTAACTTTGACCACGACTCGGGCGTCAAACAGTCACTACGTCGATCAACCCACCATCGCCCGTCGCAGCATAATCAATTTCAAATTTCACTCTCCCTCTACTTCCATCAGAAACAGTCGACGTGTTCTAAACACCATCACTCGAGCTGTGGCCATTTCGGTAACTTCGTTTTCCAAAGCTTCTTCGACCCTGACTTTAACGTCAACGACGATCGCCTTTCGCCAAGATGGTGGGTCTACTTGACCTGCCACTCGAGCTTCGAGAGCCAATCCTCTTGGATGTAGTCGTCGATACTATTGAAGAGCAGCCAGAGCACCCTGACTTGGTGAGATTTTCCAGAGGCTACCAGGAGATCTTTAGCCGACTGATCAGCGACGCCTCTTGCAAACCTCTCCAGCGCCATGCGATGGCATTACTACGGGTTAATCAACAGATACGTTACGAAGTCATTGATCTCGTGCTTAGACGACTGGGCCAACGGTTTAATGACGCCAAGGTGGATGTCATGTTCGTTCAGTATGGCGAGTATCATGCGAAGAATCGCCTGAAAGCGACCTGGCTGGCAGTACCGTTTCCCACCACCCATCTAAACAGTTTGCATGTCCAAGTCCGATGTTTCCAGATTTCCCAAAGCCCTTGCGCCATTGGGGACTTTTTCAATTCTCCATTTCCTACTCATGCAGGGGTTGATCTCGGGCAGGATTGCCAGCATTGGCTGTGCTCACAAAATGCTGCCACACTGCTTGACTTTGTGCGCAAGTCTTTGCAAAACGAAGCAGGAAATGCTTCGTCTCATGAGTACAAGAGAGCCTCGGGCGCTCATAGAAACCGAGCAATCAATCGCACGATACAGAAGCTCGTCATCAACGTTCCCGTCGAGTCAGACCCACGACATTTGGTTGGGGCACGTGTACGCTGCATGTTCTGCCCACAGAAAGATATCGACTTCTCGAACAAAGATTTCCATCCTATTGTCCCGTCGGGAAAGCGCGCCGCCCTGATCCTCGCACAATCTCTGCACGCCCAGCTGCTGCGAATCTTTGATATCATACCCAAAGATCCGGATCAGAACCGGTTACCCAGCATCATCTTCGAAAGCATTGGTACGATAGAACTAAATGTTCATGGACGGCTATTCCGAAGGTTAGAATTGAGTCGAATCCTCGCTGAAATGCCCCACGTTGAAGAGTGGAATGATCCTTCTTTCAGCAGAGCCAAGTTCTTCGAGTGGAAGAGAGCTGTAGAAGAGAATCGAAAAGCAGCTGGCTTTGAAGTGGTCAAACAATCAGTTCAAGAGCACAATTTGGCAGGAGCTTCGGGACTGATAGGCAGCATACTTGCGGCCAGAAAGGAGACCCTTGTGCCTCGGGGAACACCACCTACTAACGATGGTACGCCGCTTTTCATCCAGCTCGTAAGGCACGACTACATTGTAGGGGAGGAACTTGTTGCTTTTACGGGAAACTCTGTACTGGTCCAAGAAGACGGCACTAAATTCTCTGGAGCTGCAACATTTTACACCTCGGGTCAAGGTCGGGTGATCATAGACTGCTCGGTCCCCGATGGGGGTGAAGTGCTTAAAATGATCTTGGTTCCGTCCCAAAGACCATCCTTTGGTAATTTCCCGGCACCAAATCTTACGCGTCAAGACCTCGAGCAACATACCATGGAAGAACAACCTAGGGATGGAGAGCATGTGGTTTTCAGAGGCGAAGCCATACTCATTGCGACGTTCTACGGAAACAAAACGATCACTTCCGGAGACGCCACATTCTACGGTCGAGGAGAAGGCGCAAGTACGTAGCAGCCTGTCTCAATCAAGGTGGACCCTCCCAAGGCATGGGATGACCACGACACTTGTGACACGTAAGTCTCATGTGTGTCTGCTAATGAAGGTGGACTGGCACCCCTGGAATGGCTTCTCAGCGTTCAAAGTAGACGCCAAGAAGGGGATCGAAGGCGTTATTGAGTACATGAGAGAAAAGACAAAAAGGTTTCTTTGGCCAGTAAGCTCAAGGTTTGCGCTCAGCCATGGAGGGGGACGCACCACAGTATGTGGTACTCGGAATCCAGGTTGCGACTTGAGGGTCGCCTGGGTCGCGCAATTGGTCAGCGACGGCAATCTTCTCTGCCGTGCTCTGGCCACATGATCACCAATTTTGGAACAGGGGATGCTCTCCTACGTCAGCAAGCGCGAGAGAGCTGCGTGCGAGGCGAACAATGGAGGAGGAAGGAAGAAGAATTCGCGCATGCTCAAGGAATGAAGACGAAAGGCAGGGTGCTGTCAGGTGTATGATGCCGAATAGCACAAGCATCGACAGACGTACATCAAGGAACGGCACAGGTACACAACATATGCAACACTAATGACTCCCCTCTCACCTTCCGCAGCCACGATCAGTACATTATGAAAACATTGCTTTTAATTGGCTGTACTGCTCACACCTGTAACTCGTAAAATGCACGCATACTGCGTGATGCTATCCTTGCAACGAGACGGAAACAAGCCGGTAGGCAAGACAGGCACGCAGAACGTAATTTGCAAGAGCTGGCTTCCCAACACTGACAAACCACAAGTCGTGAAAGAAAGTAAAGTTTGACTGGCGTTGTTTCTACGCAGGGTATCTTCTAGTAAGTATATCATGACGACACGGTGTCTGAGCACACATATGTACGATCTAAGCCGCCGAATCCTCCCGCTTGCCCTGCTCCTCGGTCCCAACCTCTGCAGCATGATCCCACAAGAAGTCGTCCCAGGCACCCAGATCCGGCTTTGGCGGGGCGGGTGCGTTTGCAGTGGGCTTCTGGGTTTGCACCTGCGGCGCTGCCTGTGACGCCTGTCCCGAAAGCGGCCGTGGCTCCTCTGCAGTCTGGCCTAAGCTCTGGGCCCCTGGTTCTGTCTCCTTGCCCGGTGAGGGCATTTTCTCATTGGGCGGCCATTGTCCGCCTTCCTGGATTATTTTCAGCCCCTGTTCGTAATCAAGAGACAAGTCGTCTTCCACTTGATCTTCCTGCCCCATTTCCTCATTGAATTCTGCCTCATCTTCTTGCAACTGCTCAGATCCCTCAATCGCCGCCTTTGTCAACTTGTTTTCTTCCACCTTCTGCTCCATCAGCCTGATTGCCCTGGCCTTATCCCTTATATACGAGAAAGCGTGCATGGTCCAATCGTCACTCTTGAAGCCCGCGCCTTCCAGGCGTCGCATAGCTTCCACAGCCTGCTTGGTATTTCCCTGCTTGGCATACTCTGCAGCGAGGGTATTCCATGTGACAATGTTAGGCTTGACACCGTGGACCTGCATGAGCTTCAGGATGTGTTCAGCTTCTTGTGGCAGGCGATTCGACATGAAAGCCTTAAGGAGGATGCTCCAAGTATAGACGCTAGGGCGAGGATGACGAATGGGAGGTCTTGCTTCTCCATAATGATCGCTCGCGTTTGACAGGGCCATGGACAGTGCAGATTCTTCTCTCATCGCCGCTCCCCTTTCTACATCAGTTACACCGTCAGCAGCGGTGGTGGTGTCTGCTCCAGGTTTTGAGGTTTCGGAGTCGACAGAGGGATCTTCATTGTTTGTAGCCGAATTCGTTGCAGAGTTACTGATCTGCTGTTCGAATGTTTGCAGCGGCAAAGGCCGTGTTACAACCGCAGCGGGACTGACATCATTCATCATGTCTCTGACGATGCTCAGCATGATTCGCAGCATGCCTTTCCATTTGATCAGGGCCCTTAGAACGACGTCGTGGACGATTGACCCTTGTTCCTGGACAATCATTTGCGCCACCGGATCCCCTTCTCTGAGTAACTTCTTGAAGTGATCATAGAAGAGAACCGCATCATGAGGCCGTGGAAGGTGTCGAACGAAACCCAAGATCATGAGACTTAATGTGGAAGAGGTAGGCTGAATGAGCTCCTGGGGGTGCAGCTGTCGGATCTCATGGAAGGCACCTTGCATCTTACTTGGAACGAACCCCTGCTGTTCCATGAAGACACGGACATCGGTAAAACGGCCCGTTATGAGTGTCCTCAGGGGCTCAGGGTTGAAGAAGCGAGCGAAGATAGCGTTCATTGGGCCCCAGACGACACATCGGGCCCTGCGCACTCCTCCTGGGACGCGAGGTTCCTTCAGGCAGGCGAGAAAGGTGGCGTGGATCATGTCATTCCATACCACTGCATCCTGAAGGCCTTCAGCACGAGCGTTGGATGCGAAGCGCAGCAATGATCCAAAGTCCCCACATGACTTGAAACCGTTCATCATGACAGAGTATGTGAACTTGTCTGGCTGGACACCGTGTTGCTTCATGACCTCAAAGACCTCCATGGCCGTCTGTAAATCCTTCTTCACGCAGAGGCTGTGGATGATGGTAGTATAAGTGATGACGTTTGGTGTCAAGCCCAAGTCAAGGAGCCATTGAAATAGTTCAGCAGGTGTCGCTAAGTTCTCGTCGAGTGCGTGCAGGTCATCATCTTTGAAGGTCAGTAATGACGTGCAGAGACTAGCGCCAACGGGCGTGTTGATATCCAAGGACTTGGTATCGCACAAATCCCGCCAGATATCTAGTGACAGGTCCTTCGTCGCAGACATCTTTGCGAACCGACTCGCAAACTGCAGCAGGGTGTATTTGTGCAACGGAACTTCGTGAGCCATAAGTTGATGAAACCAATCTTCAAGGCGAGTCGGTAAAAGAGCATCCAGGATAGAGTAGATAGTGTTCTGCGTCAGGCGAATGTACCCTTTCTCCCCGAGTTGTGCCGTTTGAACAACCAAATCAGCCAGCTTCTGAGCACAGTCCTCCTTCATGCCCGCTTCCATCTGACGTAGGTGGTAGGCCAGAAAGCTAAGGCTATCCTCAACCATGTAGAAAGGCAGGCGAGAGGTAGACAGTAATGCCTGTAGGACCATGGCACCCTTCTCAGGAGCATGTCGAAAAGTAGTGTAAAGGAGAATTCTGTTCCTGGCCTTTTTTTTGTGTTTCGGAGATGAGTAATTTAAGAAACTCGTCACGGAATGCGCACTGTCGAGTGCAAGGACGTCACCAAGCATTCGGAGTTCAATGGACGAAGGACTTTTGCTCTCAGAATTTGATATCTCTTTCAACAGTCTTTTCCAGGAGATGAAATCAGCGGATGCTTTGGCGAAGTTTGTCTTGTCCCTCTGGCTGGTACGTCTCACGATTTGGAGTTGACCTTTGTCCCTCCGACCCAGGAGCAGTGGAGGCACGCGTCGTTTTGAACCGGCGTTAACTTGCAACGGGTCTGAATCGTCTCGTTCGTCACGATCGTGGTGCTCGACTTGTTGGGCGTCATCCAGCGCTTCATCAAACGCCACGACCTCCAAATCCTCTTCGATTGAAGGCTGCGGTCCGTGAAAGGGCAGCGTTCCCGGCACAGGATGCGACTTGAAGTGACGGGGCTTCGAGGGACGTGTTTGGCCTCTTCTGAATTCAAGCGACGCCGGGACGGCATCTGTGAGAATTCGATCGATATCTTGATTATCCGAAAGCTCGTGGAGGCTAGCGGCAGGCCAGCTACTGTCCGTATTCCGAAATCGCTCGGCCTCGTGGTAGTCTCGACCCGGTCGTTTCTCGTGCTCCTCCCGTTTCGAATCATTCCTGCTGAGGCTGCCTCTATCATCTAGAACGGTCGAGGTGTGGTTCATTCGCCAGGGTATTCGGGCCCATGGCTGGGGCCATCGTCGTGGTTGTGGAGGAGTTCGCCATGGTTGCCCGAGACGCAGTGTGCAGGAGCGGCAGACGTACTGCATACTCCTGGGCTCGTCTCTGTCGTTGAACGCCGTCTCCTCAACGGCAGTATCCCTTTCATATCGTTGCCGTTGTTCGCAGCATGGTTTTGACGCAAGCACCGGGGCTCCGTACGTAGTGCAGCGCTCGTAGGAGGGTTGGCGACAGTAAAGGATGGTGAAAGTTGGACTGGAAGATGAATGCGACGTCGCAAAGCTCCAAACTTTTTCTGGAGTGTTGTCTTCCTTGGCGCTAGCATTTGCGCTTGGACCACCTTGCGCCACCTTGGCAACTACCAGGGAGTCAGTAAAGAACCAGCCAACATCGGCCTACCCAGCTTCTTACATCAGCCTACCCAGCTCTTTCTGTCCGCCCACCCAGTATAAATAAAATTACCGTAAATACTATAAATATACTTATATCTCCCAGATCCCAACCAAGAATAACTCTAATTACCCTACTATCTACCCCTTAAGTTTAAATTCTACCTAGTATAGTTTTTAAAAACCCTAAAAACTTCCCTATAAAAAGAATTTAATAAGTATTTTCTAGCTAAATTATATAAGATAGTTACTTAGATATTCTTAAAAAGTTAAAAGTAATATATATCTATAAGAAAACTTTTAGGATTTTTTAAAGCTATAATAGCCTATAAGTATATAGTAACTAGTATTAACCTACCTAGCTTTTAAAAGATTTTAATAAGAAAATCTATTATATAACTAATTAATTTAATAAAGAAAATACTTAGTAGATAAAATATTAAGTAAAAAGATAAGTAAGCTAACTTAAAGTTAAGAGGTTTTTAATAATAATATTTTTTTAATTTATATTATATTTATACTATTAATATAAAATTAATATATTATATAATTATAATAAGGTAATTAAAGCTATCCTTAGTTAGGATCCGGGAGGTATAAGTATATCTATAGTATTTATGGTAATTTTATTTATACTGGGTAGACAGACAGAAAGAGCTGGGTAGGCCGATATAAGAAGCTGGGTAGGCTGATATTAGCTGGTAAAAAACGGTTATTCCTTGGCGAGCCCAGTCAACCCAAATTCTACGCGTCGTTCCCTAAACTCGACATTTTCATTGTAAATCACATTGACTTTCTAGACGCATCTAGAAAGCTCCTGCTATTAATAAAAGGCATTTTTTTTAATTCCTGTAGCAACTACCCTTTGTCCACGGGCCTATTTGCAGGGATTATAAGCTCATATCTTTAGCAGCCATCATATGAGTTACTGAAAACATCTAAGCACGGACGTGCAACCAAGCAGCCTACAAGCCCGACATGGAACGATCTCCGAATTGAATGGGTCTCTGTGGCGGAGGGAATGTTGCCCACCTCACTAGCCGTTTGATTGCGCTCTACTACGTAGAGTAGATAATAGTTCTCCTTTTATAGCACCTCAAAGCCACGACAATCGTTTTGTGACAGGCCTTGTGGTGTCTTGACATACACAAGTTTACAAAGGTTGCCGGTACGCCATGTAGGATGATGTTTTTCAACATGAAAACGGCCAACAAACAACATCATGTGTAACAGCTCCCTCAGAATTAAACTCTCGTAAGACAAGCCTGTACAGGACAACCATGCGGAGTACCTCGCTATTAAACAATCCTCTCTAGAATAAGCTTACATGGAATGAAACCCCAGCAAATAGCCACATAGGGGATCGTCTGGCCTCCTATCAAACTTCAAACTTATGATGTCCTTTTGGAGTCTACGGTTTCATCTTGGGTATGTAGAGTTACGCGGTTCTGAATTTCGGACACGCCCGCCTCCTGATCGGCCTGAAAAGTTTCTTGCAGGAAGTCAAACCCTCGTCGCTGGAGCTCATGCGTCACATCCCCTGGCTTCATTGTCGCTGTAAACATGTGTCCTGCTCCTGGGATCATGATAAGCTGCGTCCGGACTCCAACATTCCGAAGTTTCTCGATCAGGCCTTCAGGAGCTTCCAAAGGGACGAAAGTGTCTTGTGTGCCTTGTGCAACGCAGGTCGGCGGGAATTTCTCCGTCACGTTCAGATGCGGATCAATGGACTTGAAGTCTCCTGTCTTTACCCCTTTCGGATAGCACACGTTCAACAACGTCCCACTCGCCATGTGTGCATACATGAAGGCCGATCTCGGGGTGAGCCAGGGCTCTTTGATAATCTTGAGAGGGCACCACTCGCCATCGAGCCGCACAGCTCCTTCGACTGGTACGGGCTGCTCGTGATATACTTGTTGCATAAATTCCAAGTCCATATCCGGGAGCTTTTTCATTTCTTCCACATTCATGAACCACCGCGGATGGCCGCACATGATTGCTGGGCAGATGGCGAAGACCGCCCGCACTGGTTTGGGAACATCGAACCCCAAGCATAGGGCTAAGCTCCCTCCTGAAGACATTCCGTATGCCGCGATGCGGTCTAGGTCGGCGGCGAGACCTCTGCCGCTCAGTTCTCGGTCCAGCCCGCCGCTCTGTACCCAAGCAAGACAGGCCCGCGTGTCTCCTATCGGGCCCTCGAGTATGTCTACCTGTGGACAAAGACGGAACTGCGGAGAAAGAACGATCCAGCCTCGTGATAGACAATCCTGTAATTGATCGGCGTTTATGAGCCGACTGGATCCGAAAATCCATGCTCCAGCATGAATCGCAAACACTGCGTCAATTGCTGTGAATATAGAACCCAAAAACCTGACGTTGTATTCTCACTATTATTTAAGGTGCAGTGTTAGGAAAAGCTCACCTATTGGTTGTTTCACCTTTTGAATTGGGAAATTTTGATTCGGGAGATAGATGTCTACTCGCAATTCTTGGCCGTCCACGACTTTGAAAGTAGGACTAAGCGAAGGCTCAAGCTCCTTCAAAGCCATGGTGTCTCTGAGAAAGTACGCACGAATGAGATGAAAATAATGCTTTGCTCAAGTTGTCATTAATGAGAGCTCTTGGCGGAAGTCCAAATCATACAGGATACGCGTGTCTCCTACTAATCGTTCATCAGTCAGAGCGGTCACCACCTAGAAGATGGCGTAGAGAGTAGAAGTTCTCTCAGGCACAAATATTGTCTTTAAGAGTTCCATGTCTGATTTATTGATAGTAATCCAGCCTGGAACCGGTTCGAGATAGCTGCCGCATAAGGACACTGCATTGTGCATTGTCACACGCGCTGCAAAGGGCGAAGTCCGCGACTCCAGCCAAAAGTCCATACCTCCTTAGGGTGAAAAGTCTGATCATTGACATCGGATTAGAAGTATTCAATTGACGCAAGCGTTGGCAGTACACTGAGATTTTAAAATCCTCGAACACCCCATTCTGTACCGTTTTCATCTCTTTTCCTTGGTAAACTCAGCACATCTGCTGCAATTCAAAATGCCACAATGGGCCTGATCTACGTTCTAGCAGGCAAGAAGTCATTAGAAATGTGTATTGAATGCAGTTCACTCAATCGTGCGACATTCTAAGCTTTTTACATGCTAACTGATGATTAGGACCAATGTCTGGCGACTTTCCCGCCAAGGTTTCATTCAACAATGGCGCTACTCGTTCGTGTTCTATCACATGTCGTGAAGTCAACATGGCAATCAGTGATCAGTATTGCATGACCTTCACATGATTATTAGGGTTTTCAATATTCGGCGGGCAGAAGCAAACATGGGTTTTTGGGGAACGTGAATTTGCCCTACCGCGAACCGCGATGAAGAACATGGAAAATTTTAATGAGTTCAGGGACCGCAACACAATGAAAATTGTGACAGTGGAATGGCATGGCGTCTCGCGCAGAGCTTTTAGTCACGAATAGGATACCTCGTAGCTTGAGTGACGCCTGTGCATGATCACTCCATCTCCGTACATATTTAGTCTGGCCCTTTGCGGTCCTCCAACAGCCAAGTGGGCAATACCATGCCCAGGTGTGACATGCAAGATCAATACCTGGACACTGTCTAATGCCAATTCTCGTCACCATGTAATTGTTGCGCAGATTCTCTGCCAAGTAATATCAACACAAGTGAATGGTAGAAAACAAGTGTGAATGGAGGTGTAGCTCGTAAAATACAATACTCTCTCTCGGGACAAGGCAAGGCAGCGGAAATTCTGCACCGTGTTCAACACTTGCGGGTAATCTGAACGATAATTACTGTGCATAACTGCGTTTATTTGCGGTCTAGAAATTCTGACAGGGTATACTGTTCGCTTTATTTGCTCACTAGGTACCGACGGCAAGTCGACATCGGTCACTCAAAAGGGGGTCCCCACAGTGGTCTGATACTGTGCACATCTGTCGAACGACCAGTAAAAACTTTGATAGGTCAGCAGCGAATAAGCTACCTGGGTCTAGGCCTAACCCCCCGCTATAGATCAAATTAAGCGACTCGACAATAATGATGGACGCTGGATATCATCTGACTTGCCTTTTCTGGCGCATCCTTCCACAAACCAACGCGTGCATGACACTGACGAACATGTGTGCATCTAGTTTAGCGTGGTCAAAATCCGAATACTGGAGACCCGAACACGAATACGACCCACTATTGCCTGGTCACTATTGACATCAGTCCGTACTCTCTATAACTCCCTTCACTTGCCTGCGTATTGACCTCTTTTTTGTTTGTCCTTCTAGAAGCTCAGTCAATGCGGTTCCGAACCAGTTGAGCTCAATTGGTCGTCCAAAATGGGCTCCAAAATTCTCGCCCTCGAGCTGCCGGGAACAATATCTCTGAGCACGGTCCCGTGGCTTGCTCTATACGGCCTGCTGCTAGCCATTGCGATCAATGTTCTGCGCCAACAACTCCCTCGAAACAAATCTGAACCTCCACTTGTTTTCCATTGGATTCCCTTCGTCGGAAATGCAATCTCTTATGGAACGGATCCCTGCAAATTTTACAAGGAGTGTAGGAAACAGGTGCGTTGTGTGCTCGATGTTGGTGTGGATCATTGACGCTGACCTGTGCGTATGAACCTGCAGCATGGCGATATCTTCACGTTCATCCTGCTCGGGAGGAAAATGACCGTGTACCTCGGGCTGGATGGCAACGAATTCATCCTCAACGGAAAGCTCGAAAATCTCAACGCCGAAGAAATCTATTCCCCCCTCACCACCCCTGTTTTCGGTCGGGACATTATATACGACTGCCCGAACGCGAAACTGATGGAGGAGAAGAAATTCGTCAAATTCGGACTCACACAACATGCCTTGGAGACTTACTGCCCGCTGATTGAGAAAGAGGTTGTGGATTATATCAAAGGCTCGTCTTCTTTCAAAGGTCGCTCGGGAACATTTGATGTCCCATCCGCGATGGCTGAAATAACCATTTTCACCGCGAGCCGAACGCTGCAAGGAGCAGATGTCCGGAAGATGTTGACAGGAGAGTTTGCAGAGCTCTACAATGATCTTGATCACGGCTTTAAGCCTATCAACTTCATCATGCCATGGGCGCCCCTGCCAAACAACAAAAAACGGGACGCTGCACGCGTCAAAATGGAGAAGGTCTACATGGATATCATCAACGAACGCAGGAAGTCTGGCCAGAAGGACGAGGACAAGGAACCCGACATGCTCTGGCATCTGATGAGTTGCGCCTACAAAAATGGGCAACCGGTTCCCGATGTGGAGATTGCCGGCATGATGATCACACTCCTCATGGCGGGCCAGCACTCGTCCTCATCCAGCAGCTCGTGGATCATGCTTCGGCTTGCTTCGCGGCCCGACATAGTGGAAGAACTGTACCAAGAGCAGGTGCGAAACCTCGGCTACGACGGGACCCAGCCGTTCCAGTACTCCGACATCGACAGGCTCCCGCTGCTGCAGAACGTCATCAAGGAGACTCTGCGGGTCCACAGCTCCATCCACTCGATCATGCGGAAGGTCATGAAACCCTTACCTGTACCGAACACGGAATACGTTATCCCACCGGACCACAACATGGTTGCCTCGCCCATCGTGACGCATCTAAGTGAGGAGTTCTTCCCCAATGCCGATGTCTGGGACCCTCACCGTTGGGAAACTCGAGTGGAGGTTGAGGCAGACGAGGGCACGGTCGACTACGGGTACGGAGAGGTCAGCAAGGGAGCCAAGAGCCCGTACTTGCCCTTTGGCGTCGGCCGTCACCGGTGCATAGGCGAGAAGTTCGCCTACGTCAATCTCTGCACCATCATTGGCACCTTGGTCCGGAACTTCAGGTTCAACACCCTTGACGGGAAATCGCATGTCCCGCGAACGGACTACGCATCCCTATTCTCCAGGCCGGAGGCTCCTGCGTTGATTCGATGGGAGCGACGATCCGCCTGAGTGTTCAATGTTCATTATAATTTGTTGCTGGATGGGCATCTAGAAGCCATAGACAGGCGCATTTTAATGTAGAGCAATCTGAGGTGGATCAGAATACCGATGTATAGACTTTGGCACTAGATAGATCGCTGATGGGGACTGCTCACGTAATTTGTTGGGGTCATGATTCAATGAGAATGGTAAAAAAACAGGCATCCCTACTAATATGCATAGCGCTCCTCTCCCGAATCCAGTCCTTATCCTCTCTTGCATAGCTGCTAGCACCTCCGCCTCCATTTGGTCCACATTCACACCTTGTTGCTTAAGAGCCTCCGCTACCTCGTGTGTTTTCCTCTTTCTCTGTCTCTCCCAGAGAAACCATGCGGCAACCACACAAGCCGTCAAAGGAATGACTACGACCCAATAGAGCCAGAATCTCGGTGACACAGCTGACGACAAAGTTGCTGAATCGTGAAAATCGAAGAAGGTGGTAGACATGATGGACTATGCAATCAATAATTGGTGTTTAGATCCAGGTTTCTCCCCGCGTCACAAATAGAAACTGGAGCCTACCTACCGCTACGTAAGCCGCAGGCAGGAATATCGCTCCGAGTAACGACAGAGCTTTCATTGCGGTCTAGTCACTCTTGCTTGCGTAAGCGAGGGCCCTTTGTTCTCAAGCGAGCTTAACAGTGAGCCGGTTCTCCTGCCTGGCGATCAGATTATCCAACTATAGGAAAATATCAGCTATATAGGTCCCTCGTGCACGATCTCGTTTGACTCACCGCAGCTCGCTGCATGCTAAGCCGCATCAGAGTCGTTTCCACATAGGTACTCTGTTTCTTAAAGCGCTTTTCGAGAAGATCGACCCTAGATGCAATTTTCCGGTGTGTCTCAGCCATATCCTTGGTGTTTGACAAAGCCTTGTGAACTTCTGAGCCCATTCTTCCCCAACACATGCAGGCACGGAAGTTCTGAAGGGCGCGAACATGGTCCTTTGGGGCTCTCCACAGCGCCTGAGCCTGACATTCAACCATTTCCTGGAGTATTTGCTCAATGCGGAGCGCAGCCAGGTGATGACTATCGTCTGCTCGGTTTACAAGCTTCCGGCTTATCTGGTGTTCTATTCTCCGCAACCAATCCCGGACATCTCGCTGCTTCAGCTCGGTATCTGATATGCACTCTATCTCGAAAATGATGAGCGGCAGTAGCAGCGGATGGTAATTATCATCAGCACAGTTTTTGAATATGCTGAGCACTTTGATCATGTTTGAGGACTCGGTTCCTTTATAGAAGGAGGTCGGAGATTCGCAGGGCTGATGATGCAGTACGGCCCCTGAAGCCAAGCGTGGCAAGCCTATTAGGCCTAGCTCCCCTAATAAGGCCTGCAAAAGAGCCCTACTTAACCAGTAGGTCTCTCTCCCTTTTGGCTAAGTGGTAAATTCCAGCGTATTATATTAAATAGTAGCTACAACTAGCCGCTATCTAGCTAAATTGGGAGGTACCGTGCCTAAGAATCCTGTTAGATCTAACTAACAGTAAATATACCGTAATTAGATAGTATTATAGTAAATTTACCGTAAATTTACCATAACAAGGTAATTTACTGTAAATTTACTATAAATTTACAAGAAAATAATAAATTTACTATTCTACCTATAGTAAATATTTTAAATACTAAGATTTACAGGATAAAATTAACCCTTATAATATATTAAAATTAGAATAAAAAATAATAATATATTATTATACTAATAATTAAAATTAATTATA